>JAVLUZ010000217.1:0-243991 GCA_036768485.1 Mermis nigrescens | reverse complement strand
CATTGGAACCATTAAGTGCTTGTATATTAAATTTGATGCAAAAGAAACTTATAATCCCTACTAATAATACATACATATGTATTTAGCTTAAATTTTAAATTTCAATTCTAAACTAAAAATTATCTACATGAGTACTCATTAATAAAATGAAAAAACAAAAATGTTAAACATTAACAAAATAGTAATAAGAGGTAATTAAAATGAATTGGCGTGTACTTAATTGATTAAGTATATAAAATAAAATGGTAATATGTAATAAAAATTAGCTAATACAAAAGAAAATCGCTCGCCATGGAAGTTTACGCACCATCATTTTTAGATTAATAATGTCAGGTGACGCGTCGCGAGCGCCGCGTTCTGTCCATTAATCTCTATCAACTTGTACTTTTGTTACAGCATATTATTCTATATCATGCCTACTAATGCGACAATAAATTGTACCGACTGATGGCGTCACAAAGAAGGAAGCGCGCACGTGAATTCCACGCGCTTCCTTTTTTGCTTTGATGCTATTAATAGCTCAATTGCCCCGTCTGTGTCAACGGCATTAGCGGCATGATACAGGATAATATGCCGTAATAAAAAAGAGAGTTGATAGAGAATAATGGACCAAACTGCAGCGGTCGTAACGCACCATCTATTATGAGTTTGGCAATTATGGTGCGTCCGGCTACCATGGCGAGGCACTGTAACTGCACTGACCCAACTAATGAGACTAAACCTTTTAAAAACCTCGTTACCGTTTGATCTCGACGCAGGCGATCAGTCCAATGAGGACGTTCCATAGCAATATACGTTTATTCTACAAAATATCGGGTTGCCTGTGAAGAAGTGCCAATCGGTTTCTGACTTGCGCAATTTTTGCAGGAACTAGAATTTCCGCTTAGATCGAGCACTAGTTTTGTCAAAAAGTACTGTAAAAACTAGAAACAATTTTATAGAAACTAAAAAATCAAAAATAATGTCAAAACTAACATAGAAGTTTATAAATTGGAGTTTGTAATTACTAAGTAAATTTGAGTAGAATTTTTGATCGTCCATAAATTCAAAATTTAATTCGCGACTCATGTAGATAAAGTTTTCATTGTCCCACTATCGCCTAGTATTGATGTAATTTTTTAAAGTTTTTAATCCTACAAAAATTTTGACTTTTTTCTGCTATTAGCCGGTTCTCACTCATGTTTGCTCCTTTCGCGCCAATATTTACTACACAGTTTACTAATCGCTGAGTTTTTGAAAAAAGATTTATTTGAGATCAGGCGTGTATCAAGTTTAAAATTTGCGTGGGAAGTCGGCCACTTAGGGGAGTGAGGAGGGAAAATAAATGGCCTTAGATTTTTTGGCCAGAAATGGCAAAAAAAGAACCTAAAAATGGCCAAAAACCGGCAAAAATTTCGCAGCACAATGGCGGAGTCAACAATTTCCGAGTGGGGCAGGAGAGGACGACCAACTTTCGACTGAGGATCCTCCCAGCACCTCATCTGCCGTTAGAACAACCGGTTTGTAGACACAAGGGCGTGCGGGGTTAGAAGGTCGAGTGCCCCTCTAGAAAGCCAAACCAATCCTTTCCCGTTTTTATATTTTTTTTTGTTTTTTTCGCGATTTTTAAAGCCAATGGATAAGTGCGCGAAGATCGTGTTTTTTCGCCATACCACTATTTTTAAGACCATTTTTTGACCTTTGAAAAACCTTGCACCCCCTAAGAATTTTGGTGCTGCTTATGTATAGTCGTAGTGATTGATTAGTTAGTAGCTTACGTTTAGTTTCGCAATTGAAGAGCCTGATTGGAGTGCAAGCAATATCGACTCGCGATAAATGGCAATTGCTGGAGCAGAGAGATAAAATAATAAGGAAATGTATGTCTACAACCTTCAATTTATATTTTTTTGCACTTCATTATTTTACATACTTGAATGCTTTGAAATTTAAGGATTTTCCTTATCTTGCAATGATTTTTTCATTAGCATTTTTTGTGCAATTTTGACGAAAATTTAAATGAAATTCGCAAGTTACTCTTATTATTTTTATGTCTAAAGTATTGCATACATACACTTCCCATTTTTATCGCTGTTTTGATCTGATTATTAATTAATTGGTGCGATTCCTTATTTCAGCATTCTTTGGTAAAATGAGCAATTATTTACACATTTATGATTTTTTGTTGTATAAAAATTGCTGAAACTTGATTTCAATTATGGTAACTCTCTTAAGTAAAATCCTCCATTACTGTTGCATTTATATGTACAGTTAGAATTTCAATCTGTTTATTTTTAAAAAAAAATGAGAAGCTTTTAGATCTATAATTTGCAATAGAGATAAATCGTATTGCCTTTCGGTTTAAGTTTGCAAGCTGAAACGATAGAAAATAAACTAAAAATCAGAAATTGAAAAGGCAGAAGACAAAAACACATAGTCAAAAAAATATGATTTTCATTTTTTTATTGATTTCTGCATTTGTAAAATAACAATTCTTTGATAACTCGATGCACTACTTGTATTTTTAATACATGTGAAATAATCTGTAGCAAAAACAATAAAATAATCAATTTAAAATAGTAGTTGTATAATCACTGGTTACATTTAGATAATTTATATAATATATATTTATAAAATTACATAATCGACAATTCATCTGTTATCGTTCACATGCATTTTATGTACATAATTTATGTATTTTACTTACATATGTAAACGAGGTTTTTTTGTATTCGGCAATGATTTTCCCGATGTACAAAGACTTTTCGGGACCGTCTTTGTACATGGCGCAAAGATTTCTGGGAAGACAAAAATTGCAAAAAAAGGTCTGAAATTCGCAAAAAGTTTTGGCGCTTCGCGCCGAGAAATGAGTAATTGTGTGTTGCTATATGACATATCTCTATAATGGCAGAAATTGCATTTCAAAATACAGAAATATCAAATTACTTTTGGCGCCGTGCGCCTGTTAAGATAATTCTCAGTGATTTTTCCCCTTAGAGACCCATAAATTAGCTAAAATACACTACAAAAAGTCGAACAATTCGTTTTTACTACACTAAAATCGTTACCGTAATATATTGAAGTACCCAAAAATTTGTGTGTACAAAATGTACAAAGACATTTGGGGATCATCTCTGTACATAAACGAAGGGAACTTGTACAAAAAAATTTATGTAAATAATTATACTTAAATTCACATTCATAATAATTTAAATCACTTGATTTATACAGGGTGGCATGAAAAAGGCTACTTGAGCAATTATGGGCATTTGATAGATATGTGAATATGTCATTGTTTAAACCTCATAAAAAATTTTTGGCCAGGTACCAGGGGTTTGTGCGCTAGGATGATTTGTTTTACACTCACTTTGATATATTTGTTTAAACAGAGATTTTGCACTGAATCACGTTACTCATTATGCAGGTATCCTTTCTCGACTATATATGCAGTCAACAACTTAATTATCATTTTGTGTAAACTCCTTGAATAGGTACAGCCATACTATATGTTTTAAAACTTCAAGAGATCGTCGAAAGAGGAGGTACTTTCTTCGTTTAAATAATATCAAAGTTGGCGTAAACAAATCTCGACAACACTCGGAATATTGGCAGCTGGCCCAAATTTTTTGCATAGTTGGAAATAAGACATTATTACCCATGTATCTAGTGCGGCCCAGTTATGAAATTCTGCATGGATTTGCCGAAGTTGTAATCTGTAAAATTTGAGTGTTGTCGTTTTTGGACCCCAGGTCCGTATTTCAGTTTCGGTCAAGGTGGACCCAAGACAAATTGGCTTGCATAGTCGGAAAATTCATCATAACAGCTTATATATGCAAATGTGGCTATTCAAAAGCGCATTTTCTGACGTTTCTCGAGATGCTCTATCCTATGAAGATTATAAATTTCAAACTTTTTTATAATAATTTTTCTCTCAAATTGGCTGTAAAAAGCGGTTTCTTTTATTGCACTTGAGATCGAACTATACACACGTATATTGCGCGAAGCGCACGAAAATTTGAATAATTACTAAAAAAAGTAGTCGAGCAATTTTTCCATATTTTTGTGCATTATCTTTCTAGCCAAATTTTTTCATTCTTTTTCAAATTTTCTCTTGCGCCTTTTTCGTAGATCTTTTCGTTACATATCACAAAAGGCTTTATTAAAAGGAAAAATATCTAGTTATTTTTTAATATTGTTTTCTGATGATTTATTTTTTTAAGTAAGCCAAGCTCTGTCGTTTTCTATTCACGCGTCAGACGCGTTTTGATCAGATTCACACTGTAATTTTATGTGAAATTTCCAGCGCATTCGTGGCAAGTTACGGTTCGGTTTGCAATAAAAACCAATTTTATTATACTGTAGCATAATTATGGTGTTGCCTCGACTTCTTCTATACAGTAGTCATCGCATAACTTCGGAATGTTTTGATCCATTTTCACTTAGCCTAAAGTAGCTAGTTCTCAACTTGATTGAAAATTAAAAATTCATATTTCCGACCAATTTTTTTCTGTGCAAACCTAGGCAGGTAGCTCTGGGGGAGGGGGGTGGTAGTAGGGGACCTAACTAATCAAAGGACTTACGGTATTTTTTTACATGGGTCCTCTCAAAAAGAAAATTTAAAATTCTTGAAGCGCATTCAAAATACTTTTAGGATTGATTTTGGCTTGATTCTCTGAAGCTAATTAGGCTTAATATTTTTGGGCGCTTCCCCACCGAAATTTGGTATTTTTGCATAGTTTTACGTCTTGCATACAGCCCAATTTAATGCAAGACTTGGCGCTAATATTTTCAGATTATCCGGCGTTGCCCTCGAGTAATAGCTTTTCGTTAGACTGCACCAGAATTGAGTGTACAAAAGTTGAAAGAATTTTTCAGCTGTCTTATTGGACTTGAATACATAGAATGTCGATAAATTGTTTGTGCGACCATTCTACAGAACATTTTTGAAATTGAATTCTTTTTTGAAATTAATTGAAAAATTTTTCAAAAAATTGGAACAAAAAATTGAATTTTTTTGCGAAATTTTTCCTTGTCCGATTTGTAGAGCTGGCTGAGAAACGTTCGAAGACATCGTCGTGGTACATTTGTGCTGGAATAAATTTATTGGGACTCAGCCAAGCGGAGTTGTTGCGCAAACAAAAACTAGCCAAAATGTATTTTTTTCACCCTAAGATTCTTCATCCTTGCCACTCTGAAAAAATAAGTCACTTTTTAGAAAAAATAAAAAATGCTCCAGGACTACACAATTCCTTACATTTTAAAAAACAGACTGAGCAGAATTCCCCAAATCTTATGTAGCTAAGTTCGAAGACCCGTCCAGAATTTTTAAAAGCTATATGTTATAACGTTGCGAGTAAAACTTTACACGCTCTTGCACTAGAGGAGGTAAAAGTTGAAAAAAGAAAAACGAGTACCAAATTTTTTCTGATTATCTTCGAAAAAACCGCACAATACAGAATTATCCTGTTATAGCTGTAGGGTAGACATATGTTGGGGGTACCTGGCACATGCACGCACAGCATGGGAATTCTGGGGGGTGAAACCTAATGTGCCTTTTTGGGCCTAAAAATGGCCGGTACGCGTTTAAAAACATCGTTTTTTGGCGTTTCTGACGATACTCTATCCTTCTAGAGCATGAAATCATGAAACAAATTTCGAAAAAGTCGAATAAATTGACCAATATATCGCTTAAAAACATGAATATTTGGCGCGAAGCGCCGAAAATTTGGCGATTTTGAGCAAATAGATAGCCAAAAACCCTTAAAAAGACACTTTTTCTACCAATTTTCAGGTAAGTTGAGGAAACTTTTGAAAATCGCCAATTCTGGGGGGGGGTGAAAATTTTTGCGGGGTGAAAAATGATTCTGCGGGCGGGGGGGGGGGGGGGGAACTCCCAAACCCCCGATGATCATGTATGTACCCAGGAATATATTACAGGTACGCGCTAACGTGCTACCGATGATTAAAAAAAGTGACGGCACCTAGTGAAATTTCCAATTCGATTCTACAATATATTCAACTACTCGTTCTGATTTCCAAAAGACTTTTGATAATAATTGATTTATCATTTTAATTCAGGACCTTTTTTATTTTTAAAAAATGTCAAAAAAGTTATAAATTTGACGCGAATGGCCGCGTAATTTTGATATTTTATTACCGTTTTTAGACCGAATTTTAGGACATTTTTGCTGGCTGATACTTCAGGAAGATTTGTTTTTGCAGTACTACAAAATTTGAAACTCGATTTTCAGTCTTTTAAACAGAGGACAAGAAATAAATAAATTTTTTGGAAAAAAAATTTTTTGTTCACTTTATCATGATGTTCAAATGAAATTAAGCAATTGACGCTAACTTAAAAAATAATTCAGGCATTTTGGCTCAATCCACGAAGCTCTGTAAAGAGGACTAACGCTAAATATTTGCTACACCGGCGCGTAGTCCGGGAAATTTAGTAAATAATCGACAAGATTTTTCCAAAAATGTTAGAATTTGCTTTTTTGGATCTTTCAATTCCGGACGCATTGACAGTATACTGAACCGAAAATTACTACATCCGGATAAATTTTTTTTTGAAATTTTAGTATATTTCTCCCTTAAAAACTATTTTTTTATTGAAAAAAATGGTTAATCTTGATTTTTTTCAAATTTAAATATACGTCCAAGGTTAGCGACGTGAATGAGGCGGCGTTTTTTCGGGGCACCTGCCCGGATATGTGCCCCGAAAAAGAGCGCTACCGTCGCGAAGTCCAAATTCTATTGCACGCCTACGAAATTGACCCCGATACTTCGATCGGTTGATCACGTCAGAGCTGTAAAGGATTACGCCCGTTCGTCCGCTGATCGAGGTACAGACAGAGAGCCGCATTCAGCAGAGGGATTCACGCACTAAAAATCTGCTGCCCCCAAACTCCCCCAAACTCCACAAAAATTTTTGCCCCTAGCCCCGATTTTTTGGCGAAAACTTGCGTTTTTCCGGCAATTTTAGGTGTTTTTTGTCATTTTCAGGTGTTTTTTTTTGCCATTTTGAGACATTTTTTTTGTTATTTTTGGCCTAAAATGGGAAGGTTATTTATGCCCTCTTAAAATGGCCGTGGAAACTCCACCTAAAATTTCGATCCATTATATGTATAGGTACCGAAATGTCTGTGGGTAATAAATGCAACGGAGCATGTGTAACCCCTCGCCCGAAGTTGGGATAGAACGTGGTAATATATAGAGAAATGAGCAAAATAAAAACTTTGATTAACTATAAACTTTAATCCGTAAAATCAGAAAATTTTTGATCACGCCCTCCCCGATTTTGGCAAAAATCCTTGCGGTTTAGTCCATTTTCAGGTGCCTTTTTTGGCCTTTTTTTGGCCTACAAAAATAAGATCATTAATTCCTCCCCTAAAAATGGCCGACTAGCCATTTATGTAACAGGTGCATGGGGATCCTCCACCCAAGGTTGGTTGGGTCCCCCATCTACCCCAAAGCCAGGTAAAACTTTGACCCCCAATTTTTGCAAGAAATGTACTTTTTAGTCATTTTGATAATAATTGGAGGTCATTTACCTACTCTCTCCCTCCCCATAAAATGGCCGGGAACCCCCAATTCAAAATTTTGAGCCATTACTTGTATGCGACCAGCCGCACTCAAAATTATGAGCTGTTATATGTCTCTACGTAGTAATTAAACACGATTGGAGGTTTTTACTACCCATAAAAAAGTTTTTCAACCCAACACCTCCGCAAAATATTTGCCCCTTCCCGAGTTTTCGGTTTTTGGGAAAAATGGTAGAAAAAAGCCTGTTTTAAGGTTTTTTTGGCAATCTTTTAGTACAAAATTGTCAATTTTCCGCCTTCATTTAGCCAATTTGACTTTATCTTATTGCATTCCTGTGGAGTTTTTCCTGGAAATTTTTTGTTTTTTTTTTTTTCTACGAAGAAGAAATACGGTCAGAGATGCCATGTATCCATCGGTTTTAGCCTAAAAATGGACATTTTAAATCTTTTTGATTATTTGGTAGCTCTACTAAGCAAAAATTTAATTTACATTTTTTTTGAAAGGAAGAACCGTTACCGCACGAGTTGCGTTCATCGGATATTTTACAGAAGACTATGCATTATTTAATCAGTCATAATGTATCGACGAATCTAAATGGACTGTCGCCTACTACGCATTGAGTGATTTTCTCTGGAATCCGACGTAGAACATGTAGCAAAAGTTCCGCTAGTGTCTTGTTTCATTTTTTAATTTTTGATTTTCACATCTCAAAAATTAGTTCATTTCCATTCTTATTTCTTTTTTATGACTCAGGCGCCATGATTAATAAAAACATTATTAATAACGCGATAAAACGATTAACCTGTATAAAATCATTTTATCTCAAATATATTTTATGCCTACGTGGAAAATCGCACATAATATGTGTTCAGGAACGGATTCCCAAAAATAGGCTACCACTGCGAAATAATCTAGAACTAAGTCGGTAGATGTTCGGATTGTTGTTGCTATTTTTCTATTATACATGCTAACGGCTCGAAATTCCGGGTGGGGATCTGCGGCCATTTTGAGGGGGAGCGGGGGATCGTACCTTTAATTCCCAGCCACAAATACCAAAAAAAAAGCAACTGGAAAAAATCAAGAAAGCAAGTTTTCGCTAAAATGGGGGAGTTAAAAATTTTCCGATTTCGGTGGGATAGGGGGACAGCTGAATGCTAGCGGGGTGGGGTAAGGGGATCCCCATGCCCCTCGATATGTACATGTCTACTTTCGTCACATACCATGCATGCCTCAGGTCAAAAAGTTCTCGGAGGGGTTAAATGGGGTTTCCTTTGGGGAAGGGGGGTAACTGAATTATTTTGTTACCATCTAATGTCAAATTTTGGTGATTAATTTAGCGTCATTGTTTAGGGATGTCTACGGTTAAATTTGCATGCAAGCAAAAACAATAAACAGTGCTCAAATGCAAACAAAATAATGGAAGAAATTAGTCTGGATGAATGAATTGAACAGTCCACTGCTCGAAATGTAAGTAAATGTACCTGAAACTATGATTTTATACATTATTTGGCGTTTTCTTGCTGGCTCGAGCAATCGAGTTTTGGTCCAAAATATCCTGAGGAGGTATGCCATTTTAAAGTCCTGGTAGGGGATGCCCCAAATCCTTGAGTGCGCATTGGCTCGCTTTTTTGAAGCAACTGAGTCAGCTGTCAAGGCTGACAATTAATTAATTGATTAAGTAGTTGAAGTTAATTAAATTGTTACATACATATGTATGTACATACATACATGGATATATACTTATTGATTTTTGGTAGGATATCACTCAGCAAATGCTGAGCGATTCGTCGGCTATCGATTTAATTGAAAAGTGCGCAAGATTGCATATCTACGCTGCTTATCTGTTATGCGAGGCGGATATTGGCGCATTTGATCAAAGAATGAATACCGGTATTTTCATACATGTAACGGCTCGAAATTGGGGGTCCCGCTTCCGAGCCTTTTGGGGGGAGGGGATACACGACCTCCCATTTTTTTTTGGTCAAAAAACGGACAAAAAACAGCCAAAAAAATTCGGTTTTTCCCAAAATCGGGGGGGGTTCAAAGTTTTCTGACTTTAAGGGAATGGGGGAACGTCCGACTTTGGGTGGGGATCACCCTATCCGTCCTGTTATATTATGTATGGGTATTGCCCATGCTAGCAGTATTTTCCTAACAATCACTTATGGAAGCAATGCGTAGATGCAGCGAAATTTCAGCTTGGCTGTTCTTTTAAATGTTCAAACAATTCCTTTTTGCAGGGCTTGTTAATAATAAATACAGTGACCGGTTTTGGAAGAATTGTATAAAAATAATATCGAAATTTGTTTACAGTCCCCGAGTAACAAACTGCGAGATCACCTGTGTTTAAACAACATACTCTTATTTTGCCTACTGCAAATGCACTGGGAGCATTCTTAGCTGCCACTGACGATTTTCATCCGGATTAAACCAATTCTTACCTGTTTACATCATTTTTATTTCTAGCTTCGTAATAGCAAAGTTTCTAATTTAAAATTATGCGTGAGGTTTTTTACATTTTTCTATCGCCTCTTCCTACTTTGATCCACTGATGTTTCAACATTTGTGCAATGCGAATATTTTTGAACAAAAATATAATGCGAATATTTTGAATATTTTTGAATATTTTCTGGCCTTTACTGCCAAATTGTCTAGCTTCATTCCTTTTGCCTATAAAGTTGGTTTTATAAAAGACACTTGTGAGTCGTATTCACATGATTTGTAACTCATATCAGACTTTTTGTCTCTGATATTGACACGCTGAAGCAGACTCTCTACTGCAAAATGAGTATCCGCTTAGCTTGATTGATAAGGTCATATCAGACTTTATGACAAAAGTTTATAGTAAAAGTGATGACATGTACCTGCGTCATAAACTATGCTATCCTCTTGTTCTGCCTTACACTGGTGTGCATGGCTACAATGTACGCAGCAGAATTCTAAAGGTTATATCTGCATTTTACCCTCAGATTAGAGTAAGGCTGTTTACAAACCTGTCATGTGTATCAGCCGGTTTCTTCAAGAACAAGGATGTGCTGTACCTGCTAAGCTACTCTCAAATTTAGTATATAAGTATACGTGTTCTAGCTGTATGTGGCTAGTTACATCGGTGAAATCCTCGCCGATATTTCTTGGGAGTAGAATGGCAGAGCATACTGGCATCTCATTTGGCAACGTGGAAAGCCAATTCAGGTGATAGTTTATCTGCCATTCACAAACATATCTCAAATAGCAATCATCCAATTACATCAGATTGCTTCAAGGTTATCAGTCGAGCATCCAACTCCTTTTTGATCTTTTAATCAAGGAGTCATTATACATAGCACGTGATCGTCCTATTCTCAACAATAATGTTTCATCATATCCTCTAAATTTGTTTTAATTTACCACATTTTTTTCTTTTTCTTAAAGCTTTAAATCTTTTATTATTATCTTTATAATTTAATGGTAGGTTTAAACTTTAAGCTCCTTTAGTTTTACAACTCTCGCTTAGCAAGCTTATTTTTCAAAACTATTCTTTTATGATCAGTCGCTTCTACATATACTTACTTGTTTTGTTCATTTACTCGCGTACATACTTACATATGGTACATACATAGATGCACGAGGTCGGGTTTTGGCAGGGGGAGTGAAATTCCAGAACTCCAAACGAGTAAATTTAGTATTTTACGTTGTGTTTGCTGGTCAAACGATGAGAATGGTCAAAATGGCCTATAAATCATTTTTTCGTGGTACGTATATATAAATAACCTTATTTTTAAAGCGGTTTTAGTCATATATGATCTGTATGGTTTGGAGTTGGGCTGGTTTTCAATCACCCCCCCCCAGAAAAATTTTCACATCGCAATAATTTTTTCACCCCCTCCCAGAATTTGCGATTTTTTAGAGGTTTTTAAAAATTTCCTGGAAATTCACAGAAAAGGTGATTCTTTAAACCTTTTTAGCTACATCTCTGTTTTCTAAAAGCGTCAAACTTTCGGCTCTTCGCGCCTGTTTTTACTATATTTTATTCAATTTGTTTTTTCGAAATTTTTCTGTGTTTTCATACTCTAGAAAGATAGAGCATCGTCAGAAGCGTAAAAATACGATGTTTTTGAAGCTTACCCACCATTTTTTGGGCCCAAAAAGGCACTTTAAAATTTCACCCTCTTCCCAGAATTTCCATGCTGTGCATGTCTAGTTTTAGACCATTTTGAGATTGCATTTTACTGCTTTTAGCACTCAAAAAATATATAAATTGATCAATTGATGAAGAAATTTCGATTTAAGATGTTTTTAGTTGCATATCTACATGTAAATGCTTGTTTTGTTGCTCATTAAATTTATCAGCTTATATGCATTTATGCACATAGGGGGTGAGGAAAGTATCACCCCACTGAAGGGTCAGCCGGACAGGCATATCTGTCCGGCGATTCTGAGCTGATGGAACGTTTTTTGCATCACTTTTGAGGTCAAAAGTAGTAAAACGTCAAAATTTTGCGCTTCGCGCCAGATTAGTAGCTTTTAAGTACTTTTTACTCGAAAAGCGCCCAATATTGATAAGGTTTTGCATTTTTTAATGTTAAAAATGATATAATGCTGTCAAAATGGAATAAAATGCCTTTAAAATGCAATATTACCATGAAAAACGTTTTATTGGCTAATTTGACCATTTTGATCGTTGAAACAGCAAAAAAATTGTGAACGTCAGATTTACTGTTTTGGATTTTTGGGATCCCCCCCCCACCTGCCGACCCTGGCCTTGTGCACCTATGCTTAGTTCTTATCGTTTATTTTTCGTATATCCATTTATTTATGTATTTGTCTAGTTATGTATGTATTGATAATATTTCGTTTTTTTTAATTCACGTTTCTTTATATGTACATTAAATCATGTCTGTGTCCTTCCTATGTATACCATTATTTAACAAGCATAAATTCCCCGTGCGTTTTTCGTATTTGCTCGGCACGACGTATTCAAATTAACGTTAGCTTAAGCTTTAAGAGTACATAAAATGCGAATCGCGCAATACTGTTCGAACAAGGCATTTGATTAAGGCTTCAATATGAAGAAAAGGGCCTAAGGAAGCAGAGGCAGATTCGTTCAAAATAGCATTGAAAATTTCATCACCATTATGTGAAATTAGGAAAGCTCAGGATTTAGAGAGATTACTAGAAATTCTAGCCCGGTTGATTTGAATGTTGTAAATGTGCAGTATGAATTTTTATTTTTTCTATTAAAAGCTTCTTTTTTTGGAAATATGGAATAAAAAAGTTGAGGCTGGAAAATGACTTCCTGACGAAACTTTCGGCCGTATAGAACTATGTAGCACATACTCGTACTTTGTACATAGATAAAAAACGATGTTGTAGGAAAATGAAATCTTAAATAGGCGAAGAAGTTTCAAAAAATAAATCAATTGAAATAAAATTATATTTTTTTAAGTTGAACTAAAAATGGTAGCTCATGTAAAAGAAGCTGAGTTGTGTTATAGTGTTTTGTGTTTTATTATTGTTAGTTATTGTTAATCTTCTAATAAATAATTATCTAAAGTACATTGTATTAATCTTTCTCGAAAAGCATACATATACTACACATATGTAAAGTTATAAATTAAATATTGTTCATCAGCTTTTTCGTATGTATGCATTGCATGCATGTACATATTGTATGATTCTATTCGCTTATCGTTAAGATAAAAATAAAGTGTAAGGCGCATGCAAAGTGGTTTACACTGGTTCAATTAACACTATTAATTGCAACGATTTATAACGACGATAAATAGTATATGGTAAATTTAAAAAATTGAAAAATTGAAGAACTAAAATCAAAATAAAATAAAATTTCAAAAAATTTCGAAATAGTTCAAAATCCGTCTAACATATACTATAAGATGAGCTTATGGATGCTGTGCTAAATTTATTGATGTTCAAGCTGTTTTGATTAAGCTCAGTGGTCGATATTCAACTAACATAATTTTATCAAGCCATAACCGGTATTAATTGCCCGATAATTTTTCAATAATTAAGTTGTTCGTAAATTCTTATCAAAAAAATGATCACACAGGTCTTCCAAAATTTTCCTGAAAATCCCGAAAGTTTTATTTGCTGAAAAGTGCTAAAATTGCCCGACTTCAATTTTTCGGTTTTTTTAAATTTTGTTAAGAAAGTAATTAATGCTTTATTTTTAAACGTCTTGTTTTTATTTTTTCTAACGAAAAAATTTTTTGAAGAAAATCTCCAAAAATGTTTGCTCAGTCTGCGGCATATGTACGACGATTCGAATAAATCGGGCCTTAATTGCCCGAACGAACCCGAGTTCCGTTGTTACGATTTGCTGCTCAATCTTAATGACAGTAATATATTCAGGTACGATATATTTTTACAAAAACATAATGGTCATTGCCTGGCATGACCAGACATGCACGTTTGGGGGTCCTGCCTCCGGCCTGACCCTTACCCCAGAATAAAAAAATGAAAAATTTTGTGGGGAAAATGAGGCAAAACGAAGGCCAAGAACGGATAAGGAATTAAAAGTTTCTTCAAAAGTGCTTCAAATTTACCGAAAACTGTGTAATTACGTGGTTTCACCTGTATTTTAGCGTTTATACCAGTTTTTGAGGTCATTTTTGCCAAAAAACAGCTTAATTTTTGACCCTTAGACCGGCTGACCCCTCTCCCTCAGATCGGCCTTGCTGTGCATCTATGGGCATGATCATAGATGCACAGCATGCCTGGTCTGACGTGGTCAGCCGGGCCTGGTGGGGGGGGGGTCAAATAGTGAGTTTTTGGGTCAAAATGACGTCAAAAACTGGTATACATCTTAAAAATACCGTTGAAACGATTTCAATGTACGTTTTCTGACCAATTTTATGCACTTTTGAAGATAATTGTTGATTTTCATCCGTTTTTAGCCTCAATTCTAGCCTTATTTTCCTCGGGAAATTTCACACCTTTTATGCTGGGGGTCTAGATTTCCCATACCTCCTCCCTCGTGTGCAGTGACGGATGTACTATTTTCTTAATGGGGAAACGGTACCGAACTTTTCCTAAAACATTTAAAAATATGTTCGAAAATTCGCCCTTCACGGATAGAATAGCACTTTTTCGGCGTTTTACGTCGTCTTCTTTCATTTATACTCGTTTTTTACGCAACATTTTTCCTGAAATTTTAAAATTATTGACAATTTTGTGCCAAAAATCATCAAGTCTCTTGGTTCCAGCGAAAATACGGCGCAAAGTGGCGGAAAATTTGCGAAATTCAGGCGGAAAAATTTTCGCCTCCGCAAAAATTTTTCCACCCCCTTCCCAGAATTGGCAATTTTTTAAAGTTCCAAAAATTTACTAAAAATTTCTAGAAAAGGATCTTTTTAACCGTTTTTAGCTATCTATTTGTTCAAAAGTGCCGAATTTTCGGCGATATGCGCCATTAAACTCATGTGTTGATTCAATTTCTTCAGACTTTTTCGAATGTTTTTATGATCTAGAAAGATAGAGCATCGTCGGAAACGCTGAAAAACGATGTTTTTGACAGGTGCCTACTCACACCTGGGCGTGGGGGTTGGGGGTATGCACTTCACCGAGCAACCAAAATACCCCCCAGAAATCAAATTACCCCCCCCCCAGAATTCACTTTTATGAAATTTTTTTCGTTTTTTCGCAATTTTTTGATCTCAATGTATAGTGCTCGATGAGGAACGTCGAAAAATGGTGTTTTTTCGCCATACCACCATTTTTAAGGCCATTTTTTTACCTTTGGAAAATCTTGCACCCTTCCCCCAGAATTTTCTTGCTGCCCACGTATGGTGCCTACCAGTATTGGAACCGAAAAGGTACTTCATACTTCACCCCTCCCCTAGAAATTTCCATGCTGTGCATGTACATATGATTGAAAATGTGTTAATTTTGTGAATTTAAATTTAATTGCTAATTTTGTGATTAAATAGACAAGCGTTGATTTACAAGCAATCAGTGAGGCAATCGGATCAGATCAAATTTGCCTTGAAATTGTGCTCGGTTATGCAAAATAACAATTACGTGTCATTTTTTCGATTAATTCGCCAAAAGGCGACTTTCCTGCAATCGTGCTTGATTCATCGTTATTTCAATCAAGTTCGATCTGACGCCATTAAAACCATGGTCAAATCGTATGGTGCGGCGTCCCAGGTACAAATCTGGGTGTGAGGGGTGTGACTCACCTGGGCGTGGGATACTTCGGGGGTATGCACCCCCCACCCCCTCCCCCGAGAAACCAAAATACCCCAGAATTCAATTTTTGAAATTTTCTTTGTTTTTTCGCTATTTTTTGATGCCAATTGATAGTGCTCGATGAGAAACGTTGAAAAATGTTGTTTTTTTAGCCATATTATCATTTTTAAAGCCATTTTTGACCTTTTGAAAAATCTGGCACACTCTCCCAGAATTTTGGTGCCACCTACCATGGTGTGGACCCCTTAGAATCCAGAGGACCCCCAAAATCGATTGACCCCAGAATTGAATCTTTGGCAATTTGGCCCCATCGGACTCCGCCAGAATTTTGCTGCTGCCCAGGTATCGATTTTTAATAAATCCTCAACCAGACATGCACGTGGGTGGTTTGGGGTCTAGACTCCCTAGAATGAAAAAGTGGAAGATTTTGTCAGGAAAATGGGTAAAATGGCCAAAAACGGATGAAAATACAAAATTTCTTGGAAGTGCTTCAAATTAACCAGAAACTGTAGAAATAAACTAGTTTTCACGCCATTATAGCGCTTATTCCAGTTTTTGAGGTCATTTGGCCCATAAAAGTTCTCAATATTTGACCCCCTCCCGTGACCGGCTGACCCCCCTCCCCCCTATAGATCGGGCCATGCGCCGCATTCCGGCGATCCCAAATCAAGAACCCAAGTATTTAACAAAATTTAAACTAAATAACAACTTTGAACTAAGGGGCGATTCGAATTGTCAATTTAGAAATCAAAGTTCAAAGCGTTCAGAATCCTGGTATAAACTCAAATAAAGAAAGTCTTCTATTCTGGTCGTCTGATCCCGTACCTACCGCATACATGTAACGGCTCGAAATTTGGGGGTCCCGGCAGTGATCGACCGGGTACTCCGGGCCCGGCCGGTCATGAGGCCCGGGCCCGGTTTGAAAACCAACCGGCCCCTAACCGGGCCTCAAATAATTATCGTTAATATTTGTAGACGTTTACTCATTTCAGCTGTTGTCCGTATTTCTTATGAATTTGCTAGCCTGTGATTCTATTTAAATCCATTTGCCTTACTTCTGCCCACCTGCTTCACTATCACATACTCTGTCAACTTCATATGTGCATTCATCATCTATAAAACGCTTCAACCAGAGGCGTTGCCAGGATTTTGGTTCGGGAGGGGGCATACACAAAAATCTTTTAAGACTAATTTTGCATTGAATGTTCATAACGTTATGCACCTATGATAAAATTGATGTTTTTCGACCTTTTAGTAGTGTGGAAGCTCATTAATTTATGGGCTTCTCTGACAACTCAGAAATACGAAAACAGCTAACCAGCGCGAAACGCCGGAAATTTTTGATATTTTTACCGTTTTCTCATGTAGCATTTACGGTCCATTGACAAACAGTTCGGAAATGCAGAAGAGGCGCGAAGCACCTGCGGAATTTAGCAGGCTTCTTTACTGTCCTTAGCATTTTTTGGTAGCCTGTGAATACTAAAATTCTGTGATATTTTGCCTGATTTAGGCTATTAAACGCAATGCTGAAGCTTTACAAAAAGAAAGAACAACAACCAGCAGCGCCATGCGCCGGAAAATTTTGACGTTTTAGTTCTTTAAACACAATTTATCGCCGCTAAAATCATACAGAACAGACAAATCAATTCTCGCCGAACCCTTTTTCCCCTTTTCGTCCCCTCAAAAATCTCGCTGCACATGTACAACGAGATTTTACGGCGGGGGGGGGGCTGCGGTGGCGCGATCAATCGCCCTAGGAAATTTTGTAAAAAAAGCACTTTTAATGCTAAATACTATCGCTAAAATTCTTCGCAAAAATCGGCTAAATCTCGGGCTATAAATTAAGCCCAAAAACACTTAAAATTGATGAAGTCCTTACATTTTACAAGATTCCCGAGCTGAAATGCGCTTTTCGACATCTGCGTATAAAAAGCGCAGCAAACGGTGCTGCGAATAAGATATAAAAAATATGTATCAATGACAATTTTGTTCTTATCGTTTTCTAGGCCCATTTGTGGCCTTCTCATTAAGAAGATATAATTTCAGAAAAGAGAAAATGCGCAAAAACAAGAAAATTTGGCCATTCCTTTCATTTAAAATAGGATTATGTGTCCTGTCCTTGTAAAGAAAGACAAACAAAGCAACAAGAAATAATAATAAAGCACCCGGCGCGAAGCGCCGGAAAATTTTTGACGTTTTTGCCTTTTAGAACTCAATTTTCTGGACACAATTATTACACTTCGAAAAATCAACAAAATTTCTGGAAAATTTCGTGGGGGCGTGTGTGCCCCCAATCACACATGCACATAGGGGGGTGAGGGGGTATTACCCCCCCCTGAGAAGTCAGCTAGACCGGTGCTGTCCGGCGATTTTGAGCAAATATATAGGTCTTGTTCTGCATCATTTTTGACATCAAAATCAGTAAAAATGTCAAAGTTTTTTTCCGGCGCTTCGCGCCAGATTAGTACTTTTAAGTAACTTTTTACTCAAAAAGCGCCCAAAATTGATAAAATTTTGCATTTTTTTAGTATTAAAAAGTGATATAATGCAGTCAAAATAGACTAAAAATGTTTTTAAAATGTGTTATTAATACGAAAAAACGTTTTGTAGGCTATTTTGACCATTTTGATCATTAAAACAGCAAAAAGATCATGAACGTTAAATTTACTGTTTTAGATTTTTGGCATTTCACCCCCCCCTGCCGACCCTGACCTTGTGCACCCATGCCCCCAATGCCCCCTGGCAACGCCTAAGGCTTCAATACGTGTCCTATCCTATACACTACACAATTTCAATTGACATCAATGTACGCTATAGTTTGAGTTCTAAAATCCGAACAGCATATCTTCTATCCGACCATATCATAGTCGCTGTTATGTCTCAATGCATAAATTTAATGCTCAATTTCCTTTAAATATCTACACGGAACCTTTTGCTTTTTCAAACCGTGTTTAGTTGCACGTGCATTTTAATAATGTAATTGTGCGCTATTGAATTAAAAACTTTGTTCTTGCTTGAATAATGCCACCAAAATCCTTGCTAACTACTTAATTTATTTTTAGAAAGATTGAATAATTAACAGAGCTAGGCTTCAAAAAATCTTCTTGATACAGCAGTAAGCCTTGCGTTTGACAAATCACAAATGTAAAATCGGTCAAAATATGTATCTTATGCGTAACATTATATTGGAAGCAAGGCATGTTGTTGGGTATATAAGCCCGGGCCCGGTACCAAGCCCGGTACCAAGCCCGGCAAGCAAAGCCCGGGCCCGGGACCGGGCCCGGTATTTTTTGAGCTCCGGTCGATCACTGGGTCCCGGCCATTTTTAGGGGTGGGTGATACATGAATGGATTCCTTTCAAATTTTGGCCAAAAAACGCCTAAAAACGGCCTAAAAATTCAATTTTTTTCAACAATCGGGGGGGGGGTTGAAAATTTTCTGGCTTTGGTGGGGGGACTTCGGACAATATTGGTACTATTGTAAAATATTTCGAATTCGCATAGTATTTGCTTCAGTAAGTTTTGTATTAATTATTACAAGAAATTTGCAACATATATGTACGAGTATATTCTGGGCGTTTGTTGCAAAAAATTTTCTTTTTCTGGATTTAAAAAAATCAAAGGATTTTCTCTTTTTTAGCTTTAATTTTAGTTTTCAATTCCGATTTAGAAACGATTTTGCCTCTGCCTCGGGGAGGGCAATAAACGCTCGCGTAACTTATAAATTCTTTGAACTTTTTGGACACTTTTAAGAAATGTTATAATTTGCCGTCCCCTGTTGGAAAATCCTTGATCTACCGCCAACCGATCTCGACTCCCTTTGTACACAGCATTTGAATTTTGGGGGTGTAAAACGAAAAAGTCTTCTTTAAATTATATACCCTTTTTTGGGTTTGAAAGCGAAAGATTCCCGTCAACAAAAATTTTTTGCGTATATGGGGCACGCCATGAACGATGACGCGCTATCATCCCTCAGAATTCAGATGAGTCGCGAGCGCTGCGTTGACGGTTCATCATGCGCCATCATCTCTTTTTCGCCATTAACCTTCTATCATCCTGCTATCATGATGCGGGACGGCGCAATTTAAAGCTATTAATAGCGCCAACAAGAAGGAAGCGCGCAGCATTCACGTCTCGCGCTTCCTTGTTGGCGCTATTAATAGCTAAATTGCGCCGTCCGCATCGCCAGATTTACGGGATGATAGAGGTTAATGGCGCTTAATAGAAAAAAGAGATGATAGTGCATGATGGACGTAAGGCGGCGTCAAGCGACGCATCCTCTATCATAATTCTGATGATGATAGCGCGTCATCTTTCATGGCGACCACTGTAGTTATGCCTATCGACACTCCTTCTCCCTAGATGATGGTAAGATACAAAAATTTAATAACATATGGCGCAAACTGCCAGAAAAAATGGCACTTTTAACTTAAAAGCTAACGAAAAAACTCAAGTTAGAATATTTTCTACAATTTTCATGGAAAACCGGAAAGTGAAATTGCTTTCGCGGGAGGATTGAAAAATTTTTGTGGTAGACCCCTCCCTAATCCCCCAAAAATCAGTGGCGGATTTAGGATTTTCGTAAGGGGCCGTACCCCATTTTTTCCAAAACAGTTAAAAATACGTAGCTTCAAAATTTTGCCCACCACGTGCGAAATAGCGCTTTTTCAGCGTTTTACATTGTTTGCTTTCATTTAAAATAGCTTCTAGCGCAACATTTTTCGAAAAATTTCCAAATTTTCGATAATTTTAAGCGAAAAAATCATAAAATTCCTTTGACTTTAGTAAAACTCGCGCGCGAAGCGCCGAAAAATTTGTGAACTTAAGGCAATAGGACATTTAGAAGCTTCAATTACTGCTCAATTTGCTCTATTTGAACCGGCTGACGCGAAAGTCGAAAATTTTTAAAAATTATGCCTGAGAATAATAAAAAACTTCGCCGAAGTAGCTGTTTTTGCCCTTGAAATCGTTTTAAAACCTATTCCTTCAGCAAAAATATGGCTTCCAGGACGCCCAAGAAAGTAAATAAATGTCAATAATAGGTATTATCCGGCGCGAAGCACCGGAAAAATTTGAGAAATTATGATCACTGACGGCCGAAAATCGTTGCAAATTGCATATTCATTCTTTATCTCGCCAACTATTTTGGGTCTATGGAGGGGCGGCCCATATGTACATGCACATAATAGGGGATGAAAGGGGATTACCCCTGAAGGGTCAGCCGGATTGGTATTGTCCGGCGATTTTGAGCCGATGGAACGTTTTTTGCATCATTCTTGAGGTCATAAGCAGTAAAAACGTCAAAATTTTTCCGACGCTTCGCGCCAGATTAGTGATTTTAAGTCCTTTTCACTCAAAAAGTGCCCAAAAATTCATATATTTTTGCATTTTTAATTGTTAAAAGTGACTATAATGCAGTCAAAATGGACTAAAAATGTCTTTAGAATGCGATATTACCACGAAAAAACGTTTTATAGGCTATTTTGACAATTTTGATCGTTAAAACAGCAAAAAAGTCCAGAACGTTAAATTTACTGTTTTAAATTTTTGGGATTTCACTCCCCTGTCGACCCTGACCTTGCGCACCTATAGGGCGGCCGTTCTCCCCATCCCCCTTAAATTCGCCCCTGCCCAAAATCACGTACGGCCAGACTGGTATTTTAAGTGCATAAATAAATAAATTACTAAATTTCAGCTTCCGCTATCAGGCCTAACGAGCTTATTGCATTTCGATGCCGAAGATGAGGCGGCGTCTTTTTTCGCTCATTTTGGGTTGCCCTGCGCCCCCAACGCGCCTCCTTTCGGATCAACGACTTCTACGGATTGCGTGCTATTGAACAAGGCGGTTTTTGTTGAACCCGAAACTCCGCCACTTACTCGCCATTCGTCGATTTTAGTCGATAGTAAACGTACGGCGAGTGCCCCCGAGGTATAAATATATGTATGTCTTCTGAGGCTGAGGGGGTTTGGGGTCTAAGCCCCTCCCCCTTGAGAATCTGGCACATTCCCCCCCAATCAATAGACTCCCAGAATTGAATTTTTTTGGCTTTTTGCCAGCTTGACACCACCGAGACCCCATAATTCTGCTGCCGCCCACGTATTGTTACGAACGACCAGTTTTTTTGTCACTGGCGCAGTGATCGACCGGCCGGTCATAGCAGGGCCGGGCCCGGCTGAAAACCACCGGGCCTCAAATAATAATCGTTAATATTTTAGACGTTTACTATTTCAGCTGTTGTCCGTACTTCTTATGAGTTTGCTATAGCCTGTGATTCTATTTAAATCCATTTGCCTTACTTCTGTCCAGCGGCTCATTATCATGTCCTTGTCAAATTCATATGTATACGCATCTTCTATACGACGCTTCAATCAGAGGCGTAGCCAGGATTTTGGTTCGGGGGAGGGGGGCATACGCAAAAATTTTCAAGACTACTTTTGCATTGAATGCCATTAACGTTATGTACCTATAAGAAACTGGGGTTTTCGACCTTTAGTAGTGCAGCCAAGCTTATTTATGGGTTTCTTACAATCAGAAATACGAAAATGTTAATCAACGCGAAACGCGAAAATTTTTGAAATTTTTACCGTTTTCATGTAGAATTTACGGTCTTTGAATTGACAAACAGTTCGGAAATGATGAGTGGCGCAAAGCAGCAAGGAATTTAAGTAATCTTTTACTGTCTCTAACATTTTGTAGCCTGTGAATACTAATATTCTGTCAGAGCAGAAAATTATCAAATTTGTACAAAACAATTTTGACATTTTAAGTTTCTAACCTAAGATGTACTTCCTTAAGGCTCATTCATACTTCGTCCGATCAGACGTCGCGTGACACCGCATGTCACATCCTGTCGGACTCCATGCGGCTCTGTCCGACACGCGTCCGGCAGGATGCCTCATGCGGTGCCGCGCAGCGTCGCATCGGACATCGGATCCGACTTTCATTCATATACTTCATCCGGCTTCTTCGACTAAAAATCAATATTTTCACTGCAATAAACATTGATGTTTTTTATACTATCAAGCAAATTGTGCCACTTGTTCTTGCAAGTTTCAACTGAATTGACGTTAAAAATTTTACTTCAAGCTTCAGTAGCGTCGCCGGTGGGAGGAAGGGGGTTAAAAATACTGCTGCCTTTTACTATTTTTTCATGCATTAAATAAAAATTAAATGCTGAAAGTGTCAAAGTTCGTTTCATGCGCCAATTTATTTGTACTTATTTACCGGATAAATTAGGATTAAGGTACGGACCATGCTGTAAATATTTTAATGTTATAATACAATATTAAAGTGCACTTTTTTAAATTTTACGAAATTTCTCTGGATTCATCCTGTTCAAAATCCTGGATATATCTTCATAAACCATACTTCAATCAATAAAAATTAGTTCCGACGCATGAAAATACTAAAGAAAGTTTATTTTTGGCCTATTGGCAGTCACATAAGATAATAATAATGCTTTATTCAAACCCGTAGGTACAATACAATGTTAAGAATAATACGCAACGTTTCGGCAGTTAACCTACCGTCGTCGTCAGGCTCTTACAGAATATAAGAAGTTGTGGGCACCAGGAATTGAACCTTACGGCTAAGTATTATTTATTTCTAAAGTCTGTGGTTTTACCAACTGAGCTTCACTGGGCCAGTTGTATAATATTATTTGTTCCTTTTAAAGTAACATAATAATATTTTTAGTCTGGGGCCAGGGGCTCTCCACATGGTGTATTCTCCTCAATAGGGCTCTATTCCATATACGACTGATCTCAATACTTCTTGAACCGACATTCTGCCCACTAGCCCTCTCCATCTCCAGGGTCTCCCGTATTTTCCTACGGTACCCATTGCTTTCTTCTGCGAGTATTGATGTATGCTCGAAATCTGGTCTACACCCACATGCTATACAGTGTTCAGCAACCCCACTCCGTTCCTCTTTCAAATTCCTTAGTGCACTCCTATGTTCCCCGAGTCTTTTCTTAAGACTTCTACCAGTTTCTCCAATGTACTCCTTCCCACATTGTAGTGGTACTTTATACACTATGCCCTGCCGTAGATCTAAGGGTCTCTTTGGGGCAACACTTTGTAGTCTTTTTCTGATGGTGTCTTCACTCTTTGCCACAAGGCGCACTCCATATGCTTTGCACACTCGCTTAAGCTTCATGGTTAATGCCCCTCTAAATGGTACTACTGCTGTTGCAATGTAGTTAGTTGCATCACCCCTTGAGGGTGCAAGTTATAGGGCTCTTTGTATTAATGGGCCAGGTTATCCATTAGCTTGAAACTCCTTAAGTATTTTTCTGATGTTCACCTTCTTTACTGTGATTTGTTTGGCATATGCTCCTACATCTCATGGCCATTCCTCTAACTATACCTGCCTTTGTGCATTTCTGATGGTTCGACTGGTAGTTTAGGTATTGACCTGTATGGGTTGGCTTACGGTACACTGATGTCTCTAGTTGGTCATGGGATCTCTTAACTAGTACATCCAGGAAAGGCAGTGTGCCTTCCACCTCCTTCTCCATGGTAAACTGAATAGCAAGATTTTGACTATTCATGTGCTGGAGGAGCGCTTCTAACTCCCGATCTCCATGATCCCACAAGATGAATGTGTCATCAACGTACCTGAGCCACATTGTGGGTTTATATGATGCTGTTTGCAGTGCCTGTTTTTCTAAATCATTCATGAACAGGTTGCACAGTATAAAGCTCTAGGAGGGGGTAGGCCGAGTTTCCTTAGGTAAGAAGATGATCGCCAGGGTCTTTTTACATTTTTACGTGTAAATTTCAGGGTACTGTAATATGGTACAGGACAGACACGCGCAGCAGGGAATTCTGGGGGGTTGAAATCTGATAAAACATGTTTGGGCTCAAAAATAGTGTATACGCGTCGGAATCATAATTTTCGGCATTTCTGACGATGCCCCATCTTTCTAGAGCATAAAAACATTAAAAAATTTCGAAAAAAATCGAGAAAGTCGAATAAATTGAACAATATATAGGTTAAAACATGAGTATTTGACGGAGTATATGGCGCGAAACTCCGAAAATTTGGCACTTTTAAGCAGATAGCTAAAAAGACTTAAAAAGGCACTTTTTTACCGATTTTCGGTTAAGTTTGGAAACTTCTGAAAAATTACCAGTGAAAAAACTTTTGCGGGAGTAAAACTTTTTCTCTGGGGAAATCCTCCTCCCTGATCCCCCCAACCAGGATCATGTATGGTCGTCCCCCATCCCCCAGAACCAGAAAATTTTTGACGAAAAATTATTTTTGGAGAAGACTTGTATTACGTGTTCTTTGGTCGTTTCTAGCCAAAAAGTGAAGATCGTTAAACCCTCCCTTCTCACCACACATCAGGAAGACCCAAAAAAATTGAATTTTCGGCATGTTTTTTTGGGATTTTTGCCAGTTTTACACCGCCCGGACCCGCAGAATTTGGTCACTGCCTTGTAAGCCCTCGTTTCCATAGAATTGGCTGAGTATCCAGGGGCGGATTTAAGGGGAGGGGCAGGAGGCCAAAAAAAAGTTGGCGAAACAAAGAATAAATATGCAATTTGCAATGATTTTGGCGTCAGTGATCATAATTTTACAGGTTTTTCCGGCGCATCGCGCCGGATTATACTTATTAATGACATTTATTTACTTTTTCGGCGGCCTCGAAGCCAATTTTTTACACATGGAATAGGTTTTAAAATAATTTCAGGAGCAGGAAGAACTATTTTGGCATATATTTCTTCTATTTTCAAGTATAACTTTTGAAAATTTTTGAAGTTTCGCGTCAAATGATACAAAAACAGGGTAAATCAAGCTTCTAAACGTCCTTCCGCCTAAATTTTACGACTTTCTCGGCGCTTCGCCCGGAATTTCGCTAATGTCAAAAAATTGAATTATTCTTTCGCACAAAATTGTCGAAAATGTAAAAATTTTTTGAAAAAAATGTTGCCTCAAAAATGATTTTAAATAAAAGTAGGCAACGTAAAACGCCGAAAAACGTCATTTTGCCCGTGACAGGCATATTTTTGGACCTAGTTTTGACTGTTTTTGAAAAGGCAAGGTTCCCACTTCCTCCCTTTAGGGAAATCCTCGATCCGCCACTTCCAGGACCCCATCCAAAATTTCGGACCGTTATTTGTATGACTGTAAGTCAAATGCAAGCCAGCTAAAGTAGTGGATTTTTTTTGAGGACATCTTATGCATATGTTCTTGGGGGTTAGAGTTAGACTACCCCAGATTGCTTACTGACTTCCGCAAAATGGCTGTGACTCCTCAGAATGGTCAATTTTTCGTAAAAATCCTAAAAAGTGTCATTTTAAGCGTTTTTAGTTCATTTCTGGCTCAAGAGTCATATTTTTATCGTTGAGCGTCATATACTCATCGTCGAACTATACATATTTCCATCAGTTTACTAGTTTTTTTTTTAGAAAAATTCCGAAATTTTTTTGTTTTAGAATGAAGAACGAGCATTGTTCGAAAAGTTAAAAAAACCTCATTTTTAACGCTACGATAGCCCAAAAAAACTTTGAAATTTTTTTGTGCCTCCCCAGAATTTCCATTCTGTCAATATATGGATGAGATGACCATACATGTATACAGCATGAGAACTCTAAGGGGGGTCAGGCCCTTAAATTTTTTAGAAAGTGCCTTTTTCGGCTAAAAACGATGCTTATACGTCAGAAACACTGTTTTTTGACGTTTCAGACATTGCTCCTTCTTTCCAGAATATAAAAACGTAAAAAAAATTAGTAAAAATTCAGTAAATTGAATTAAATATGGTAAAAAATTTATGTATGGCGCGAAGCACCGAAAATTTGAGATTTTTGAGCCGAAAATGGGCTAAAATCGCTTAAAAGGCACACTTTTTACTATGTTTACCAACTTTTACATAAAATCGATTATTCTGGGGGTCGCAGCTATTTTGCGGGGATCAGTTGCCATTCTGGGGGGGGGGTCGAAACCACACGTGGGCGGGGGGTTTGCACCCCAGAATTCAATTTTTGAATTTTTTTTTTGCTTTTTTAGCGATTTTTTGATGCCATTGAATTGTGCTTGATGAGAAACGTCGAAAAATTGTGTTTTTTCGCCATACGACCATACATGATCTTGGGGGTTTTCACCCCCCGCAGAATCATTTTTCACCCCCCCCCCCCCCGCAAAAAATTTTTTTCACCCCCCCAGAATTGGCGATTTTTCAAAAGTTTCCTAAACTTACCTGAAAATTGGTAGAAAAAGTGTCTTTTTAAGGGTTTTTGGCTATCTATTTGCTCAAAATCGCCAAATTTTCGGCGCTTCGCGCCATATATTCATATTTCAAGCGATATATTAATCAATTTATTCCACTTTTTTCGAAATTTTTTTCATGATTTCATGCTCTAGAAGGATAGAGTATCGTCAGAAACGCCAAAAAACGATGTTTCTCAACGCGTACCGGCCATTTTTGGGCCCAAAAAAGGCACTTTAGGTTTTCACCCCCCCCCCAGAATTCCCATACTGTGCATGTATGCATACGACCATTTTTAAGACCACTTTTTCACCTTTGAAAATTTTTGTCACCCCTCCCCAGAATTTCGGTGCTGCCCACCTATGGTCGAAACCCCCAAACCCCCAGAACACGTCTGGATATGACTTTAATAATTTTGATAACTAAAAATATGATTAGTAATCCTTGATCGCTTTCAGCTGATAAATGGCTCGCCTATTCAATCATTCTGCTTCATTGATCCGGTAATCAGCTTCGATGCGGATCATCGCTATAAGCGAGATAAGGTTATAGAAAAGTTTTTGGACTCAGCTGAAAGCCAATCAGAGCCTTGCTTGTTTGATCAAGTTGACGATTCGTCCGAATTACACTTCGAAACGATTCGACAAAGGCAGAATGAAGAACATGCGTCAATTCAAGAAAAATTGGTAAGCCTTTTATTATTCGGAAAAAATCGATAAAAATACACGTGGTCCAATAGCATAGATGGGCGTGGAGTTATACCCACACCTTGGCGTGGGGGTTCGGGAGGTACGCACCCCCCTCCCGAGAAGCCAAAATACACCCCTAGAATTCAAGGTTTGAAATTTTTTTGTTTTTTACGCAATATTTTGATGCTAATGGATAGTGCTCGATGAGAGACGTTGAAAAATGGTGTTTTTTCGTCATACATACCTTCATATTTTAAGGGCATTTTTTGAACTTTGAAAAATCTTGCACCCCCCCACCCAGAATTTTGGTGCCGCCCACCTATGGTTGTGCCCACACGTGGGCGTTGGGGGCGGGGGTTTGGGGTATGCACCCCCTAGAAGTTGAAATACCCCCCCAGAAATCAAAATACCCCCCAGAATTCAAATTTTGAGAATTTTTTTGCTTTTCTAACGATTTTTAATGCCATTGGATAGTGCTCAATGAGAAACGTCGAAAAATGGTGTTCTTTCGCCATACGACCACTTTTAAGACCATTTTTTGACCTTTGAAAATTTTTTAACCCTCCCCCCTCCCCCCCATGCCCCAAAATTTCGATGCTGCCCACCTATGGTTGTGTCCCCTGAAGTTGAAAAATTCCCCGTAAATTATTGTAGACCCCAGAATTCTGTTTTTAGTAAAATTTTTGGCGATTTGGCCCATCCTGACCCCCCTCCCCGAGAATTTTTTTGTCCAAAATTTTCGTCCAAAAACGAAATTTATGAACTTTTCCCGAATCAATCAAGTCTCGAAAAATCGAAAAATATTGAGAAAAGTCTCTGATTGATCCGCTAGAAATTTATAAATTTACTATATTTTACTTTAAAAAAAATCGAAACTCAAATCTCACAAAATCTACAAAATCCAAAATTTACAAGTCAAATTTGAAAGCTACAGAATTCATTAATTAAACTGACATATTGTGAATTTGAAGCTTATCCGTAATGAGCATAGGTGGGCAGCACCAAAATTCTGGGGGTGCGAGATTTTTCAAAGGTAAAAAATGGCCTTGAAAATAATGGTATGGCGGAAAAAACACCAATTTTCAACGTTTCTCATCAAGCGCTATCCATTGGCATCAAAAAATTGCGGAAAAAACCAAAAAAAAAGTTCAAAAAATTGAATTATGTGGGGTATTTTGCTTTCTGGGGGTTGCATGCCCTCCAAACCTCCCCCACGCCCACGTGTGTTAATGATTCAAAACTTTGGGCTGTTCGTGGTGGATTATACATAAACGTTGATTTCGTCTAAAGTTCGACAAAAATCTCAATCAATGAGACCAGCGTGAAAAAATTTTAAAAATTTGTATTCAGTAGATTGATAAAATGAAATGTGTTAAATGAACAAAATAAAAAAGTTAACACTTCCAGGCCACCCTTTTAATGAGTTTTCCGCGAATATAACTAACACCTAGATTTTCGGTCATAACTTGTATGCAACTGTGCACTGATGACCGGTACAGACAGGGTTATAAAATCAAATTTATGATTCTGTTTTTACGTCTCAAGTTTTCAGGTTTCCTCCTTTTATTTGAAATGAAATATGAGCAAAAATTATCTCTTTTTTTGTTCTTAATGAATATGTAGGTATTTTTCGTGTGAAATCTGGGCGTGGCAACTGACCCCCCGCTAAATGGCCGCGACCATAGGTGGGCAGCACCGAAATTCTGGGGGGGGGGTGAATAAATTTTCAAAGGTCGAAAAATGGTCTTAAAAGTGGTCATATGGCGAAAAAAATACCATTTTTCGACGTTTCTCATCGAGCACTATCAAATGGCATCAAAAAATCGCTAAAAAAGCAAAAAAAATTTCAAAATTTGAATTCTGGGGGTATTTTGATTTCTGGGGGTTATTTTCAATTTCTGGGGGTTGAAAACCCCCCAACCCCCACTCCTATGTGTGGCCGCGACCCTTCTCCCAGAATTGTCTATTTTTTGGAAAATAGTGAAAAGTGTGCCCTTTTTAAGCGCTTTTAGCTCATTTTTGGCTCAAAACTCGAATGGTCGGTGCCGTATAATCATTGTTTGACTGTATATTGTTGAATTTACTCTATTTTTCAAGATTTTTCGAGAACGAGCATTGTCTGCAACGTCAAAAAACAATGTTTCTGGATTGTAATCATTGTTTTTTAGCCCATAAAGGCACTTTTTAAAATTATTTGGGACTGACCTGAACCCCCCTTCACCCTCGGAATTTCCATGCTGTACATGTTTGGCCCCACCCGCTCCAGTCCCTAAAATTACTTTGGGGTATCTTTTGTCATTTCTTAGTTTGATTAGTTTTCCTATTAGTTTGCCAAGGTCTGATATTTTCCTCTTGTTCAGGCAACCGATATGGCGGACCGACTTCTCGACGCCTTAGCAGTCGATTTGATAAAAATTGTTCTTAAGGAGACAAAGGAGCAAAAATTAGCCGAATATTACTTTTTTCGGCTCGTATCTGATTCGCTCAGGTGAAATTTATGACGTATATTGTTATAAAGTGACATTATATATCTTGAATGGTGCATATTGAATGACGTAAATAAATAAGATTAATTATAATTATGAATTTATTTAATTAGTCAATAATTATTTAATTTATATAATAAAAAATCCGTGATTTAAGCATTATTCCTCATGCATACTCGTATATATGTTTGCACCTTCGACCTGCTGCACAAATGATTTATTCCATGCGAATTGTTCAGTTATGATTAGATAGATTAATTGGATTGATAGCCCGGTGGTTGTTTTAGATTTGGGAGCATTAGACGTTACACTCATACATGTAGTAAAGGGGGATGGGGGTATCCTCCCACCTCCAGTCATAGTCAGTCGTCCCCCATCACCCAGTGCTAGAAAATTTATAACAACCCCCTCCCCTTACCTGGTTTTTTTTGGAAAACTCGAATTTTTAGGCCGTTCTTGGCTAAAAAATTGGGGGTCATCTACCTCCCCCTCCTTAAATGGCTGGCACGGGATTCCCACCAGAAATTTCGAGCTGTCACGTGTACGGTACATAAAGCATGGAGGATGGAGTGGTAATCCTACTAATTATCGGCCGTTCCTCTGTCCTGTCTAAGGCAGAAATTTGTACCCCTTCCACCAGTTTTGGGGAAAATCTGCGGTTTTGACCATTTTTTGTCATTTTTGGCCGAAAAGGAAAATGTTGAAAAGAAAGGAAAAATAAAACGTGGCCGACTTATTTCCCTCTCCCAAAATTTCGAGCTCTTACAGATATCTGGGGACAATGAATACATTGATATCTGTGTGTCCTTGTTTTCGTTATAAGAAGCGAGACAAGTTAGTACTAAGACATGGATATGTGTGATTTTGTGTGAATGGGTAAATACCAGACACATGTAATAGTGAAGATGGGGGATCCACCACTCAAAGCTGGTCGTCCCCCCATCCCCCTCCAGTCAGAAAGTTTTTGACCCCCCCCACCCCGATTTTTCGGAAAATCTGCAATTGTTGGCCGTTTTTAAAGGTATTTTTGGCCGATTTTGGCCCAAAATTGGAGGCCATCAACCCCTACCCCTAAAAATGACCGGGGACCCCGTCCCAGAATTTCAAGCCGTCAAGTGTATGATAAATAATGCAATGGAAAGACAAGCATCGAATTAGCTCATTTGCAATGCTTTTTATCATAATTTACTCCGTATCCTTACTTACCTTATTTGCCTAGTGTTTTTTTATCTGCTCTCTTTTCAGCTTGATTTTCACTTTTTTAATTTATTTGTTTTTTTCACTTTATTGGCGTTTACAGTTTAATTTTGGAGGAAAATGAATACACAAACGATTATTAGACATGAATTTGTTAAACCGTGCTTAATCATGCTTGTATCGCATTTGAAAGGTTTTTTTCCGGACGACCGATGGTTCAATTTTCACTGATATTTTCTCGATTATTTGCTTACAGATATACTTGTTCTTTGGGGGTTGACCCCCTCCCCCAGAATGGCTGCTGATCCCCCCCCTCCGGCAAATGGCCGCTGCGACCAAGAAAAAAAACATATGGAGTGCGCTTTGTAAGAGTGAAGACACCATCAGAAAAAGACTAAAAGACTACAAAGTGTTGCCCCAAAGAGACCCTTAGATCTACGGCATGGCATAGTGTATAAAGTACCACTACAATGTGGGAAGGAGTACATTGGGGAAACTGGTAGAAGTCTTAATAAAAGACTTGGGGGAACATAGGAGTGCACTAAGGAATTTGAAAGAGGAACGCAGTGGGGTTGCTGAACACTGCATAGCATATGGGTGTAGACCAGATTTCGAGCATACATCAATACTCGCAGAAGAAAGCAATGGGTACCGTAGGAACATACGGGAGACCCTGGAGATGGAGAGGGCTAGTGGGCAGAATGTGCGTTCAAGAAGTATTGAGATCAGTCGTATATGGAATAGAGCCCTATTGAGGAGAATACACCATGTGGAGAGGCCCCTGGCCCCAGACTAAAAATATTATTATGTTACTTTAAAAAGAACAAATAATATTATACAACTGGTCCAGTGAGCTCAGTTGGTAAAACCGCAGACTTTAGAAATAAATGATGCTTAGCTGTAAGGTTCAATTCCTGGTGCCCACAACTTCTTATATTCTGTAAGAGCCTGACGACGACGGTAGGTTAACTGTCGAAACGTTGCGTATTATTCTTAAAATTGTATTGTACCTACGGGTTTGAATAAAGCATTATTACTATTTTATGTGACTGCCAATAGGCCAAAAATACACTTTCTTTAGATATGAACCAGTCACAAACATTTAGAAGTCAGTTACCATACTTGGGCAGCAAGAAAATTCTGGGGGATGGGGGTAATATCGCCGAAAATCGCCAAAAATGTTACTGAAAATAGAATTCTGTGGGTCTACAGTAATCTGCGGAGGGGGTTCAACTTTTGGGTTGTATATCCCAAAGCTGCCCACGCCCATGTGTGGCTGCACCCTTCTCCCACCACCAGGAATGTAAATTTTTCATAAAATTTGTGAAAAGTGTCCTTGTTTTTAAGTGTCTTGCACATTTTTAGTTCAAAAGTCTCCAAATACACATTTTTGACTATATTTCGTTCATTTTTCTATGCTTTTTATTTCCTACAAAGAACGAACTTTCTCCGAAACGTCTAAAAATAGTATTTTTCACGTGTAATCCGTCGTTTTTGTCCAAAAACAGTCTGTTTAAATATTTTTTATGCCTGCTCTGACCTTCCCCAGAATTCCCATGCTATACATGTATATATGCTTACAAACCCGACAAATTTTCTCGTGTTTAGTTTTTTTGTGATTTTTATTTCTTAAACTTTTTAAATTCTATATTTTCTTAAAATTTCTATTTTTTCTAAGCTTTTCAACTTTATAGTTTTTAAAAAGTAAATTTTTACTTTTAAATCCAATTAAACAATTTGTTTTTTTAGGTTAACTTTTCAACTTTATTTCAACTCAACTTTATAAAAAATAGTAAGCATTTTTGTTGCCTCGATTAAGAGAAATAATCGAAGAAAATTACGCCGATGCCAAAAGGCAACGTGTCGAACTCGAACATAAAAAACAAGCTATTTTGGCATTGATCCAAAAACTCGCGTCGAAATTCGGCGACGATATTATCGAAACAACGTGCTTCGATTACTCGCGAGAAATCGCGGAGAAAGAGCATCGGTAATATTCTTTTTGAATTCAAATGCAAGGGTGGGCCAAAAAGCGGGCTGCCGAAATTCCCGAAGTTCCAAAATTTAATGGAATTTTGAATTTTTCCACATTTTTAAAACGCCTTTTCTCTTTGCCCATTGCGTGCTGATCTGGCCTAATTTTGTAGTACGACTACCGTACTTTCTTTGTACAGTGCTAAACTACAGCGTACCACCTCAAAAAGTGTGCCTTAAACTTTAGTGTTCTGATCGTAATAGGGCTGGACAAAATTTGACTAAAAGTCAGGAAAATTTTCGGTTTTGTTAAAGAATTGAGTAAATGACAAAAAATTAAAATTAAATTATCAATTGAAATTTTAAAAATGTATTATTGGATTGATAATTAATTAATAAATAATAATTAGTATAAATTACTTGCTAATTAAGAATTGGGCAGAATGTATGTACACTACTCGCCACGAAAGTTGACGCTCTAATATGCTTTAGAGGATGATAGAGCTTGTTATTGGATATATCTTTAACATGTCGGTCCTATTTCCGCCCACGCATGACCGACGTGTTAAACATATATCCTTTAACAAGCTCTATCATCCTGTGAAGCATATTAGAGCGTCAGCGTATGTAAATGTTGAGACTGCTCAGGTATGAACGTATCTTGCGTGTTGCGGTGAACACGTAACGGCTCGAAATATGGTGGGGGTTCCCGGCCATTTAGGGGGTGGGGTATAAGGCCTCCAATTTTGGTCAAAAACGACCAAAAAACGCCTAAAAACAGGAATTTTTTCCGTAAATTGGGGTGGGGGAATTTTCTAACTTTTGGGGGTATGGGGGACGACCGACTTTGGGTGTGGGATCCCCCATCCCCCTCTTACATATATGGTATGAGGCATCCTACCACATAAAGCTGGTCGTCCCGCCCACCCCTCCCCCAAAATCATGGAATTTTTGTTGACCTTCCCTCTCGATTACTTCCGAAAACTTAGTTTTTTGGTCATTTTTTATGTTTTTGCCATACGGTGCTCAATATCCCAGTTTAAATCGGAAGTATATCTCCGTCCCGATAATTTTTGGGGGCCGATCCCTTGTTGAAAAATCGGTCAAAAAAATTAACTCAAGCGCAGTAAGACGCCCTGTTATCTGTGTTTTAGACTAGCGAGCGAAAAATGGCTCGCATCCGCTCATCGACACGTGGACCGTCTCAGCTTGGATATTTGCCAAAATATCGTCGATCGATGCGTCGCGTCCGAATTGAGAGACGTGTGTAAACAAATGTTTGAAACGCGCGTCGGACGGGTTTTATTTGGTTTGCAACGAATTAGGCAAAATTTGAACGCCCTAAACGCCCGCAAATGCTTCGATCATTGGCTCAGATTGACTAAAAGGCGTAAAAAAGTGCGAAAAATTTTGGGCGATTTTCCTTTGCCCTCGGGCCGAATGACGGAACGAAATTTCGCCGTTCCGGCCAAAAGAATTCGCTTAACCCTGCCGTCTCTTAGTGCTATTTTTACGGGCAACAAGCCGACTAGAAGTAATTAATTATTTAATTAGTTAATTTATTATTTTATAATTTTTTCCATTAATTGAATATTTTATTAATTAATAATTTAATTAATCAGATAGTTAATGAATGAGACTGATTTCTCTATATCGTATCTAAGCTGCGACTCGGAGAATCGATACGTTTTTTTAAATCTTTTCACTCACATTCATGGCTTTGCAAAGAAGAACGATGCAGGAAATTAATCACTCGGTGTTAAGTGTCGAAAAAATGACATATTTACTACGTCGAACCTCAACATTGAGTTTTTAGAAGAAAAAACATCACAGAAAAACGATATAAAATGCCTGAAATATCGACAAATGACAATAAAAATGCTAAAAATGCATGTTTTGACGGTATGTTTTAATAAGTTTTTCGAGAATTTTTTTATTCCTTGCTCTGAGAAACCCTCCTTGAAAGATTTTTCCATTCTAGATACGATCCCTGAAACACTGAATCGAGCATTTTAATTAAATTTTAGCATCCTCTCGTCGTATAGTTTTATGTTGCTTTGCTTATCGTATTCCTGCTGAATTATTTATTCCTGCTCTAAAAAGTATAAAAACAAACAGGCTCTAATTGATAGACTTTGAAACTGAAAATTTAAGATGTAAGGGAAAAAATAAAATTAATCCAGCACTGTTCTGGTACCAAAATTATATATTTTATGGAGTAATACGGCGAAACCATTGCGTAATGTACTAGATTTGTATATAAAATGGACGTATCGTAGTAGGAAATTCGAAATAAGTAAATGCCTTAAGTCGACCGAATCTCCAGTGGCGTAGCCGTGGTGGGATATTGAGGGGGAAGGGGGCTAGTCCCCCAAAATTATAGAAATATGAATATTTTTTACAAGGGTCCCCCAGAGGAAAAATTGAAGGTTCTTAAAGCGTACGTGAAAGACCGCTAGAATAGATTTCAGCACATGTTTGTTTAATATAAGTGAAATCAAATTGGATTTTTTAAAATTTTTCCGTCTCCAATCTGTAGATCTCGTTGGGGAAGGCTCAAAAATACCATCATTTTCGCCTATCAATTAATAGTTTTTTGGGGTATTAAACTTCAAAAAGTTCGCCCTCTCCCAAATCAGAAGGCCAGGTACGTCACTGAAATTCCCATTATTTTGAATCTCTTTACACCGACAGTTTATTAATTTTATCTGCAATTGATGCATTACTCAATTAAAATTTTGAATTGAAATAATTTCAAATTTAAACTTAATTATTCATTCACTATTGATTATTAATTCGATTTATTCAAAAATTCGCTTCACACCAATAGATGATGCGTGCATTGGCTCAGAAACTAATTCGTTATCAGACCAAAGGCTAGAGCCCCAAATGGCACGCGTGAGCCTGAACGAATTGGATCAATTGTTGCTAAACTTAAAACGGGGCATTAAGACGGAAAAGAGTCTGATTGAGCAAGATTTGTCCGAATCGCCCATTTGATTTTATGCAGTAATGCATTTATGTATAATTCTGACCTGTAGCTAATGTACCTACATAAATATGTACCATAGTCGTTTGATCGAGTAAATTTTGCAGTAAACAATCGTTTAACACCTGTATAATTATTCATTTATCTTGAGGTAGTGTAAACTGGCTGAATTTGATTTTAGTAGTGCTACAACAGCTTTCACGTTACGCGTGGGTGGTAGTGTTGTAAAAGATATCTTTATCTTTATCTTTTTAGCAAGATAAAGATAGAGATATCTTATCTTGACGATTTTTTATCTTTATCTTTATCTTTTGGAAAAATCACTGGCTATCTTTATCTTTTCTTTTTGATAGGAATTTATCTTGCAAAAAAGATAAAGTATATACATAAGTCAGCAGGTAATCCAAAATGCAGGTTTGACGTGAAATACATTAAGACGCATTGAAATTTATTGTAATACAAGAAAAGAAAAGAAAACGATTGTTTAAACTCTATGGCGTGCGGCCAAAACTATTGCCTGTATATCAAAGTAAGCTGGAGTGATACCCACACCTGGGCGTGTTGGGGGTTTGGGCGGTATGCACCCCCCCCCCCAGAATTCAATTTTTGAAAATTTTTTCCGTTTTTTTCGCAATTTTTTGATGCCAATGGATAGTGCTTGATGAGAAACGTCGAAAAATGGTGTTTTCTAAGTCTAAACCCAGGAAACATAGACAAGCTTGAAAAATCAGTAACTGTTGCGTTGCGACTATACTTTGTACAGGCGCACAGAGCAGGGTTTTTATGCTTGTGAAAAGAGAGAAGTGACTTACTGTCTGCCAGTAGTAGAAGCACGTTGGTCAGTCAGATACCGCGGGTAGACCCCCAAACTTACATTTATGTGTGCTCAATGCCAATCACCTCTTTGATCTAAGGTGTAAAAATTAGGGCATTCAGTCGGATGCTTTACATTACCCACCCACTCTCGTTTATTGCACTTCACAAACATCATTCTCCTGGGTCCAGGTGATCATATTTACATATGTGCACTTTATCTTCATCTTTTTGATTCCTTTATCTTGCAAATTATCTTTATCTTTCTTAATTTTTTATCTTTATCTTTATACTTCTAGAATTTAAAATTTCAACTTTGTCTTTATCTTTTATCTTGCGAAAAATCCTTATCTTTCACAACCCTGGGAGGGGTTCTAAGACTAGGCCTCCAGAATGAGAAAAACAAATTTGCAAGATTTTTTTGCTCGATCATTAATGTCCAGTGGATAGCTTGATGGAACAACCAATTTTTCAATAAGAGTTTTAAAGAAGCAACCTCTTCAGGCTTGTTTATATTAGTTTAAATCCACCATTTTATGCAGAAAAGGCATCATCTGCGAGCGGCTGCATTGCGTTACTTTTTCCTCGCAGCACAAGTTTTTCATTTTCCTAGCAACGTCGATTCACATCGTTAAAAGTTTTGGAGGCTTTCAGGGAAGACCAGATATTCACATGGAGGCACACCTGGGCGTGGGGTTTGGGGGTGTGCACCCCCAGAAACCAAAATACCCCCCCCAGAAATCAAAATACCCCCAGAATTCAATTTTTGAAAATTTTTTTCGTTTTTTTCGCAATTTTTTGATGCCAATGGGTAGTGCTTGATGAGAAACGTCGAAAAATGATGTTTTTATCGCCATACCACCATTTTTGAGGCCATTTTTCGACCTTCGAAAAAATCTTGCACCCCCCCAGAATTTTCTTGCTGCCCACGTATGCATGGAGGTACAAAAGTGAAATTTTTTCGAAAGCAGAGGTTAAAATTGGACAAAAATAGTAGTATCTTGCAGCAGTCCGGCAGGCATCGATTAAAAACGATCAATTTACGCTCTATTCATTGTCTTTCCAAATATCGAGGCATTTTAGCTCAATAAGGATACGATACCGCTTTGATAACCAGGCACGCTTGTGAGGAGGGCGGGTTGGAGATCTACCCCGGACGGTAAAATGAAAAACTTTCAATAGAGAATGAGGTAGACTGACGACTGAAAATGGATGAAAATCCGAAAATTTTCCTAAAAAGTGCTTGACTTGACATAGACCAAAAAGTGGAACGCTATGTACACAAGTAACTGCCAATTTTTTCATTCATTCTGGCCTAAAAAACTGACCTCCCTTACCATCTAATCCCACTTCATTCCAGGGATGGGCGAAGCTGTGCATGTGTAGATGATCTCTGTTCAGAACGGCCATGTACATGTACTAGGTATGCGGGAAAAATCCGGAAACGGTAATGGAAACGTATATTATTGTACACACGGTTCCCTCGGGGGTTTCTCCTCTCTGGGGGTAGTCCAAAGTATTGAAAACGGGGTTCCCCAAGTAGGGCCCATCATAGTGAGCAACCACAATAGTCCGAGGCTGCACTAGTCCCCTTCTTTTATGTCCTTAATGATGCGTAATTCCAAGTATATTCGTCCTTTTTGTCCCATCGGAGCATTTTCCTTTCCCAGTAACCTACTTTTAATTTAGCGTTATTTGATTAAGTAACTCGGTAGACACATACGGTAACATGCCACAACAATGAAAGCGCTTCAAGAAGGCAAAAAAACAATATTAGTCTGAACGTCCACGTTATTTTCAAAAAAGACAACCATACCTTATTTAAATCGATCGAATGTTTCCAGCATAAATTTTACCCAACTGCTGGGTGTAGAGAACACATTCAGATTTTTAATCATTATGGATCATTTTTGAAAAAAATTAAACTTTTGCAATGCTCCGAAACTAATGTTAATTTTGAGTATAAACTTTACTCAGCTACTGGGTGTAATGAATACATGCAGTCACTTTCGTAATCCTTGATCTTTTGGTACTTTTTTGAAGAAAATTACCATTTGAAATGCTCTAGAAGTGCAATAAATTTGTAGTTTAAAGTTAAGACATCAAAAATAAATGAATAGTGTCGACATTGCACATTTACTGGGTGAGGAGAAGCCTAGCAGTCAGATTCGTAATTCTGATGTTACATAGCACATTTTGAAAAAAATCATGCTTCCGCAACGCTCTAGAACTTAAATTAATTTTGAGTTTAAACCTTACACTACCCTTGAGTGACATAAGATTTTAGTCGGATTCGTTTTTTTTATACTACTCTGATATTTCGATCGATATTTATGAAAATATTGACTATCCACAGTATTCTGCAGACAAATTTAAATGTAAACTACTTTACACCACTGTTGAGTGTAAGCAAAGGCGCCTGATTGACGTATCATGTTTGACACCGGGTACATTGTTAGACTTTTGATCATGTTCAAACTCATAAGCGGAAAAGTTGTCAGAAAAACAAGACAGAAACACGTTTAACACCGCCGATTTTTGACTTTACACCTCCGGAAAACCTAAGTATTGATCTAAATGAAAACAATTTGATGTGACGTATACCCCTGTTTAAGTAATTTATTTTAATCCTATTTGACTTATTCCGACTTCTAAACGGTGAAATTGGCGTACTGAAGAAGGGACAAAAACGTTTTTTCCGCCATCCACCATATTGTAAACTTTGAAAATCTGAACCTAACTCCTGATTGAGTGTAAAAAAATTCGTTTTAGGCCAGTTTGTACCTCTTGAATCGTAGTACGTTTATGTGCGGAACACTTTTGTTCCCCAGAATATTTGAGATAGTGATCAATCAAAACAGGGAGGAACGTGTATTTTCGACCCATGATACACATCTGATTTCGAGCTTTACTTCCTCCAGAAAAAACTCAATATTGAGTTTTTTAAACGCTATTTGCTACGACGTGTAGCTCTTCTATCGCACTTTAATTTCGTTTTATTCAATTCGTCTCGACTTATAACCGGAGAAGTTAACAAAGAAATCTGAAACAATATCTGTTTTTTTACAATATCCACTAGGGTGTAAAGTTTGAACCCTTAGATCTAACTCCGTATTGAGTGCAAGAGAGTTTGCAGGTAAGCCGAAGGTAGCCCTTGAAATAAAGTACACTTCAATAAATCGGTTTTTGGGGGACTCTTTACAAATGATTAGGCAGCCGTAAACAAGTCGAAAACTTAACTTAGATGTGTTTTTCAACCCCTGATTTTTTCACTCTTTACACTGCCCCTCCGGAAATAAGTCATTAGAAAGTTAAAAAAAGTGTTTTGAGCCTACACAATTGCTTATATTTTAAAAGCAACTAGACTAAACAGAATGCAAAACTGAGGTAAAAAAGTCGTGTGGCCGACAAAATTTTAAAAAACTATGCAGTAAAACTTTACATGCTCTTTTCAAAACGGGTAGAAGTGTAAATAAATTAAAAAACTCATATCGAATTTTTTTCTCATCCATCTTATAAAAAACCGCATAATACAGAAGTGTCCTCTTGTAGCTGTAGGAGGTAGTCCCTTTTTAGGGGGTCCGAGTATATTGAAGCTACGCGCTAACGCGCTAGATAATACTAATTTGTTATAATAATACTTATAATGATATTGATAATAATAATAATAATGATAATAATAATAATAATTATTATTATTATTATTATCATTTTAATTATTATATTTAAAATCCCAATCATCATTACTTAAGAACCTTCAAGGTATAAGTGCTAAGTTTGCCTGCATCATATAGGTTTAAACCAAGTCTTAACACAGATTTTCTTTCAACTAGCACGCAATCTTTCTTTAATCGTACCAATTTTGACTAATTTTGACTGAATAGCAAACGTGTTTTTTCTTTAATAGTGCCTATATAACTGAGCTCGCGTATGCATGCACCTCCGTGGATCAGCTAAAATTACTTAGGTGCTACATATTTTATATCGATCTGTGCTTAACAGATCTTTAGTTTCTAAATACTCGTTCAGCGTATAGCATTTTACATTAAACTGCATAATTCCGAATAATGAACTCAGACATAGCATGCCGGGGTGGCTAGCAGCGGCGCGCAGAAGCAGAAACGAAGGTCTTAAGCTAGCAAGGTGAATAAACAAGTCGATCCCTGCCTATATTGAGCTTTAAAGCCAATGCTGTAAGGCATATAAGGACATTCAGCTACATGCATACACTGAACAGAAACTCAATAACTAATGGATTTCGAGCAAGATAACATGTTAAATTTAGTCGAATTGAAGCTTGAGCCCCGCCGGGCTCTTTTCTCATGTTTGCCTGTTATAAAGTCGTTCATTTCGTCTTGTCATTCTCTGTTCCTCTTGGTATATAGTACCAGTTTAGCATAAAAGGTTAGGAGTTCACAAAATATAAGAGAATGTCTATAGTACTCCAGTCTTAGTAACTTCATTTAGACATCGCCCTTTACACACTTGCGAACTATTTCCAAGCCTTTATGATACAAATAAAGCGGGTCGTATATAATGAGGAATTGGGGGTTGGCAGCCACTCTCTTGAGCCGAAAAAAATTTCAGGTCAGATAGGCAAGGGAAGATACAAAAATTGCATCCACTTATCGAAAAATCTACAAACTTTTTGGCGTCTGTACTATATATTGAATATTCTCCATAATTTTGCTGCGCGACTTAAACGCGACACTTTTTCACAGTCTATTAAGAGAGAAGAATTTTTAGAGCTATTCGAATATTACACTTCTGAAAGGTAGAGGATAATAGAAAAACGTCGAAAATGCGGTTATTGCTAGCTATCCCAACTAGATTTGATAAATATAGTAGCTATTCAATATTTAAGGCTCGTCGCTCCCCTTGGTTGAATCTTGGATCACTTATGTATGTATCAGGATTGTATGCAATATCATAATTGCTACTAATGTAGATAGTGTATCTACACGTGCCGTTTACATGTACGGCCTTTGCGCACCTTAGTGCGCCAATTCAGACCATCCGGTCGTGTGTTTCCACTTTGGCGACCCAGCCATATTTTCAGATCGACGATATGACATGCGGAGGCATTCCCCGACCACGCAGTGTCAATTGGTTGGACTCTTGTCGCTAGGTGTCGCGAGGGATACTATGATGCGACCTTGTTTACTGTGGAACACCCCACAAGTCCCCTATCAATTTTTACATTTAAAACATAGGCGACATGACCGCTATTCACGTTGAGCCTGTGCGGAGACCTGGAAAATCTATGTGCAAGTAGCACACAATTTTTGTCATAAACACATTTTACAATAATTTCTTCTTCTATTACTGTGGGCCAATCCCCTTCAGGATTATTAGTTAGTTGATGCCAGTTTGGCTTTTGCTTTTGCGGCGTGTCATCTTCGACTATATTAGCGCCATTTGTTGTTCATTGTTTTAATTCGGTAAAGGCACAAAAATCCACTGCTTAGGGGTGCATTATATCGCAAGCAGTCAGGAATTGGGATCAGGCCGGCCATAGCTTTATTTCTTGCCGGATTTCGTTGGGCAAAGTCTTTATTTATCGTTTTGTGCAAAATTCACAATTCCTTTTTCAAACCAAAAATCTATAAAAATTATTACATAATTTTTATAGTGGATGACAGCCCGGAATAGAGCTCTTTGTTGTTGTGTTTTAAGTACAGAGTGCTGTTGGAACCAGAAATCGTAAGTAGTTTCGCCATAGGTAATCTAGTGCGAAACCCTTTCAATTCTTTTCGCGAAAAATTACTCTTTTGGTCTAAAAAGGTCTAAGGACCTAGGGCGAATACCGGGATTATCTAATTACCCCTGGTTAAGATCTGCGTTCGGCATCTCCTTCCCATTTTCTCCATAGGTACCGGACCAATTACGTCCGTGGAGATTTAAGGTAGTTTGTATTCAGGGTCAGCTTGGAAGAGTGCAGGTTTTTACCGCAGCTTCTTGACCAGCGCTAGGTGTAGCATAGGTACTTAGGTAAATCCCGAAGGTACTTACGGGGGTTCGCTGCTTTCGTAGTTGTTGTGTGTTGGGTATCTTCTCTGACGGCGTGCTCTCAGTTTATTTATCCGTGCATACTTCAAGTGCTGAATCAGCCAACTCGTTTGCGCGCCTAAGATACTCCGATAACTCGAAGGCGGACGGAACCCACCTAAGTTACACTAATAAAAGAAATTTGAACGACCGAAAATTTTACAGACGCTACGCACAGTTTTTCGTTGAAATTAGGGAAATTTAAACTGAATAAGCGTATTTTTAAATAGAATTTTCGAAAATTTCAAGTTGCTATCGAAAAGTTCCTATGCTTAAAACGATTCACGGTGAAATCAAACACCGGAAAACGGTGAAACATTAAAATCATCGAAACGTTATAATTGAAACGTTAAAATTGCATGATAATTTGTTTGAAACTAGCCGACGTTATCAAAAAGTTTGAAATATCGATAGACACTTTGATGAAGGCAATCGATAAAATAAGTACGAAATGAAAACAAGTGGTTTATTTCTTTTTGCTTTTCTAATTTCAAGTTCTATTCGCAATTTTCTTTTAACTCGCTATCCTTTTCGAGCAAAAACAATACGCTAAAAAGCATAATCACATTGAGCTGTAGCCCGTCTCCCTCATCAACAAAAAACGATTAGTTTCAAATACGATGAATCTAAATTATTTAAATAGATCAAAACTGTACTAATTTTGTGTACAAAAAGCGTAGCAAAATACGGAATTTGATTAACTTCGTCAAATGCTGTTTAATTATCATTTACGTTTGACGATCGATTCGTCCCAATTTCGTGCACCTGATTTCCAAATCTTATTCTAAACCACGTCTGCCTAACGATCGCGCGAAATTCGCTCAAAAATAGCCAATTCGACAGAAACATGGCGATGCCCTCCGACGCGCACAAATTGAAGGAGCTTGGACCAAGGATCAATCGATGATCATTCGATTTTTCCGAGTAAATGATCGTAGCTGATCCGAGCGTCATAGTGCACGCTTGCCAAACGACTAAAAAGAGCAGAGCTCGGCCGATTCGGTCCTTTAGTCGTTTTTCGATTTCCAACAGCTCTAGCGATTGATGCGGCGCAGCTTTTTCGCGCCTACAAAATTTTTGAAATTGTCCGAAAAAATCCGCACAATATGCTTAAAGTTCGGTTTTTTGCCGTCTTTTGATAGGCGGAATCTTTGATCAGAAAAAATTAGAAATTTTGTGGAAGTTTTCTATGAAAACGCGCCGGATTTGTGCCAAAATCAGCATTAAGCACCGTGAAAATGCTTGACAAGTCATATTAAGAGCTAAAAAGTTCTTGTTCTGTACATATGCAACTCTTCGGACGTAGAAAATAAGTTCTTGGAGCGCCAAGAAAGTCAGTGAATATCATTAATGAATACTGCTCGGCAAAAAGCGCCGGAAAAATTTCGAAAATCGGTATTAAAAAGGGCCAAAATCATCAAAAAATACACAGCAGTCTCTACTGTGCCCAAACATCTTCAGACGACAGGGGTCCACCCCCGCCCTTCTCTAAATCCACTTTTAGGGACAAAAGGTGTAGCTCAATTCAACCTGGTACCAATGGGAGCCAGGTCGATCGGAAGTTTGTGTATATGCACAGCAAAGCAGATCTAGGGGAGGGGGGTCATCCGGTCTCAAGGTTCATCCATTAAGCTATTTTTAGGCCAAGATGATCTTAACAGCTTGAAGAAATGCGAATGGAGTTAAAACCACACTACGGGCGTGGGGGGATTCGGGGGTATGCACCCCCAGAAGTTGAAATACCCCCAGAAATCAAAATACCCCCCAGAAAGAATTTTTTGCTTTTTTAGCAATTTTTGATGCCATTGGATAGTGCTCGACGAGAAACGTCGAAAAATGGTGTTTTTTTCGCCATACAACCACTTTTAAGACAATTTTTTGACCTTTAAAAATTTTTTCATCCCCCCCAGAAATTTTTTCACCCCCCACCCTCAGAATTTCGGTGCTGCCCACCTATGGTTAAAACTACGTCATTGTAAAATTTATGGTCAATTTTCAGACACTGTGAAGGAAGCTTTCTATTTACATGCATTTTTGGCCTTCATTAAACTTTATTTTTTCACCGAAATTTTCCATTTTTTTATTCCAGGGGTCTAACTAGACAATGCTTTCACAGCATGAGAATTGGGGGTCAGCGTCAAAAAACTTAGTACTCTTCTTCACTACTGTTTCTTACCGTTTAAGATGATGCTCGTGCTTTCTAGAACATAAGGGCATAAAATATTTCCTTCAAAATTGGAGTAGAGTGAACAAAATATAGTCGAAAAGTGATTTGTACTGAGTGAAGCGTCGAGAATTTTACACTTTGAGAAAAGAATGTACTTAAAAACGCTTAAAAACGCACTTTTATACGTATTTTTGCAAACGCGACGATTCAGGGATGGGAAGTCAGCAGTCATATCACAAGGGCATATAAAAACACATATGGTCTCGACCACACCTGGGCGTGGGGGTTTGGGGGTATGCACCCCCAGAAACCAAAATACCCCCCCCCAGAAATCAAAATACCCCCCAGAATTCAATGTTCAAAAATTTTTTTTCGTTTTTTTCGCAATTTTTTGATGCCAATGGATAGTGCTTGATGAGAAACGTCGAAAAATGGTGTTTTTATCGCCATACCACCATTTTTAAGGCCATTTTTCGACCTTCGAAAAATTTTGCACCCCCCCCAGAATTTTTTTGCTGCCCACGTATGGTCTCGACTCTCGAGCCCCGATCCCTCGTGTATGTGCACGTCTGACCGGTACTAATGGGAAGATCAGCCGGTACAATCTGCAAAGACGATGCAAATGATAGAAAAATAGCAAGGAGGCTTGGAAACATGGAAATGGTTTCAAAAGCCAACATATCAATCAACCATTAAAGACTGACGAACCATTCAACCGCCAACCAAACAACTGATATTCTATCAATCAATCATAATTAAATCAACAATATTTATGATTTAAATATTTATTGTTGAATTAAATTATCGAATTTATAAACGATTGTTAGTCAGTTGCGATGATTTTGGGTCTCGCCAAGGAGCCGGACGGACCAGACACACACGGGGTAGTTTTGGAGTCTAGAGTGAAGCAGTGTGCAGCAGCTAAACTCTGAAGGGTCCGATGGGTAATAATCGCCAAAAAATAGAACCGAAAATTCGATTTTCTTGTAGAAGTCCAGGCAAGATCCTCCTACGCTCATGTGAGGTGTACACAAGCATGCGGGTGGTTTGTTCTACTTAGAATTTGGCTGCTGCCCATGTATGGTCTAGACTAGGTTCGTAGAAATGGTAAATTTTCTGAGAAGAATGATGCAAAATAAAGCTAAAAATCATGAAAATGAAAAATTTTCTCCAAAAGTGCTGAACATTGACCAGAAACTGTGGATTATCATAGTTTTAGCCTTAGGCATTTATACCCGTTTCTGCGTCATTTTGGCCGGAAAACCTCACTTCCAACCTTTTCCAGACCGACTGACCCCTTAGATTGGCCACTTTGTGCTTCTTTGAGCCAGACTGGCTGCGGCTGAATGGAAGAGGGATAAGTAAAATTATGATAGAGACGATAAAAGTCGTTGCCGGAAACGAACTTGGATTTGCACGAGACGCATCCTTCGACATTAAGTACGTGAAACTGAGCGAAAATCCCTCAATTGATTAAAATACTTATGGCTTAAATAAGATGTGACGCTTAAGAAATAAGAAAACACTAAGCAATTTAGTGGCTTCACAAGTGTGCTTTTACAGCTTCTTCGAGTCCAGTCTAGCGTGAAAAAGAATAAAATTGAAGCTTATATCGGTGGCTTACTTTGCCTGACAACTTTTAATAATACTTATCTTGCATGAGAGGTCCAATCGTATTTTCTTATGCGTTGTTTTGACGCAAACTTTGTCCTTTTCAGGCACAAGATTATGAAAACATGCTAGTACTACTATTACTACATTAATTATTCTTAGCATTATTATCATTATAATAATAATAATAATAATTATTATTATTATTATTATTATTATTATTATTATTATTATTACTATTATTATTATTATTATTATTATTTTTATTTTTATTATTATTATTATTATTATTATTATTAATAATATTAATATTATTATTATTATTATTCTTATTATTAATATTATTATTATTATTATACTTATTATTTTATTATTATTATCATTATTATTATTAATAATATTATTATTAATAATATCTTTATTATTAATATTATTATCATTATCATTATTAATATTTATTGTTAATAATTAATAAATTGGATTAATATCTTTATAGAAACTTAATTAGGGGTTAGAATGAAAAATTAAAACGCATGTTCAGTCACCTTACCGTCGGGTTTCTAAAAATCAAGGAAAATTTCTTGCCTGTACAGGATAGATACGTATGAAAAAGAAACGACGTAGACGATCAGCGGAAGTATTGTAAGCGCAACGAAATACGGCAAAGTAATGAGCACGAAATATTTGCCAAGACTACGCAAAAGTCGGCAATACGGGACGGTCGGCGTGGGGAAGATGTCGAAAAATCCCAAAAAATAATGAATCGTTCCGAGAAATAAAACGAAAAACAGGAAAATTTTGGTGGCGTGCGGAAAACGCTCTGTGCGACTTTTGTAAAGTAATGGGAAGCAAAGGGCAAGTAAGCGGTCGACGCTGAGCCCTAAAATGAACCATGATCCGACAACGATTACGACGAGCCAAAAGTCCAACGATTTTGTAGCATTCGACAGTGGGGGCGTTTTCCCCGTAAAACGTGTAACTTTTACGCAAAACGTGGGCCAATAAAACGAATGTCAATACGCTGTTAACGCACTGTGACATCATGTGGCAGTTGACCAAATAACGAACATCTGGGTACATCAACTTTCCCCATTGTACGATCAAGAGATTTAATAGGGCGGCTAGGAAATTTACGCAGACTAGTACAATCATTGCTATGAATAGGGCCCTTTGACGTTTGACGAACAAAAGGTAATCGTAATCTAAATATTCCAAGCTGTTGTTGAACATACTGGTGTTTAAGTCAAGTTCCGCTGGCTTTATTGAGCGCCAAATTCCTCCAAGATCCATTTTGACTAATTCATTAGCAAACAAGTGAATTCCTACAGACGTTTATAATATTTAAGCGGACTTTGGCCACAAGAATGGTCAAGGTCTCGAGCAAAACGACCTAATTCTCGAAAAAGGAAATAAATCCCGAAAAATTTAAGTCTTACGTTCTATCTGATTCTTCGTGATTTGAATTCTAAGAATCTGAACCCCACCTGGGCGAGGAACGTTCGAGGGAATCGCACCCCCAGGATTTAAAAATACCCCCAGGAGTCAAATCACCCTCTTCCCCCAGGATTCAATTTTTGAAATTTTTCCGTTTTTTCTGGTCCTTTGTCTCGTCGTTAACTACCGTTGATGTACTCCTGAACAAACGAATTAAAGAAAATCACCAGATTTGTCCTAGGAGTCAAAATTAAGCCAGACGTAGGCTGAATGTATTTAGATAGATAATTAGAAAAATAAAAGTAAAAATGCATGGAGCTTGCTGTAAAGTACAAACTAACGAGTAACTTAAGTAACCAGCTGGGTTGAATCAGCAGTAGCGCGTTATTTCTCCATTAATGGTTGAAGTAGGCACATACATATGTATGTACGTACATAATTCGCTGGCTTAATGCATTTTTGTTCAATCTGCTTGGTAAGCGAGTCAGTTGTTACACGTAATTAATATCAAATGAAAAAAATTTATACAAAAAATTAACAATTCATTTGCCATTTTCCTGAAAAATCAGAAAACCACCAACTTTTTCGTTGTTCATGCACGCTTCCATGAATATAGTACATAATACCGGCAAGGAAAAAGCACTGATGGATAAAAAAAGGACGTTTTTATACACTTTGAATTACGCATTATAAAGACATAAAAGAAGGGACGAAAAAGTCATATATGCATGCGTATCTGATTCGAGACGATTTATATTTTGTATCTCTTCTTTTAACGTTTGTTATTTAGAGTTTTTTTTCGAAAATGAAGAAATTTACATAGTTGATTTCTCAGGGAACACGCCTTGAGGTCGGGACATTGTTCAAGAATAGCTTGATGCAATTTAAGTTTGGAAAATTGTACTAGAAAAGACTGAGTTCAAATATTTTCTATATTTCCCTAGGTTAAAAAGAGGGGCTTAGCCTGGATTTTACTTCGATGGGGATGCACATGATTGTCGTTTTTCGACTATTCAAGTTTGTTTTTGCTTTATATCCAATTGAGCAATATTTGCTAATTGTCATGCCCAAAACATAGTCATTTCTTCTGTCTGTCTTTTTTCACACCATCGCGCACCTCACACCAATAAAAGAATCCATACTCTTTTCTGAATTACGCTTCAAAGCTATTTAAAAATTAATAAGCTAACGATGAGCACAAAATATGTATAGATTCTGGGTTGGTACCACACCTGGGCGTGGGGGGTTTGGGGTGAGGGGTATACAACCCCCTGAGAAACCTAAATATATTCCTCCCCCAGAAACCAAAATACTCACCCTCCCAAGAATTCAATTTTTGAAATTTTTTTGGCAATTTTTTGATGCCAATGGATAGTGCTCGATGAGAAATGTTAACAAATGGTGGTACCTTAAAACACACAAAATAAAACCGCATTAATCAGTATTCGATTTCGGAGGAAATGCATTAAGATGATCAAATCCGCCAGATACGCCCAATTTCTTTTGGTTTGATTCGCTGAAAGCGCGAAAATTCTGAGATTAAAACTAGAAAAATGCATTCAAGCGGTTTTAACTGGAAAATGCATTCAAAGGCTTTGATTTGCCCAATTTTTTTTGGTTTGAAATGCAGCATACTGGTGAAAATTGATTATATGCTTATGAACTGCAAAAATGTAGATTTAATGCCAGAAAATAAAATATAGAAATTTTGGAATTTCGATTGGATAATTTGAAAGCCAGTTTTTTCATTGTTTTCGTCCAATTTAATTAATTATTGAGGACGTACGCCCCTTCCGATTTTTTGAACACTACTGAAAAACCTGCAACTAATGTTAATTTTGAAAAAATCAATAAAATACCTATACCTCAAAAATACTGGTCTCCCTGTTCGCCAATCATTGAAATGCATACTAATTAACGCCAGAAGTCTAGGTAATAAAGTCGGTCAACTTCATTGTTTACTCTCTCAGTCGATTAACGACCTCATATTTATTACGGAGTCGTGGTTTAACGATTCTTTTCCAATTTCCTTATTAGTGCTAAACTTTGATCATAATATTATTCGCCATGATCGTGAAAATAGAGTTGGAGATGGTGTTGCAATCATATACAATAATAAGCTAAAACTCAAAAAATTTGAACATTCCTGACATTTAAATGCAACAAGAAAGCGTCGTTTGTGATTTTGACGGTCTCAGCACAAAAACTCGATTTGTGCTTTGCTAAAGAAGTCCTTTGTTGAATAATGGAATGAACAACCAACTTCTCGAATATTTAGAATGGTCTTGTAGAACTCCTAGAATCATCGTATTATTGGGGGATTTTAACTTTTCAGAAATAAAATGGAACAAACATTTTTTACTTGCTGAAAATAGTATCTCTTCACATTTTTTTGATTTTGTGAATCAGGTCGGATTACACCGGTTCATACGTCAACCAACATTAGGTAATAATATACTGGATTTAGTTTTTTTGCTCAGACAAGTCATCCATATTCGATATACAACATTCACCATCTTTTGCATTTAGTGATCACGATTCAGTTGAGTTCAACATTTTTATTCCTATAGAACTTAAGGAAAATCATAACACTCGAAACCACGACTTTAAAAGAGCTGATTAGAACTCGATTATTTGCGATTTATCCATGACTGTTTTTTCAAATTGTGTAAACATTGACGATTTTTATTACGCCTTCTCTACTATCTTAACTGAAGCCATTAAATCCTATGTTCCTTTTAAGAAACATGCCATGAAAAATTAAAAAGTTTCCGAAAAATATTTTGCGTCTTCAGAAGAAAATGGTTAAGATTTGGAGAAATCTTAAGAAGAATCCGAATTTAAAAAATCGATACAAAAACATCTGTGGATGATGGGAATGATGCGGTAGCTTCATTTTGCTGTAAAGAGGAAGAAAAAATTTACTAAAAAATGGTTCTAATTTGAAAAATTTTACGGTTTTGTCAATAGTAGGCTCAACTTGAAGCAATTAATTCCCGAGTTAGAGGTTATTGGTCAAAACGTCTCCGGCAAATCATTCAAGGCAGATGCTTTTAATACATTTTTTGGATCGGTGTTTACTTTAGATAATCATGAAATTCCAGATGATGTGAATCGCGTAAATGTAATAGATCGACCAAAAGTTGCTTTTGAAAATTCGGTAATTTTCTTGGCGTTAAATAAGCTAAAACCCACATATTCTGTTGATCCCGATGGGGTTTGCGCATACTTTATAAAATAAATTCGTAATGTTTTGATTGCTACCCTGTCTACAATTTTTGAAGTCTTCTATAGAACTGGAAAACTTCCCAAGTCCTGATTAGAAGCCTTGGTAACCCCAATTTTTAAAAAAGGAAACCTCATTTTGTAGGAAATTATAGGCCAATTTCGCTCACGTGTATTTTCTGCAAAATTATGGAGTCAATAATAAATGATTGTATCATGAACTATTTCAATAGAAACGATTTGTTGATTCCGCGGCAATTCGGCTTTATGAAAAACAAATCGTGTGACTCCCAGTTACTAAATCATAGGTAGCGCGATAGCGCTACCTATAATATACTTAGCCATCCTTTTTTCTTATGTTTTTCACGACGAGTGCGAAATTTGTGTCCCCCTCACAGCTATAACGGCACACATCTGGGAGGTGCGTTTTTTTAATCGATGGATAATTTAAAAATTCGATGCCCATCTTTTTTTTTGTTTACACTCAATACCGAGTTAGCAATGAGTGTGTAAAGTGTAAACCGAAAAATGAAATAATTTGCGGAGGCCCAATTTTTTAAATGTGGCCCCCGAGCTGTAAATTACCAATTCACCTTAAAATTTCTTTACACTTAATGGTTGTTGCATTAAAATGTAAAGTATACGGGTTTTTTACTCTTTGCTTGTTTTCAGCTTATCTGACTCAATTTTGGTTTTTTTGCAGTCCAATTGGTTTTATAATGTAGAGGGACACAAAATCTCGAATAACAAATTTTTTTTTCTTTTAACGCAATATTGTGTAAAGTAGACGGTTTTTTAATGTTTTCATGTGCAGAAGCATATCTAACTCATTTTTACATTCTATGCTGTCTGATTGCTTTTAAAAGGTGAACATTTATAAAATCTAGGGAAATATTTTTTAATTTTTTTCGAAAAAGTAATATTTTCAAATTTAGAAGCGGTTTATTGTAGAGAGTCTGGGACAAAAACATGTTTTTTCCTGCCATATTCTCCACTTTGTAGGCAGAACGTGGTAATTATCTTTAAAATGTGCCTCGTTTTAAGCGCTACACGGAAAAATTTTATTTTGTTTCTTTACAATCAGTATTGCGTTATTAGTGCAGGTGTAAACTTTACACTGAAAAATGTTTTCTGTCCAGAGCGTCGTGGATGATGAATTTAAAAAAAACGTTCTCCGTAAGGTCAGAATAACGAATCTGACTTTTAAACTTTTCTACAGCCGGTTGTTTTTTGAGATATGAAGAGTTGAACTTTGAATTTTACCTACATCTATTTTCTAATGCCGATAGATAACTTCGTATTGCATATTGTTTGATCAGATTTTTCTTATTTCAGAGGTTTTTGACTCGTCTTTAATAAATAATTATTTTTATTATCATAAATGCACTATTCTTAAACTTCAGTAGAATGATGAATGTTTTTCAATTATTGACCATGTATTGAAATCCGTCGATACGTCGAGTTGGCGCAGTGGCTTACGCATATGTTCTCGCATGTAGATTCAAAAAAAGACAAATGTATTCGAATCTTCTGAATGCTGATTTTTTCATTTTTTTAATTCTTCTGGCAAAACCATGCACTTCATTTGACTTATTCATCTATTTATGTTCTGCAGCTGACACTTTTTGTTTTTTGAATTTCGCCTTAGTTCTCGAATGGGAGTGTAAAGAGTGCGAAAATCTGGGGTAAAAAGACATATTCTAGTCGAGTTTTCGACTTGTTTATGCCTGCCAAAACTCCGGTTATAAGATTTGAGAAATTTTTTCTGACAAAAATGTACTACGAATTAAGGGCTATCCTGTGCTTGCCAGAAAACGTTTCTACAATCAATACGCAAGTTAGTACCAGGGATTTAAACTTTACACTCTAGTGGATAAGTAAAAAAACAGATTTTGTCCGAGATTTCTCTGCCAACATTTTCGGTTATGAGTTTGGATGAATTGAATAAAATAGAAGTAAGGTAACCTTTAAGGGCTACACATCGAAGCAAGCCGCGTTCAAAAAACGTAATATTGTGTTATTTATGGGGGTGTAAACTTCGAAATCTGAGGTGTAACAATGGGCGAAAAAACAGGTTTCTTTCGTATTTTGATTGGTAAATCATATCAAATATTTTGCGGAACATAAGTTTGGCACATATAAACGTACTACAATCAAAGGGCTACAAACTGACCCGAACCGAATTTATTTACACTCAATGGGGCGTAGGTTCAGATTTTTAAAGTTTACCATGTCGTGGACAATGGAAAATACAGGTTTGTCCATTTTTTTGTTTGCCACTTTCTCTGTTCAGAAGTCGGGCGAGGTCAAATGGGATAAAAATAAAGTACCTTCTAAGGGGTACGCGTCACAGCGAATTGCGTTTGTTTACATCAATACTTAGCTTTTCCAGGAGGTGTTAAGTCAAAAAATGGGGGAGTTAAACGTGTTTCTGCCTTCTTTTTCTGCCAAGTTCTGGGTTATGAGTCTGGACATAATCTCAAGTCTAAAAATTAACCAGAAACCAAATGTGATAAGCCAGTTTGTTTGCACTCAACAGTGGTGTAAAGTGGTTTACATCTGATATTTATTTGTCCTCGGTCCATTGTGTTGACCTAATTTTTTCATAAATGTTGATCGTAATATCAGCAGTAATATCAGAATTACGAATCCGACTGAAATTTTCGTTACACTCCGTGGTTGTGTAAAGTTTACACTGCAAATCAACTTTAGTTCTAGAGCCTTGCGGAAGTTTAATTTTTTTAAAAATGTTCTACGTAAAATCAGAATTGGGAATCTGACAGTTAGTTTTCTCTACACCTAGTAGTTATGTAAAGTTTGCACTATTCCATTTGTTATTAATATGTAGTTTATACTACAAATTTATTTTACTTCCAAATCTGAGCGTTAGTGTTCCTTACACTTGATATTCGCGTAAAGTTTATGCTGAAAAACTTTGATCTGTTTAAAAATGTAAGGTTGTCTTGTTTAAAAAGGAAAATGCTGATGTTAAGAACAATATTGTTGTTTCCGCGTTCTTGGACTGCTGTCATTATTGTGGTATGCTACTGTATGTGTTTACTGATTGATGTACTCGAATCATGCTAATTAAAAGTGGGGTACAAGCAAAGAAAATGCTCCGATGGAACAAAAAAGATGAATATACTTGGAATGTGGATTTTTAAGGATGTAAAAGGAGGAGACTAGGAAAAATCTACCTAAAGTCGCAAAATCTGCTAAAAATCATACTTCCTCTAAGCAACGGAAAAAATCGAAGTATATTCTGCGGCCTCTAAAAAAGTGTCTTTTTTAAATAATGTTAAAAGTTTCAGATAAGAGTGTATAAACGAAATCTGTAATGTATATTTTTTTAATTGCTGGCAAGTAGCAACGCTGACTAGCTTCGTATCCTGATCGATAGAAAACTAAGTGGTATTGTATTTAAAATTGTTTTATTTTGTTTTGAGCATTAAAGAAAGCTAAGCAGGGGCCGATTGATTAGTGCACACAATCCTTAAGAGCATGCTAGTGTACTTACATTTAGTCTGTTTCAAGTCAACTTTAGTGTTTCCTACTGTTTTAAACCATTCATTCAATTGGCTGAGAAAGACTGCTAGTTTACTCAACATCATTTCCCATAGCTACTGCGTTGCTAATGTGCTGCTTTTTCAATCATTTTATGATTCAATATTGATTTTGATCTGTTGGCCGCAGAATATGCGTCGATTTTTTTCCGTTGCTCTAAGAACTGTGAATTTTAGCAGATTTTGCGACTTTAGGTAGATTTTTTCTAGTCCACTCCTTTTACATCCTTAATAATCCACATTCCAAGTATATTCACCTTTTTTGTTCCATTGGAGCATTTTTCTTCGCTATGCAAAAATATTTGGACTAAGAATTTAGATGATCGGATTCCTACTTTAGTCTGTTTCATTTATTCGAGAGCTTTTCAGTCAATTCTTTTAAGGGCTACAGCAAGCTAAAGCAAGACGAATTACTGTACTTCGGCAGATCAGCTCAGTGAGGGCGAGTGGCTGGAATTCTTCCATTTTAAATGCACTAATACGCCCATATAAATTTAATTTAACATTTAATCAGTGATGGGACATACTGCAGTAAATGCGTTAAACAAAAAGCTATCGGCTGGAATCGAACCCGGGTTGCTGTGCCTACAAGCGGACGTTTTTACCACTGCGCTATGTGGGAGTTCGCGGCGTTTCTTAGCATCTTAGTCTATTGTATCTAAAGTGTCGACTCAGGATAGCTGAATGCGCGATTTTTATCTGTGAGTTGATTGATCTGATAGGAGACGAAAAGAAATTATGCCGCAAAAATGTTATTGAAAAACCCTTCTTTGCTAGGGAAGCTAAAGTGAGATCTAGTGACTTACAGTAAATAAGAAAGAATGGGTTACGGTAACCTCCGAAAAACATTTACTGAAAAAGCTCTCGGATAAATGAAACAGACTAAAACATAGTTTATGCTGGTTTTTGTAAAGCCTTCGATTCTGTTCTTCATTCTAAACTGTTACGAAAAGTTGAATATTTGGGAATTTCTAGAGTTGTGCTAAACCGGATTCGATCATTTTTTATTAGGCAGATCACAGAAAGTAAAAATTGAGCGGTCATATATCTACTTCATTGCCAGTAATAAGCGGTGTTCCTCAAGGAAGTGTCCTGGGTCCTGCGTTATTTTTGATCTTTATGTATAAACGATTTAGTAGATTCGATTAAAAATAGCAATATAATGTAGTTTGCTGACGATTTGAGAATTTTTAACAAATCCAAAAATTCCGTCCTGTTAGAGTCTGATCTTGATTCATTGCATTCTTGGGCCGAAAAATGGCAACTGAAAATAAGCTACGAAAAATGTGCATCGTTATACAACTTGGGTTAGGAAACCCGGAAGTGAGCTGTAAGTCAGGTCGATCTAATTTAAGAAATGCCGAAAATTGCATGAAGGACCTTGGTATTTACATATCTAATGATTTATCATCGGGCATTTATTGTACAAATATAGCGTCTGAAGCTGATAGAGTCGCATCCGTAATAAACAAAAATTCGTCTCAAAAAATACCGATTTGATGATAAGAGCTTTTAAAACATATCTTAGACGTATCCTTTAATACGGACGGATCTGTTGTCTGGAATCCGTACCAAATTGGAGATATTACGCGACTTGGAAGAGTACAAAGAAAATTTACAAAAAAAATTATTTTGGAACAAAACTTTATCGTATGATGAAAGATTGAATATCCTAAAATTAGAACGACTCGAATCGAAACCCGTCGTATCCACACTGATCTTGTTGTTGCTTTTGAAATTGTTAAACACAAAATATTGACATTTAATGAATTTTTTGAGCTAATAAAAAAATAACACGAAACTCTTCATTAAACAATTACGTTTTGATTGTAGAAAATATGACTTTGCGAACAGGGTGGCTAATATTTGGAACATTCTCCCGCAAAATACAGTTGACTGTAATAATCCAATAGCTTTCAGAAATGTGATTTCGGAAATTGATTTTAGTGTTTATTTTAAGGGGCGTACGTAAGAGCCTTGTGCCTAACGCTCCTGGTACCATTGCATTATATGTTGCTTGATGTAACACACTTTTATTTTTACCTACTTTTTATGTGTCTTTTTAATACTTTTACCGAATAAATTTTCTTCTTCTTCTTCTACGTACATACGTTGGTATTGAGAATGAACCTACATATGTAACTTACACTAGCATACATAGGTACATAAGTAAGTACATACCTGTGAAAGGGTGCACTGTCACCTTACACGGCTTTTATAAGGCTTTGGATCGGCCAGCGTGCAGTCCGTCCAGACGCACTTTATTATCGCCCACCAACAGTATGCCTATTTCTTTTTATTCGCTTAATTCTGTTTCGTTTAATTATGCTAATAATCTTCGGTTTGTGTAATTCTGTTAATTGATTAGCAACTTTGCGAATTTTACATGTTTCTTGAATTTTCTTCGTACTTACATACTATAAGGTTGCTCGATTTGGAATGGCTCGGCTTGTGTTTGTAGCTTAGTTGATTTGTCTCGATAGAGTGTTACTGCATCAAAAGTTTAAACCACTTCTGTAGTCTGATTCATGCGTATTAAATTCGTAAGAAAACCTCAAAGATAAATGGAACAGACTATAGCTCTTGGCCGCAGAGACTCGCTACACAATTGTTTATTGGAACCTTCGCCTTTTATTGCGTTACCTACATATGTAGCTGTACCATGCCCGATTTTCCTTTTGGCTTGACCGTATTCGTCTGATCAAGTGACATTACATCTTTATGAATTATGTACCTATAGTCTGTTTCATTTAGCTTTGCGATTTTCTTCTTAATTTTATCTGCATAAAGCAGGCTACAAAAGTGCTTTAAAAATTTGATACAACAATATGATTTTAAGATGGTAAAGATCTTACCATAAATCGATATATTGTAGAATATGGCAACTAAAGCATTAGCTAAAAACACTTCTGTAGGCACTTTAAAGTTTTTCAAAAAATTTAAAGCTTAATGAAACGGACATGCGTGTACTCCAGTTCATTCTACATGGAAATATTTGCATACATTACATCAAGTATATATTTTTTTACATATAAATTTACAGATTTGTTACTGTATTTTCTTAACATTGAGGCGACACGGCAGATGTTGCTGATACCGGGTCACCGTTCTTTCCACTCTTTGGTCTATTTGTCAACCAGAATTTTGGGAAATGGAAAAAAATTTTGGGTTTGGTTGGCATTTGTGGAAAATTTTTGTAATGTTAGAATGCGTTCTAGAGGGGTAAAACTTCAAAAATTGTCCGGCTCTTCGCGCGCGCCGGATTGATGAATTCTTACTCGTTATTAATCTTTGAGCCGCGTCGCGCCAATCGCAGCATCTTTATCGACAATCTGGTCTAGAACTTCACTGCGATTGAAAATCCTTATCTTCTGCACGAATCTGGTTAGCTTTTGTAATGCAAAAATGCGCTTCAGAGTGCTGAAATTTAAAAATTTTCTCCGCTCCGCGCCATTTGATAAATTATAGTTTTTATTGTCAAAAGCAGCTTCAGAATTGGCTAAAATGCTTTACTGAAGGAAGTAAATTCAAGTTTTAACAGAAATAAAGTATGCTGATCGTGATATTTCTAGTAGAGCATGAAATTCCTATACAAAAAGGGGCCTAAACTTAAGAATATGGGGTATTCGTGTGCCTGGTGCACACTCACCTTTTGTGTGTGCACACGTTTGGTACCTACAGTATGTGCATAAGCAGTATTTTAAATGAGCGTATGATAGTACTTGCGCCGCTGTTATTTTTGATATATTCAAATACGCTGATTTCACTTGCGACATTTTGAACCTGAATTAAAACGCATTAGGTACATACATGAGATAGGTTCTATAAATATTTGCATGCCTTTTGTCAGCTCGCTTAGTTTGATCAAAGAAGAGCCTCTAAGTCGCGACCTATAGTTGTCCTTCTCATTTCCACCTCCTTGTAAAGCAATATATGTATGTAGTCTGCCTGTCAGTGATAGCAGCACCTGCAAAAACAGACCTACATATATAGATAAGATTCCTGTGGTCTTTTGTACCCCGGCTCGGTGCATGAAATCGCTCGACATTAGAACACCCTTATTACTGTAGCGCCCGACTTTATCGTTACTCAACGGCTAGCAGTTGATTTCATCGAACACTGAAGAAATCGGTCGTTTTTTCACAGCGAAATACAGAATTCATGTCATGCCATAAAAAATATTATTACTGTAAGTCATATTTAATGTATAAAAATTATTACTGTAAAGGCCCTGCTATACTTCGCCAGCGCGGCTGGCGTGGCGCCGCGTGGCAAGTAGCTGCTATACTTCCAGCGGCGCCACGCGGCGCCACGCGGTAGCCGCGCGGCGCCAGCGGCGCCGCGTGGCGCCGCGTGACATGGGTTGTGCTGCTATACTTCCACGCGGCGCCGCGCGGCAGAAAAAAATTTTATTGATGTTGTAACTGTAGTAAAACAGCAAAAAAGTAAAACATGTGTAAACTGTATACTGTATTCTGTGTCAAGAAAACAAGTGAAAAGAGTATAGGTCAATGATTGTGCACATTAAAAACTGAACTCATTTTCGGTTTCAGCATCATGAAAACAAGTTTTGAAAGGCATAGAGACTAGTGATGTAAAAGATCATCTGGATCTGATCTTTTTATCCAGATTCAGATCCAGATCCAGATAATCTGGATCTGGATCTGTTATTTTCTGATCTGGTTATCTGATCTGGATCTGTATCTGTTTAGTCAAGATATATCTGGTTAAACAGATCAGGAAGTTATTTTTCAGCGATGGTATCCTTTCTGTTTTACGATTTAATGTAGGTAGGTTAGCCTTACATGCACGTGGGGGCGTCTGCTGGAGGTTTTGACCTTCGACCCCCAGTTCCGTGCTACCCCCCTCAGAATGGCCAAAAAGTGCCGCTGACCCCCCATAATTTTTTGGTTTTAGAAAAATTTTTAAAGCTCTGCAGAAAAGTAACTTAAGTGATAAAAATGTATTAAAGGTTGTTTTTTCACATAAATGATCATCAGAATTGACCTTTGAGAGACTTTTTTGCCTAAAAATGGGAAAATTTTGAATTTTTTTGTCATGTTTAGGACGTCGGAACAGATTGAAAAGACCAATTAAAAAAATATTACCTTGTTTAAAATTAACCAACATTTTATTTAAATTTGAATTATTTGTTGATTAAAATTGTTGTTGATGTCTGTGAGACAGAAAGGAACTTTCAAATAGTACGATAAGTATTCATGAGTGATTATAATTTTAGCAGCAATGTTTAAAAAAAATTGCATTCGTAATTTGGATTAATGTCGTTTTTGTAAAAAGCAGACTACACTGTCTTTTGGTTGACTCAAGAGTCTAAACTTGTGAGCTTTTACTTTTTAGACAATTTTTACTGATATCATTTTTATGTAAAAGCTCTAAAATGCAAATTTTCCTCGACTCTGCCCCAGACCCCTCTGGGGGCTGTTATATTAGTCCCGCCACCCGAGACCCCCCAATCACATGGGTTTGGGCGTTTTACGCCTTCCTTTTTAGCAATACAAATTGCTGCACAAAAATTATTTTTATCTGGATCTGGATCTTTTTAAATTTTGATCTGGCAAAACGATCTGAATCTGGATCTGGTTATTTTCTGATCTGGATCTGGATCTGCCAGAAAATCTGAACCCGATCTTTATCTGGATCTGGATCTGGGTAAAAATCTGGATCTTTTACATCACTAATAGAGACACACATTTTTGCACACAGACATCTTAAAAATCGATTATATATTCAATTTTCATGCTTTCACGTATGCATAAACATCAGTACATCATAAAAAATGCTAAAATCAAGCTTTCCCTCATAAATAAATGATAAATATAGGCCGCCGCGTCCCGCCACGTGGAAAGTTTGAACAGTGTTCAAACTTCAATTTATCTGCCACACGGCGCCGCGCAGCGCCGCGTGGCGCCGCGGGGCGGTGCTGCTATACTTCCACGCGGCGCCACGCGGCGCCGTGCAGGTGCCGCGCGGTGCCACGCGGCGCCCGCGTTTGGAAGTATAGCAGCACATTTTGTCAACGCGCGCGCCGCGCGGCGCCGCGCGGCGGGAAGTATAGCAGGGCCTTAAGGCCTGCAAAAATAGACTTAGTGAACATAAGATTACTGTATTTTTTTTAACCCCGGATTGGTGCATGAAATCGCTCAACAATAGAACACCCTTACTACTGTAGCGCCCGACCTTGTAGTTGCTTAATGGCCGATGATTGATTTCGCCAAACAGTGAAGAAATTGAAACACCCGTCATCATGCACAACTCTTTAGCGTAATGTAAAAATAATATTACTGTAAGACATATACATACATGCAATTTATGTTTAAGCTTACTGTTGCTCGGTTTATAGTGTTTTTATCACTGTAACATCTAATGCGTTTTAATTCAGTTTAAAAATGTCGCAAGTGAAATAAGCGTATTTGAATATATCGAAAAAACAGTGGCGCAAGTACTATCATATGCTCATTTATAATACAGCTTATGCACATACTGTAGGTACCGAACGTGTGCACACACAAAAGGTGGGTGTGCACCAGGCACAGGAATACCAGAATATGGTACTTTTAGAAAAGGAGCAAAACGAATGTGGCATGCCAAAATGTTCTGGCAAAGTGGTAGAACATGGTAAATTGAAGCGCGGAAAAAATTTGTTGAAAATCTGAGCCATACTTGCAAAGTTGCAGGCAACTCTCGATTTAAGTGTTGGGCGTATTCCTACATTTAGTTGACACCTACCTTTCGTACACGTACACTAAACAACTGACAGTAAACGCTCATTGACATGTATTTACGTAAGTGATATAACCTGCGCAGTTTTCATCCAAAGGTTTTCATATACACTGATTTCATTTTTTGCACTCCAAAATCGCAAAATTCAACACAAACGTAGCTACAGTAAGGTTTTTGAAATGAAAAGATTTCTCATACTTATTTAGATGAATGTAATCTGAATGACTTCCATACATAGGTTTTCATACATGCTAATTTCATTTTGTACACTCCCGAGCTACAAAAAACAGTATTAAAACGGCTACTATGAAATTTTGAAATAGAAACATTTCTCATAACAATTATTTACTGATTTTTTGTTGTGAATTCATTTCCCATAACAATTACTTGCTGATTTTTTGCGCAGGTTATATTACTTATAGGTAAATACATGACAACCAGCGTTTACTGTCAGTTATGTTTTGTGTCACGTGTGCAAAAGGTAGGTGTCAACCAGACGCAGGAATACCGTGCTGGGCGGGATGATAAAACGGCTCGATCCAAGGACTTACATATTTGTCAGAAATAAATAATATGGGCTGAAATCACGGAAGGACGCATAACAATGCAGGAGAAAATAGGATAAAAGGCGCGGAAATCTGTTCGAAATTTTTGAAAACTTGAAAAAATTTTCATATTTTTTTGCATGTTTTTTTCGGTTTTACTTGATAAGACATACAAAACTCTAAGTTTTTGCTTCTATTATACTTAGGCTTAGGCTTAGTATATCTGAAAAGGCGTTTTAAGCTGCTTAGGTCGAGGTCGCTCCCGCTCAGGTCAATGTTCAGATGCTTAAATCGATGTATAGATGCTTAGATCGATGTATAGATGCTTAGGTCAATGTATTGATGCTTAGGTCGATGTATGTATAGATGCTTAGGTTGATGTATAGATGCTTAGGTCGATGTATAGATGCTTAGGTCGATGTATAGATGTTTAGGTCGATGTATATATGCTTAGGTCGACGTAAATTGGGTATCTACATGTGATTTTGCATTCAGCTGTTTGAATCTTTAAATACTTAGGTTGAGAAGATGCTTGCTTAGAGTCGAGAAGAGGCTAATTAACGAAACCCATAGCTTTTGTAATATTGATCACAGACAGATGAAATTTTTTTCCGCGCTTTCTTTCAACATGTGCTAAGTACTGAGCAACAAATCCGCTCTCCTGAAATTTAGTTTCTAGTATTTTGGAAGTACCATATTTTTGAATTACTCCCAAAAAGGGCATCAAACACCGCTTACATGTGTACATAGGATTTTTCTACTTAAAAACACTGATTTTTAACACAGGTGCTCTATTTTTAACGTTTTTGGACCTCCCGAAAAAAAACGTGGAAAAAGGGTGGAAAAAGTAGAAGAAATTTTTGGGTCTGGTCCAGGGTTGGAAAGGCAGTAATTATTTGCAGTCAACTGCAGGTAATATAGCACACAATGTAAAATTATATGCAGTCAAAAACCAGCGTTCTAGACTGCAGGTAATATAGTACACAATGTATAATTATATGCAGTCAAAAACCAGCGGCCTGGACTGCAGGTAATATAGCACACTATGTAATATTATATGCAGTCAAGTTGAATGCTATTGATAGGGGAAGCTGGTGCTTTGCTCGCATTTCAACCCGTAGTAGATGTTTCTAGAAGGCACTTTTATTTGAGATAGTCTGACAGATATGCTTCCTCACTGGGGAATGTTTTTTTGTGCTGCATGGGTAGCAGCCTCAATAGCTGCCCAGTCTGCCATTAACGCATGTTAATGGGCCAACATAAGCTCTTGGGCATACATACACACATATATGATCAATCCGGAATAAATTATAATTGCACAATTACAGGGTGGTTCAAAGAGAGCACATAAGATCGTTATAAACAGACTAGCAATATCACAGCCAATTAATCTTATGATGTCAAATCATGTCCAATAATTGACACAATGGCTGTTTAGCCAGCTATAAATTACATTTAAACGCAAGAAAAGGGCAAAAATGGTTAAAAATAAAGTATGTAGACAGCGTAGGCATGTACCTCACTTTCGTGTTGGTACGTACAGATTTTCGAAGCATTTTATTTCCGCTGCAATAAAACAATGCCCCAGAATGAGGACAAGAACAACAACAGCTACTCAATATCTATCAAGCAGGACCAGAGCTTACGTTGGCCCATCAACATGTGCTAATAGGTGACTGGGCAGCTATTGAGGCTGCTACCCATGCAGCGCAAAGAAAAATTCCCTAGTGAGGAAGCAAATCTGCTAGACTATCTCAAATAAAAGTGCCTTCTAAAACCATCTACTACAGGTTTAAATGTGAGCGAAGCGCTAGCTTCTCATATTAATAAGCATTTAACTTGACTGCATATAATATCACATTGTTATTACCTGCAGTCTAGGCCACTGGTTTTTGACTGCATATAATTTTACATTGTGAGCAATATTGCCTGCAGTCTAGGCCCTGGTTTTTGACTGCAAATAATTTTACGTTGTGTGCTGTATTACCTGTAGTCTAGGCTGCTGGTTTTGCCTGCATATAATTTTACATTGTGTGCTATATTACCTGCAGTTGACTGCAAATAATTAATGCCAGTTGGCAAGGCTGGGTGTTTTGAATCTGGGTTTTTTGGGTTTTTTATCCACAGGTTGTTACCAATTTTTCGAATAGACTGAAATAAATACTTTAAGTGATTCAAATTGTATTTCCGATCTCTTTTTGTTTGCTTTATGCTGTTCCTTTGACTAGTGAAGGCTAACCAAGCTCAGTCTGGTCAACACAATGCCCATGCTCAATAATCTCAGCCCTAGCTTACAATTGCCATCATTTCTAAACAAACTCGCAAGTGTTCAAATGTTCAAATTTTTTAGATTGATTAAATTTTACTACTTAGTTATAATAGAAATTTAAATAAAAATATAAGTAAGAAAAATAATTACGAGCCTGATATGGCATTCCTATTTCCTAATAGGTATTTTTTTCAAAAGCCAGTGCATTTTTTGATTAAAATCTGGGAATATCCGAGCATTGAAGAGAAAGATACACACATATATGTGACAGTCACAATGAACGATCGATTTTGTTGGATTTCAATATTAGCTGCATAAAGTTGTTGCTCTTTGTTTATTTCGTGTCTTGCAGCTGTTGAAAGTATCCCCAGTTACTGTATATATGTAGCTCTGCTTGTCATTTCCATAAAAAACCCAATAAAACCCCAATAAAACCCAAAACCAAAACCCAAAAAACCGAAAAACCCAAAATTCAAAATTTTCAAATCTGGTTTTTTTCCATCCCTGGTCTGGTCTATAATGTCAACCAAATCGCTAGGGAAAAAACGATGAGCCGGGTTGGCACTTTTAGTGTCATTTTCGTTACTTTACATCCACGGGGTCCAGCAGCTTTTTGGCACTTTTTAATGTTGGCACGTTTTTAGAGTGACTGGCATTTTTGGCAGAATTGTATTTTGATCCAGAAGGTGAAAAAATGCCTTAATCAAATAGCGGATGATTACTGGAGCTTGTTGTGCGTTGTGCGGTGCGATGTGTTGTTGGTGTTTTTCCGCATTTTGGTGGTTTTTTTGAAGCTGTTGAAGGCATTTTTTGACGATTGAGGTTTTTTGCGCCTTTGCTTAACCATTGGTTAGAAGTGTTCAAGGCACTTTGAAGTTAAAATTGGGTTTTTTAACAAACGCAATTGATAACCCTGGGCGCGTGGGCAGTGGGCACTTATGCTTTTCAGGGGGACAGTATTCTGATAATGAATCAAGCATTCATTTTTGATTTCAGACAAAATTTAGGTGAAAATCAGGTTTTTATCATTTTTTTGTGAAAAATTTCAAAAAAATTTAGCGTCCCTGCAGCAAGTTCAAATATGTATTAGTTATATTATAAAGGCGTATTTATGCAGTTGGTAGCATCCGGTGAAATGGAAGAAAATTGCTTTCAACCGGACTCAAAACGTGCACCCCTTGCTCCAACGCCCAGAACCTTAATCAATCGACTACAGGCTGGTCCATTTCGATAAAGAATGCAAGGTATTCGTAATGTTTTGCGTTGCTTTACCTGCTCATTAGGCTTAGGCTTAATATTATGGACTGACCAAAATGAAGGTGCCAGCGTTTAAAATAAACCTGAGTAATCGGTTGCAACGCGAGTTGCATCCCATTATTTAGGCTTATATTAAGCGCTATCACCAACATTTTGGCTCAGATTGGTAAATTTTGCATTTGTTAGTGTTATTAGTGATATAATGCAGTCAAAATGGACGACATAAAAATGCTTTCAAAATGCGATATTATTACGAAAAAATGTTTTATATGCCATTTTGACCATTTTGATTGTTAAAAGAGCAAAAAAATTGTGAACGTTAACTTTACTGTTTTGGATTTTATGGATTTCGCGCCCCCCTGCCGGCCCCGACCTTCTGCACCTATGGTCTCAGTGGAATCAATAGAAAGCGGATTCGGGCTTTGAATAGGTTTCATAGTCATGATCGTTAACTTTTAGACATGAAGTATGATGGCTTCAGTGTCAATAAAAATCACATAATAAGGCAGTGTCATCATTGGTGGCTGATTTGAAGCAAATAACTCAATCACCAAAATCATCATTTGCAGCGTTAAGCATGGCAAAATTAGACATTGGCGATGGTGACCTGGAACGTAAATTGGTATCGATATTCTTCAGAAGTGCTATTTCCTTTGCCCGTGGAAGAAATTAAGTAAATGGCAGAATTGAATATTGAATAAAACTAGCTAAAATTACGCATTGTGGCATCTTCAGCTCGATTAGTCGCAACACTTCATTTTTCGTTTTTAAATTTTTGGTTTACCTACCTACCTATCTCTTATCCAATTTTCCGGTTTTTTATTGAAGTTTTACATCCTGGATTCAACCCACGTTTCATATTTTTTTGACCGAGAGACAGACAAATTAGGTAGCTACACTTCTCAGCCCGTATTTAGGATTTCGTTTTGGAGAGCACAACCAAAACTTTTGAAAAATTGAGGGGATTGGAGAATGAACTAGGTAAACAAAAGTTTTTGCGAATATTAGGAGCTGCTGATTTGTAAACTTTGTTACCCGGATACCTTAGATATGGTAAGAATCCGAGGGACATCCTCTCTTCTATGGCTGAAAGAGTAGGGTGGCGCGCTCAAGCCATAGGTGCGCAAGGTCAGACTTTTAGGGGGGGTGAAACCTAGAAATTGCTATATAGCTATGTGCTTTCTGAAAACGGGTCTATAGCCTCTTCGTGCTCAGAAAATTAGCTATATAGTATTTTAGGGATTACCCGAAAATTGCTCGCCAATAATTGCTCGCCCAGCAATTGCTCGCCCAGCAATTGCTCGCCCAGCAATTGCTCGCCCAGCAATTGCTCGCCCAGCAATTGCTCGCCCAGCAATTGCTCGCCCAGCAATTGCTCGCTCAGTTATTGCTCGACCAGCCATTGCTCGACCAGCAATTGCTCGCAAACAATTTCTCGCCAATCACCAACAATTGTAGCCATACGATTACTTGCTGAGCCATTGCTCGCCAGTGAATGGATCACATGGGAACCGCTTTCTGGGCATTGTTGCTTCTCATGTATTTGAATCAGCAATTGTCATTCCATGTATATCGGAATCACGCTATAAATATGGAAGGTGTGTTAACTCAAAAATCGACCGCCCCCGGATCTTGTAATCATCTGGTCTGAACAAAATGGTATAATTAAGTACAATTCAGTTCTGCTGTGATGTTGCATACATATGCGCTCATACATTTATCTATGTACAGATTGTTTCGTTTTTTGGTGGGAAAGAGAGAAGAAGCAGTAGTTTCAGTTTGAAAGTATTCATTTTTAGTGTACTAAAATGATTTTTAATTCGTTCAATCTTAATTTTCAGTTTTAATGCACTCAATAAAGTCGACAGGTGCTCGCCACCACCAGGCGATTGCTCGCCAATCACCTGTGATTAGTCGAGAAATGCATTTTTAAGTTTTTTTAATTTGTTCGATCAATTACTAAGCTGATCATTGAAGCAAAGTAATTCACGTCCGGAAATTTTCCCGATCACAGCGAACTAAACTAGTGCTTTAATTACACAATTATGTTCGGACCGGATCTTTACAAGATCCGGGAACGGTCGATTTTTGGAAGGAAGCAGTTCCATCTTTATAGCGTATATGATTCAAATATAGAATGACAATTGCTGATTCGAAGAAATGAGAAGCAACAATGCTTAGGGAGCGATTTCCATGTGATCAATTCACTGGCGAGCAATCACTCAGCAAGTAATCGTTCGGCTAGCAATTGTTGGTGATTGGCGAGCAATTGTTAAGCGAGCAATTGTTCGTCGAGTAATTATTTGGCGAGCAATTGTTGCCGAACAATAGTTGGCTAGCAATTTCTGAGCGAGCAATTGCTGGGCGAGCAATTGCTGGGCGAGCAATAGCTGGGCGAGCAATTGCTGGGCGAGCAATTGATGGGCGAGCAATTGCTGGGCGAGCAATTGCTGGGCGAGGAATTGCTGGGCGAGCGATTGCCGGGCGAGCAATTGCTGGGCGAGCAATTGCTGGGCGAGCAATTGTTGGCGAGCAATTGTTCTCGAGCAATTGTTGGCGTGCAATTTTCCGCACACGTATTTTAGGGCTCATAAAACTAGCTATATAGCCTTTTTGGGCTCACAACCATAGCTTTATAGCCTTTTTGAACTAAACAGCTATTTATCCATTTTAGAGTCGAAAAATAGTCACATATCTTTTTTAAACTGAGAGAAGACGTATATAGTATTTCCGAGCTCACACAGTAAGTTTCTGAGGCTATATGGTAAGTGTTTTGAACTCGAAAGGCTATATGAATAGCTCATTTTCTGAGCCCAAAAAAGGTCATATAGCAATGCTTTTTCGGCCAAAATGACTATATAGCTATCAGTTTTTAAATCTCCGGGCGATAATATTCCCTCACCCCATGCTCTTGTATGGCTCTAGCTGTGTTAGCGGGTTTTAGGGCTGAAATTTTGTAAAAAAAGTACTTTAAAATTGAATAGTTACGTTGATTTTTTTTACAATCAATTCAATTTCGGTTCTAAAGCCAGGTTAAACCAGTCAAAGTTGAAACTGAAACTGAAATATATTTTATTCTATTTTATCACAAAAATTCATTATCATCGCCAAAAAATTTCTGTCATTCTCGGTTCTTGCACGCATCGCATTTTATGCTTAAAACCTGTAAAGAGTAGAAGACTTAGATGCAAAATTAGCTATAGGAGACTGAATATGGAGTGTTTAAGCTTCGTGTTTGAGCTAAACAGATTGTACATAATTAATTACTAATTGTGAAATTTAAGCTAGAAGCGCTGAAAAGTTTTGTGTTTTTCTGCAAAAATACCGAGATTTTATTTCCGAAGGGGACACGTGCCCCCCTATTTTCCTAAATACGGGCCTGGATACACTGATAGCCATGCACCATGCTGAATAGTCATGAAAATCAGGCCTTCTTTTTGCAGCAAAAGATCACTGTGGTAGTATCGATCAACTTAATTTGAGATTAAACAATTTTTATTGCTTGTGTTGCTCAAATAAAATTACTCCCTAGTTAACAGTCACACTGCCTTTTGCCTAGGCATACTGTTTTATTTTTGTATCATGCGAAATGAATAGCTGGTCAAATTTTGCATATATCGCTAAATCTGCCTTATCCACTGCTCAAAAGAAAATTGACAATGTTCTGGACATTCGAGAGAATCAATCTGAAGGTGAGCCGTAAAGCAAGTACATATGTATGTACATATGTACCTGACCTGAAGGTATTTTACGTTCTAGAAACTTGCATATATCAGTAAAACTTATGAAATTACCTGTCGAATTCAGTCTCATCATCCGTAAAAGTTAGTTTTTTCACCAACTTTTGAAAATTTTAGAGGTTTTAATAACTGGATTAACTGCTCTAGACTAATTATCTTTCCATATTGTTATGTGCAAAAAAGTATTTCCGGTGCAGACACGATTTTTCAGGCCACCAAGAAAGTTCACTATTAGCTATTAATAAAAATTATCAAACGAATTTGAAGAAGTACGACACATCATGGCCAAAAATCTTCAAAAGTGTTCATATTTATTCTTTCTTTCACTAATATTTATGTTTAAGAAATACATTATAATGTGATTTAACCACCGCAAATATCTCAAAATTTATATGATTCTGCTACCCTTTGTCGTTGAAAATGACGCAGACAAAAAACGATTCATATGATTCTTCAATTGACCATTGATAAATATTCTAGTGGGGTTTATAGTTAGTAGTAGTCCAGCCGACCATTTGCGAGGAGGGGTAATTAGTCTTCTATATTTGGTAAAAAATTAAGTGGCCTGAAAACGCATGATTTAAAAGAATGAAATTAAAGAAAGACATAACGATTAAAAAATTCGAGGGGGTTAACATATCAACTTCGAGCGGTAGAACCGCATCCTTCTTACATGCATGTTGAAGCCCCTTCACTACACCATGTGGCATATGCATTGCAGCCGCACATGCACATAGGAGGTGAGGGGTATTAAGCCCCCACCCCCGCTGAAGGGACAGCCGGACAGGACTGTCCGGCGATTTTGAGCTTACGGAACCTTTTTTGCATCATTTTAGAGGTCAAAAGGAGTAGATATGGCAAAAAATTGTGTACTTCTTTTAACCCAAAAAGCGCCAAAAATTGATCAATTTCGGTATTTTTCAGTTTTAAAACTGAAACAATGCAGTCAAAATGGACCAAAAATGCTTTGAAAAGGCGAAATTGCCACAACAAGACGTTTTATAGATTATGTTGACCATTTTGGTCGTTTTAACAACAAAAAATTTATGACCATGAATTTACTGTTTTGGATTTCTGAGATTTACCCCCCCCCTCCCGACCGTTATCTTGTTCACCTACGATTGCAGCCAAGGTTATACTACTGACGACATCTGCTCATCATAAAAAAAAATTCTGGGGAAGGTACAATTTTAAATGTGCTTAAAAATGGTGGACACGCGTCAAAAACATATACGGTCGAAGTCGGATATAAGACACCCCTTTGGGACCAGATTTAAATGCGTCTTATAGCTGAGTGTATGTTATAAACAAGGTTATGCTTTACTTGAAAAAAGTACCAAGTAAGGAGTTCAGTGGAAATAATCCCTTCCGAAGCTCGTTTTAATGACTTTTCGTGACATGCGTCACACAACTCTTCCACACTGATCCAAGTCGAAAAACGTGTCACATCAGATTTCTCGAGCGTCATGCCATGACTCTCCTCAACATGCACACATTGCATTTCTTGCTTTTATTAGACGCAACCTTATTTGCTAGAAAAGTTATACAGAATTTCACCTATCCACTTGCATTTATCGATTAGTTGAAGTGGTCGCGTCTTATTGCCAAGGTGCCCGCATCTTATAGTCGTGCGTCTCCTAGACCTTGCTTTACATTTATTAAGTATATGCAATGGTAGCAGGTCAGCTGCGTCTTATAGTCTAATAGCCGAGTATCTAACAGGCGGGTTTCTAATATATCTTAATGCATTATGCTATATCTTAATGCATTATGCATAATTGGGACCAGAGCTTTTGCGTCTTATAAGCCAAAAAGTCCTATATTCAGGGTGTCTGATAGCCGAGTTCGACTGAAGTTTTTTCGGCATTTCTGACGATGTTCTATCTTTTTAGAGCGTAAAAACGAAAAAATTTCGAGACGAATCTAATAAAATTCGAATAAATTAAACACAATATAGTCAAAAATGAGCTTATGGCGCGAAGCGCCAAAATCCGATATTTTCAAGAAAATAGATAGCTAAAACTGCTTAAAACAGCACCTTTTCTACAAATTTTTCAGAAACTTTGAAAAATTGCGAATCCTGGGGGAAGGCGGGTGACACCTGCAAACACTCCCCAGATCATGAACGCCACTGACGGCTGGTCAGCATAGGTGGGCAGTACCTAAATTCTGGGGGATGCAAGATTTTTCAAAGGTAAAAAATCGTAGTATGGCGAAAAAACACCATTTTTCAACGTTTCTCATCAAGCACTATCCATTGGCATCAAAAATTGTGTGAAAAACAAAAAAATTTGAAAATTGAATTCTGGGGTTATTTTGGTTTCTGGGGGTGCATACTCTTCAAACAACCCCCCTCCCCACGCCCACGTGTTCTGGTCATTGACTTGTGCGGTAAGTCCCTTTCTAACGAAAACTAAGGTAGAATGTTACTTTCAGAGCATGCTGAGCAGGACTCTGCGTCCATTACCGCCTCTTCCAATGTTAATATGAACAAATTGCGCGATGATTTTTTCTCGGCATTCGGCCTTCAGTCTTCTTCGCCTTCTTCCTCAAACGAACCTGTCGATAAATTAATAACCGATGAAGGTGACGTACAGCATATAAAAAAATTATCATCTAAATCGCCTTCTCCTTGGTCGTCTTGGCTCAACGTTGACCAAAGTTCTGCGCCTAATTCTGACCCGCAAGTGACATTGAAAACCGATGACCCCGCTTTGTGCGATTTGGTTTATGACGTGAGGCACAGATTTGATTCGTCATTATTCATTTTTAGTGCTATATATAGATCGCCTTTCATAATCATAGATGCTTATGGTCATTGTAGTCAGGACATACGTGTTCTTGAGGAGGGGGTGTTGACTGTTGACCCCTCCCCAGAATGGCTAATTCATCGCAAAATGGCTGTGACCCTCTGAATCGTCGTTTATTCGTAAAATTTAAAGAAAGTGTGCCCTTTGGAGCGTTTAAAGCTCATTTTTGCCTCAAAAGTCTCAAATTTTTCGGCGCTGCGCGCTATATACTTATTTTTAACCATATTCTGTTCGATTTACTCGATTTGTCATATTTTTCCGAATTTTTTTTATGTTTCATGTTTAAGAAAGAAAGAGCATTGTCCTGAAACGTCAAAAACAGTTTTCTCGACGTGTACCCATCATTTTTAGCCCAAAAAAGGCACTTTTTACAGATTTTTCGGGCCCTGCCTGGTCTCAACCCCGGAATCTACTTGGTGTACATATATGTATGATCAGGTAGATGTAAAATTAATCTGTGGACATGGAGGGGTAAAATCTGTACTTTTTACTGCAGTAAAATTGCGTTTTGGAGATATATTGTGTCAAAATCATGTGAAAATGCACTGATTCTCTAGGTCTAAATCGCTTTTGAATTTTTCAACAAATGTTTTAAAATAATTTATGAATCCTTCGCCGGATATTAATATCCCTCTCTTACCCCTCTCTATATGCATGTATGTTTATAACGCAAATATGAGCAATGCTGGAAGGTAGTCAACCGCAAAATTATTCCATTCGATTTTTTCAGCTATAAAATTGTGCACACAATTTTTTCCAAAATGGCTAAAATGCCCTAAAAGTTGCCGTAAAGGCGCCTCTTATTTCCAAACGTCTGGGTTGGGTGTAAAAGAGCTGTTTTTGGTGACAGGGATGATCGCATTTGGTTGGAGATCCCATCTCTGTCATACGTATGGTTGTTGGAATTTTTAACATAACAGACAATCCACCTGGGGAGTCTGGGGGTCTAGAGCTCCTAAAGTGAAAAAATGGGAAATTTTCTGAGAAAAATGAGGCAAAGTAATAGGCTGAAATGGATTAGAATCGAAAATTTTCTTTAAAAGTGCTTGAGATTGACCAACAAGTGCTGATTAACATAATTTTAATGCTATTTTAACATTTATACTAGTTTTTGAGGTCATTTTGGTCCAAGAAAGCCTACTACTTGAATTCCAGACCAGCCGACTCCAAGATTGTTGACGCTAAGCATATGTAAGGTTGCCTTTGTTAATGCACAGCCACGTAGCCACGTAGATAGCCAGGATTTTATTTCCGGTGGGGGGGGTTCGAAAGTCAGATATCTCGTACACGAACCATTAGGGGATAGTCAAAAATTAGGGAATTTTTGAGCGTTTTTCAACAAGCTCTTCATTTGGTGAGAAGAAAAGTCAAAATTATTTTAAAAACATTTTTCATTTCATATATATACTCATACGCAAGAAATCAATGGTTTTAATTATCTGCGCAACTGGTTTCTGATCATCCATAAACAATTTCGTAAGTTTTCATCTTTGTTCTCAATTATTGAGTCTGTAAAAAACAATCATAGATTTGATGAAGCGGCGCGAAGCGCCGCAAAATTTGACACGTTCTTCATGTCTAGCTCAAATTTGATCGACTTCAAAGACAAAAACTACACAGAAATCATCGCGCCGCAAATTTTGCGTTTACTAGCTCCTAAAGTTACGAAAAACCCATTTTTGCGGTCTTTTAAATGCACTTCAAATAATTTTTCACTTTTTCCTCTTGGGAGACCCTTGTGAGAAACAAACATTTTTTCTTTTCGGGCAGCTTATGCACATATGCAGGGAGGTGGTGAGATGGGGGTTATCACCCCCCACCGAAGGATCCAAAACTTAAGATACTGCCGAGCAGTTTGGGTTGAAAATAGTGTATTTCCAAGCGAATGCGACGTTAAAATTATCAAAAACGAAATTTACTGTAGTTGTAATTCTGAATCTCACCCCTGCCTGACCCCAAAATCTCGATTTTAGCCATACCCGGCCGACTTGACCTTGTGCATCTGTGTTCTGTGTCGAGGAGGCAGCCGCCCCTCCCCTTAACCACCCGCTTGGCTACTGACCTGTGCATATCGTAGCATCGCGATTTGGTGGGATGCAGTGTTTTTTGTACAAGGTCCGTTTGTACATGTACAAAGATGGTCCCCAAAAGTCTTTGTACATTTTGTACACACAAAGTTTTGGGTACTACATATAATATGGTACAGTAGCGATTTTAGTGCGGTAAAAACAGAGTTCTTCGACTTTTGGTAGTGTATTTTAGCTTATTTCTAAGTCTCTAAGGGCGAAAATCACTAAGAATCGTCTTAAAACGACACGAAGCGCCGAAAAAATTGACAATTTTCCTTTTGAAATGCAATTTCTGCCATTAAAAAGATATATAGAACACACAATTACTCATTTTGGCGCGAAGCGCCGAAAATTTCAGCGAATTTTAGACCTTTTTTGCAATTTTTGTTTTCCCAAAAAATCTTTGTACATGTACAAACACGGTCACGAAAAGTCTTTGTACATCGGGAAAAATCTTTGCCGTATACAAAAAATAAACACTGGTGGGAGGTGAGAAAAGTTATGTTCTGAATTGCCTTTTTAGGCTTTAAAAAGTACGTATATGCGTCAAAAACACGATTTTTAAGCTTGTCCGATAATGCTTTTTTCTAGAACGTAAAACCAAAAATACAAAAATAAAATAATATCAGAAAAATTCGTGTAAATTGTGCAAAGTATAGTCGTAAAATGAGTATACGCCGCGTAGAGTCGCAAGTTTGACACTTTCAGTTAAAAGATCGCTAAAAACGCTCAAAACAGCAGGCCTACTATAATCTTTTTGGGGTAAGCTAAAATTCTGTTGAATAAGGGGAAATAAAATATTTGCGGGACTTCCAAGATAATCTTTAATGGTTGTTATTGGCCTTCTGAAAATTCATTTTCGGGAATAAAATTGGAATTAATTCAAAAATTTATTAAATTTACTAATATTTAAATAAAATTTGCACCGAAATTTATTTGAATAAAGTTTATAAATTTACAAAATTTATTTATCAGCCGGTCTCTCGATTCCATTATATCGTCAGATTGGTTCTTCAATAGAAGCAATCGTTAGTCCTTACCTTTTACCATTTTTTATATCCCTAAAACAATGATTTACTATTAATGCCTTAAGCGTGCAATTCGAATTAAGTATTTAAAATTATCAAAAAAATTGTATAAATAAAAAATTTATGTAAAAAACAAAATTTTCCAGAAAAATGGCAAAAATAATTCCGACGAAATTGCTCCGGCAATTAATAGTTCGTCGGTCGATTCTTTAGTTGAAGACGTTGCTTTGAGCCCCGGAGTCGAAGTAGTCGTCTCAACGTCGTCTCAGCTAACTTTGGTTGATTCGGATGCAACTTTCGAGTGCTTTACGAGTCAGCATTTCGACAAATTGCGCAACTTTCGGATACTTTACACCACACATGCACACTGGGGGTGGGGGAGTGGTATGGGGAGTTATTCCCGTACCAGGAGTTTTAAAAGGGATACCCCCGCAGGCCATTTTCGGACCAAAATCTACTGTCGGAATTGATTTTAATTAAAAAATTAATTAAAATCAAAAATTTATTTAAATTTAAAAATTAATTTAAAAAAATAATTTTTTGGGTAGTAAATACTCTGTCCGTTCATTCAATCAGTCGTCCGTCATTTTGTAGCTATGTTTGATAGTTCAGTTCAATTCATTCCATCGTTCTTATTATCTCTTGTTTTCATGCAAACTTAATCACAAATATTCAGTAAGAGTAAAATACAATGAAAAAATGAATTATATGGTTTTTATGGGCTGTGAGGGGGGGGTTAAGGAACGACGAAAATGTCTAAAGAAATCGACTTATGTAAGCTCTTCATTTTAGCGCCATTAATTAAGCGTAAAAATTAATCGTACTACATACCCCTCCTTCAGGGAAACTCGGTTTACCTCGTGCCAGAACTTTGGACCGTGCGCTCGCATGCTTTTATACCATATACACGCGCAGTGGGAGGGGCAGGGGATATCACCCCCTCCGCTGAAGCGTCTGAAAGTTAGGTAGGTATTGTCGAGCAGTTTGAGCCAAAAAACATATTTTTAAGTACTTTTAAAGTAAAAACAGCCAAAAACGCAATTTACTATTGACCCAATGACCTCGATTTTACCTCTTTCTGGCCAACCTGACGTTCTATATCTATCTATCTATTTCTGACGACGCTCTTTCTTTGTTCAAAACATGAAAACGTTTGAAAAGATGTCTGAAAAAATCAAAAAATCGAGTAAATTTAAGAAATTTGAGAGAGGTCAAAAAAGTTGAAAAAAATGCTAAAAAACCGATTCCAAAACTTAAACTTCAGAAATTAAAAAAAGAGCTGCTAAGCATTGCTTTTATAAATTTAAGGCTACATAAGTATCATATACCGTGATGTGATGTCCTTTTGTCCTGTCGTAATTTTGTCAAATATTCTTGTTTTACCTAATTTCATGTATTACACACTTCTGGACAATAAACATTTTCTTGCCTCCATCTTGTCTTCAAACGATTGTCCAGAAATGAGCATATTTGAGACTTTTGAACCAAAAGGCCACTAAAAACTCCTGAAACAGCAACTTTTCTACGATTTTCTTAGAAAATCAAAATGGTTTGGGAGGGGGTTTAAAAACTTTCTGGGGAAACCCTCGAAAATCCTCTACAGTCTTTAAAGGTCATGCATAATTCACACCAGACTTGTAACACCTAAAAGTTTCGAAAGGGGTCTAAGGGACTAAACGGTCAATTTCTGACCAAAAATGGCAAAAAAGCATTTGTTTGCTACTGCTCGAGTGGTAGCAAGATTCCGGACAATTGTGCACTTATGAATGATATAGCTTCCAGGGGCGGATTCAGGGGGATCGGGGGGGCGGCCGCCTTCCCAATCGGCCCAAAATAGTTCGCAAAATTAAGGATTTTTGAGCGATTTTTAGCGATTTTTGAGTTAAAACGGCTGATTTTTCCGCCCAAGTTATGATTCCGCCCCGCTTAGGGGTACCGCCCCCCTTAGGGAAATCCTGGATCCGCCACTGATAGCTTCTGAATATTTTGTTGTTGATTTTTAATTTTTTCATTAATTTTCCAGTTTTTATGCGTTGCACTAAATTTCAGACGATGAAAGCACAGCAGAACGACTCCCGCGGTCACTTTTTGCCTTCGATTCCAACGATCGCTCTCATGCGCAACAAGAAGACATAGAATCACAATTTTTCCCTGGATTTAATCACCAGCTTGAGGAGTCAGCTTATTTCAACTCGTTTTATGAAATTTCGTACTTGGAAAAAATTTCTGTTGTTTAACGGAACCGCAGCATTCCTCGAAATAGACTATTCAAATAGTCATATTTAAGTCTTTTTTCAAAATAATTTTTTAAATATTTTTTTGTAATTAAAATAATTTTAAGTAATCATTTTATTTCCTTTAAATGCTTTAATGTTCAGAAATTTATTGAATATCTACATGTAAGTACTAAATATCTACAAATTGAAACGTAAATCAATATTTTAGAATAGCCTGCTTTATTTGGGCCTTTGTTCTGTCTCGATTTACTTTCGGTCCACTTCTTGCCTCGATACATGCAATTTAGGTGATTCAGATAAGTCGATTTTTTTAGATTTATTCGAATATTTTTTGAATGGATAAAAATTATTCTAATAAAAAATTGTCATTATGAGAATTTAGTGTGGCAATAAAAAACATTATTATAAGTGGAATGAAAAGGAAATATTAAACGAGAGGGGCATACGTTAAATAAATAAATAAATAAATGAATAAATAAATAAATAAATAAATAAATGATTGAGTAAACAAACATAAATAAATAAATAGAAAACAAAACAACAAAGTAACAAACAAGTAAATAAATAAATAAATAAATAAATATGTATGTAGATATCAGAGGTGCACCGGTGCCTCTTTTTTTTGCCGGTGCCGGTGCCAATATAGTGCTATACTTTTAGTATGAAAATATGTTTGATAGGGGTTAAGTAACAATAATGCGGCTATGTTTCGTGATGCGCACTTGTACACATTTTTATTCATGTTCACGTGAGATCCACCAGCTTTTGTTTATAGTAAGCTTTCTCTTGCTATTATTTTTTCAACGCATATTTACGATATAAAGCATGAAAATTTCGAGGGCGGGCTTAGTCTAAACATTTTTTCAATAGCTACCTTTTGTTGGGCATAATAGAATATGTAGTTAATCATATGCTCTAAAAACACTATTTTTACATTTCTTACTAAATCTTCTCATCAAAATATAAAATCAACCAATTTTCGGAAAAATTGAATGAAATTCAACGATAAATGGTCCAAAATGACTATTTAGAGCAAATGATTGGAAAAACTAATGCGCTTGAGCCAACACATCAGCGAAAAGCGTATAACAGTCATATTTTCTGCAGATTTTTAAATTTAAACGTTCTGCAGGAATCAGCCGCATTTTCCCAGGGTTGAGCTAGCAACTATTCTCCAAGAATCAAACGCGCTGAAGTACCTCCCCAAGAAATCTGTTCTTTTGTAACCATGCATGTCGGCAGGCAAGTACATATCTCTGAGAGGAATGGGGGGTTCGGACCCCCAAAATTCGGAAAAATATGACCTTTTAAACGTTATTTTGTGCTATTTTTGGCCTTTTTGGGCTTAGTCCCCCACAAAAATTGGTGTTGGTCCCTCCCCAAAATAGGACGGCCAGCTACGTGCCTGCACGTCAGTATTCTGTCGACTCCAATTGCTAATAACGCCTTTTTTTGAATTCAAATAATCAGAATTTTGTTTGCTTCAAAATAATTATTTAATTAATTGGATACCATTCTACCATGTCAAACAATCAAACTTCTGCTCTAGTTTCGCAATATTTTACGACTTGCGTGCAGAATGAGTCAAAGTCTTAGTACGAGCACTGCAAAAAATGTATTATTATTATCATTGACGAATCCAGTATTAATGTCTGCATCCGAACATAATTCAACGTAAGAGTAAAATGCTAATTTGGGAAGATATTCCTGTAAATAAAGACGAGATAATTAGCTACAGTCTTCTTCTGTATTATTAGCAGGCACGTAGGTGGCCGTCCTATTTTGGGAGGACCAACGCCAATTTTCGGGGAGGGACTAAGCCCAAAAAGGCCAAAAATAGCACAAAATAACGTTTAAAAAGTCCTATTTTTTCCGATTTTTATGAATTTTTGGGGGGTCCGAAACACCCATTCCCCCCTGAGATACGTGCCTGATTATTAGTTGGCACCGGCGCCGGTGCTAGTCCCATCCCTAGTAGATGTCATGTGGAAAAGGAGAGAAAAATTTGTTCATTCAACTCATATGTATTTCAGAATAATCTACCAGTTAATTTAAAGGGTAAAACGCGAAAAATTGAAAATATTTTAGAAATAAATTAAGATTTATAAATGAATTATGAATATTAAATGGCAACCCATAACTAATATTGAACACTGATGAAATAAAAAATGATAAAGCTTCAAAATTCGTAATTGATCGACAAAAAGAGAGATTAACACTAGCAAGCTATAAAAATTATAAAAAATAGTGCGGTAACATTGTCTAAATTCAATTGCATGACTGTAAATCAATGTTTTCTCGTACAAGGTCCAGGTCCCTTTATACATATACAAAGATGGTCCCCAAAAGCTCTGTACATTTTGTACATGCAAATTTTTGTGTTCTATTTATTATATGGCATCGACCTTTGGCAGTGTTTTTATCAATTTTCTGGGTTTCTGATGACAAAAAATATTGAAAATAGTCTTGAAGTGCCGAAAAATTTTGTATTTTTGCTTTCTAAATGCTATTTCTGTCATTATAAAGAGATATATGTATGTAGTACAAACAATTACTCATTTCGGCGGAAGCGCCGATAATTTTCTGAATTTTAGGCTTTTTTTTACAGTTTTTGTCTTTAAAAAAATCTTTGTACATGTACAAAGACGGTCCCGAAAAGTCTTTGTACATCGGAAAAAATCTTTGCCGAATACAAAAAGCTGCTATGAATATTTAGAAAAAATTGCTCCAGTCTTAAATGGATGGACTTACTAATTGACGCTTTAACGATCAAAATTCACTTGAAATTGTTCCTAAAAAATTTTTGAAGATGGCTTCAAGTTAGCATATCTAGTCAGGCACGTATCTGGCCGTCCTATTTTTTGGGGGGACCAATACTAATTTTTTGGGGGACTAAGCCCAAAAAAAACAAAAATAGCACAAAATAAGCTATAAAAAGTCAGACTTTTGAATTTTGGGGGGTTCGAACCCCCCATTCCCCAGAGATTTGTGCCTGGATATAGTAATGGTCCGAAATATGAAATATATACATAAAAGAATCTTCGCGTAATTGAAATTAAGTTTTAAGTTCGTGAAATTAAGCTAAAAATATGTATTATTATGCACTATTTTTATTTATTTATCTGGAAATAATTTCCGAAATACCCATTCTCCGATAAAAGTCAGAAAGTCTTAGTTTTTGCGCATTTCCAATTTTTCAGCAAATTCATTTTATTTTTAATTCTTCTGTGTTTTAATTTTTTTATTCTGATTTCAATTGAAAGGAAGATTAAATTAGGCTACGGATTAAAATTACAGTAAATTAGAAAGTTGTAAATTTTTTTGAAATTTTAATAAACGGTCGTTTTTCTAAGTTAAAATTAAGCAACGAACGAGCCTGATCCAGAGACTATAACAACAGATATAAAAAAATATAATTAATAATAATAGAAAATATAATCATAATTCAAAATCGTACTTAAGTACAGGCACTAAGCTAGCCGTCCTATTTTTGGGGGGCCAACACCAATTTTTGGGGGGTACTAAGCCCAAGAAAGCCAAAAATAGCACAAAATAACGTTTAAAAAGTCATATTTTTCCGATTTTTCTGAATTTTAGGGGGTCCGACCGAACCCCCCCATTCCCCCAAAGGTACGTGCCGGCTTAAGTAGTCTATATATTTATTTATTGATCGACAGCTTAATCATGCTTTCTAAAAATGTCGAATTGATGTCAACGGACTTTTGCTACACTCGTTTTACAGTATGATCTTATCATGTTTTGCACATCGTAGTTGGAATGGCTTTTAAAGATGATTTCATAATCGATAATGTTCAATAATCGATAATTTTAATTCAATCATCGAAATATTTTAAACTTCGGCATTTTTTTAAAAAAATTTTTTATTAAATTCATTTTTTTTTAAATTTTCAAAATTCTTATTTAAATTTAAATCCGACATTTTTTGGCCTTCTGCCAAGCAAATCTTGTTTCAAAGGTCAGCCGAAAGGGAAATTTTGAAAGACGTGGCTTTGTTACTACGCGAATGTATAGATCATATATTAGACAATGTGTCCGTCTCCTCTTCTACCGCGAATTCGGACGAAGAATCACTCGAAGATCCTATTGCTGGCGGATCGAAGAGTTTGGATGATTCGGCAAGTTCAATAATTTAAACAATTACGATTTCAATTTAACAATTTACTATTTAACGATTTTGCGATTTTACACTAAACTATCAATTTACAGGCGCGTATCTCTGGGGGCGGAACGGGGGGAGGGGGCGGACCCCCCAAATTCAGAAAAATTGGGAAAATATAACTTTTTAAACGTTATTTTGTGCTATTTTTAGCCTTTTGGGCTTACTCCCCGAATGGGTGTTGCCCCTCCCCCTAAAAAGGACGGCCAGCTACGTTCCGGTTAATTTAAGAATTTTTTCCCAAATAAGTCTGCGCATCCTTAGAAATATTTATTTGTCGAACATAACTATGGGCGGAACTGGAGTGCAGTTTTTGTTTTTGAAGCGGTTAGATTTGAATAATGCGTAAGCTTACATGATCGGGGGAGGGGGTTAAGATGCCATCAAAGTTCTCAGCCCCGCCCAGAAGTTTTTTCACTCCCCCTCCCCCCAGAATTCGCGATTTTCCAACAATTTCCTAAAAAATCGTAAAACAGTTGCTGTTTCAAGCGTTCTGAGCTATCCATTTGCCCGGAAGTGTCAAATTTTCGGCGCTTCGGGCCATTTACTCATTTTTTGACTATATCTTGCTCAATTTCTTCGAAATTTTTCGATTTTTTTAATTTTTCATGTTTCTATGCTCTATAAATATTGAGCGTCGTCAGAAACGCCGAATGACGATGTTTTTGATGCTTGTCCGCCATTTTCGGGCCAAAGGGGCACTTTAAGATTTCAGCCCCCCAGAATTCCCATTCTGTGTATGTCTGTAAGTGGGTATGCGATTGGACTTAATTTTTCCTTGTACAAACGCGAAGAGGGTTATGAAAAATGAAAAAAAGTCCTGATTTTGTTGGCGTTTCTAATAATCATCTTTCTTCCTAGACGATAAAAACGAAAGATTTAGATAATAATAAAAAATGGCTGTTTGGCGCGCAGCGTCGAAGAAATTGGCACTCAAACATAGGTAGAAATCATGCGTGGGCAGCACCAAAATTCTGTGGGCGCAAGATATTTCAAAGGTCGAAAAACGGCCTCAAAAATGGCAGCATGGCGAAAAAACACCATTTTTCAACGTTTCTCATCGAGCACTATCCATTGGCATAAAAAAATGCGGAAAAAATTTCAAAAATTGAATTCTGGGCGGGGGGGGGTATTTTGGGGGGGTATTTTTGTTTCTCGGGGGTGCATATTCCCCCAACCCCCTCACGCCCAGGTGTGCCGCCCACTAGTTTTATTAATTTTAAATTACATTATTTTTAGATTAGAAAAATAATTTGCATTTGCTGTAGAGCAGAATATATAGTGTATCTACGATTTATCATATGATATATGTAATACAGTACTGAATGCGTATTAGAAATATGACGATTGTAGTGCACTGACAACTGACTTGCTGAGACAATTTTTCATTGGTAGCAGCCAATTTTTGCTCAGCTAAGCTCTTCATTTGATTTTTTTCGAATTCGAATTGCGAAATCAATATTTCCTGTAATTAACCAAAAAAAAACAAAACGAACAAAATATTATAGAACAAAATCTAGAAAAGCGAGAAATTAAACAATCAAAGATTTTAAGGACGGGAAGTGTAAAGCATCAGCAGAAGGCACAAACAACATTGGAGACATAATCAATCAATCGATCCATAAGATGCATGACGGCTCGAAATTGGGGAGAATAGACAGCCATTTTAATGAACTATAAATAACAATTAATTTCTGGCTAAAAAATTAGAAAACATCGAAAATTGGACTATAATTACGCAAAAAATTTCAGCTTTTAAGGGATTCAAAGATTCGTAAATTTTCTCTAAATTTTTTCCTCTAGAGCTGCGCCGCACAGAGTCAATTGATTATGATTTTATTTTTAACATTGCGGTTTTCGATTAATTCAAGTTTTTACATAGAATATTCAACAATTTTTGACCGTATTTTTCACCGAATTCCAGAAAAAATTGTTTTCCGCACGAATTTCAGAAATGACTCGTTTTCAAGTTAATTTAGGTGTTTTTCAGCCTTTTTAAGCAAAAACATTGAAAAACAGCCAACGTATTCAGAATCAACAAGTGCTTTGAAATTTAAGGAAACCGCGTAAATTCGGACCAAAACGTCCAAACAATTGAAATTTGGCGATAAATTCTATTTACTATACAACAAAAAAGTATAATGGGACGAAATAAAATAAAGCGAAAACAGAATGCGAACATACATGATCTGGGGGAGTTTCGACCCCCCCCCGAAATTCGCGATTTTTCAGAAGTTCCCAAAAACTTTCCAAAAATTTGTAGAAAAGAAGCTTTTCAAAGCATTTTTAGCTACATATCTAGTTGATCAAAATAGTAAAATTTTCGGCGCACTTATGTTTCGACTATATTTTGTTCAATTCGTCCGACTTTTTTAAATCTCTTTCGAAATTTTTTTGTTTTTATGCTCTAGAAAAATAGAGCATCGTCAGAAACGCTTAAAAACTATGTTTTGACGCTAAGCTACCACTTTGAGCCCAAAAAAGGAACTCTATAACTCCACCCCCCATACTGTGCATGTCTGAATGCGGCATTGATTCAACTTACATATGACATTGAACCAGTGTTTTTTTTTGTAAAAGGTCTGTTTGTATATACATTTACAAAGATGGTCCCCAAAAGTCTTTGTACATTTCGTACACACAAATTTTTTGGGTACTATAATATGGTACAGTAGCGATTAAGTGTAGTAAAAATAGAGTTGGTCGACTTTCGGTAGTGTATTTTAGCTAATTTCTAGGGTTTCTAAGGGCAAAAATAACTAAGAATCGTCGTAAAACGGCGCGAAGCGCCGAAAAATTTGACTATTTTCATTTTGAAATGCAATTTCTACCATTATAAAAATACATAGAACGCATAATTACTCATTTCGGCGCGAAGCAGGCACGTTGCTGGCCCTCCTATTTTGGGGGGGACCAACACCAATTTTGGGAGGTCCAAGCCTAAAATAGCACAAAATAACGTGTGAAAAGTCCTATTTTTCCGGTTTTTCCTGAATTTGGGGGGGGGGTCCGGACTCCCCTATTCCCCCCACAGCTAGGTGCCTGGCGCGAAGCGCCGAAAATTTTGCGAATTTTGGACCTTTTTTGCAATTTTTGTCTTTTCCAAAAATCTTTGTACATGTACAAAGACGGTCCAGCAAAGTATTTGTACATCGGGAAAAATCTTCGCCGAATACAAAAAAAACACTGCATCGAACGCTTAAAATTTAGGATGAAAAAACTTCATAAAATGTACAATTTAATTTAATGATGAGAAAATAATCAAATTAGTGAATCCAAAATTTACAATTCAGGCATAAGATAACCGAAAAAGCGAAGCGTGTTGAAAATACTCAATAGATATAAAGTACAGGAAACCTAATTCACATGCACTCTGCGAGAAAACTTACGATGACGTCACAGATTATATCTAAGATTAAAATTGTTTTGCCAATTATCAGGCATTTTAGCGGTTTTTCGTCAAAAACTAAATTACTTCTCGATTCCTTACCGAAAATAATGCACAATCCCAAGTGAAAAAACGAGAAATAAGACATCTTCATGTAAATATTTTCTAAAATTAATACATAGTTAACGAAAAAATACATACATAATAAAAAAGTAAGATATCAAGAAGACATAAAAAGAAATGAAGATGAAACAAAAAACAATAGATATTAAAATAATATATAACATAATAAAATAAACAAGGTACGATTAAAAATTTAATTAAAAATAAAGTAATAAAATTAAACAAATGATAACATCAGGTAAAATAAAGAAGATAAAAAATAGAAATAAAATTATGATACTGATTGTAACAAAACAATAATGCACTAAAAACAAATATAATAAGGCGATAAAATAAAAAAATAAAATATAATAACGTTATGTTAAAAGAAAGTGATGCAATAAAAAAATAATTGATAAAAAAAGATAAAAATAATAATATGATAAAAATAAAAGTTACGAAATAAAAACCGCTTCAAACATCTAAAAATGTCATTATACCTTTTCTCTTTGAAGATCCTCAATGCCTTTCAAACGTAGCACGGTCTCCTTCTCGAGCGCCTCCTTGAGTCTAAGGAAGCAAAACAAAAAATTAAAAAAGCAGAAAAACTAGAAACAAAAAACTAAAAATGAAAGTTAATCACTGATAACGATCAGAGGCTTCCATTTTTAGCGTAACGAAGCTATGTACATAAATTCATTTTTTTATGGTTTTTTATGCTTTTTTATCTGATATTTTTCAATGTAAAAAAAGCTCTTAACGTTTCACTAAAATTCTCAGTAAATGTGATTAATTACGTCAAATAAACACGCTTTATTTCTATCTCACGAATTCAACCTCCGCGAAGTATCGCTCAAGCAAGTACATATAAATAATCCCAGCGATCATGCATGTAAGAGGGAAGGATGATGGTGGGGGGCGCGCCCACCCAAAGTCAAACGTTCCCCACCCTCCCAAATCAAGAAAATGTTTGACCCCTTCCTCAAATTTTTGAAAAAATTTAATTTTTTGACCGTTTTTAGTTGTTTTTGGCCAAAAATTGGAGATCAATTACATACCCCACCCCCGAAATGGCCGGCACCCCCAAGCGAAATCCCGGACTGTTACACGAATGCCAGCGATGACTTATAGCTGAAGCACAATATGTAGAAAAACTGTCCCAAACTGCGCACACCCCATTCGTCTAAAGTTAAATATAAAGTCGTACCATACATGTAGCAATGGGATGGGAGGATCCCCCACCCAAAGTCGGACGTCTCCCCATCCCCCTAAAGCCAGAAAATTGTTGACCTTCGATCCCGATTTTTGGAAAAAATTGAATTTTTTGACCGTTTTTAGGCGTTTTTGGCCAAAAATTTGAGATCAATTACATACCCCACCCCCCAAAATGGCCGGGGACCCCCAAGCGAAATCCCGGACTGTTACACGAATGCCAGCGATGACTTATAGCTGAAGCACAATATGTAGAAAAACTGTCCCAAACTGCGCACACCCCATTCGTCTAAAGTTAAATATAAAGTTGTACCATACATGTAGCATGGGGATGGGAGGATCCCCCACCCAAAGTCGGACGTCTCCCCATCCCCCTAAAGCCAGAAAATTGTTGACTCTCGATCCCGATTTTTGGAAAAAATTGAATTTTTTGACCGTTTTTAGGCGTTTTTGGCCAAAAATTGGAGATCAATTACATACCCCACCACACCTGGGCAATGCCCCATATCGGCCCATCACCAGCACGGGCCGAACCAAAAGTTAGACGGGGCGGAGGGGTAACTTGGACGGGGCTATGTTTTGTACAGGGAGAAAATTTTTGGAGATAATTTAAGGGAGTGCTAGATACAGTATATCATGATCAGTTTGCAACATCTCATTACACTGTTCTACACCTTTTTCATGGATCGACCCACCTTTTTTAAGTGACTGACCCACTGATTAAGCTGAACGACCCACCTTTTTCAGGCACGGACCCACCTTTTTTCAGGAACAGACCCACCTTTTTCAGGGTCTAGGCACCCACCCACCCTTTTCGCTGGAAGTTGGACGGGGCGAACCGTCAGCCATTGCCCAGGTATGTACCCCACCCCCCAAAATGGCCGGGAACCCCCAAGCGAAATCCCGGACTGTTACACGAATGCCAGCGATGACTTATAGCTGAAGCACAATATGTAGAAAAACTGTCCCAAACTGCGCACACCCCATTCGTCTAAAGTTAAATATAAAGTCGTACCATACATGTAGCAGGGGGATGGGAGGATCCCCCACCCAAAGTCGGACGTCTCCCCATCCCCCTAAAGCCAGAAAATTGTTGACCCTCGATCTTGATTTTTGGAAGAACATTGAATTTTTTCGGCCGTTTTTGGTCAAAAATTTTACTCTTGTCCCCTAAAAATGGCCGGGACCCCCCAAATTTCGAGCCGTCATATATATGAGTCATACGTATGTTTTAATTATATTTTGGTAATTGACCGCGTTTTTCTCACTACTCTTTGCGCGCCCCTTAGTGAATGTTTGTATTTTGCGTGCCCGACCCCAATCTTGTTAAATATGCCATTTTTATATAGTAAATTGACCCCTGACCACTAACTTATATAAATTCATTATGTACAATAAGGAAAGGCAGTTTTGAGGGATAAAATGGCGTTATTCAATCAACGAAGTATAAATTATAAATTTTAGAAGCCATAGTCTTTCACTTTTTGGATTTTTTTAAATTCTATCATGGCCTGCCTCAACGCGACCGATCAGCCCGAAGAGAAGTACAATAAAAGAACAAAAAAAAACAGAAAAAAAGGAAAATTCATAAGAAAAACAGCCAAAAACATTATGTCGCACACCAGACATTGAACGGTCCGAAATTTTGTTTGGGAGTCTAGAGGGGGGGGGCGTGTTCATCATCAGAAAAATTTTCTCCCCCCCCCCCCCCGCAGAGATTTTTTCACCCCTCCAGAATTTGCGATTTATCGAAAAATTCCCTAAATTTCCCGAAAATTCGTAGAAAAGGTGTGCTTAAGCGTTTTCAACTAAGTACATATTCGCTCGAAAGTGTCTAATTTTCGGTGCTTCTCGCCAATTTACTCATGCTTTTACTATATTTTGTTCAATTTGTTCGACTTTTTGTTTTTTCTAATAAATTTATGTTTTTATGCTCTAAAAAGATAGAGCAATGTCAGAAACACCTAAAAGACTATGTTTTTGACGCGTAATCGCCAGTTTTAAGCCCAAAAAACGCATTTTAGAATTTCGGCCCCCCACAACAGATTTCCCATACACTGTCTGGTATCCGCCCCCGGCCAATTCTAGGCGTGGGCGGGGTTAATGACCTCCAAATTTTTGGCCAACAAAAACAATAAAGAACCTAAAAATGGCCGAAAAAACAAGTTTTTCGTCAAAAATGCCTGTCAAAAATTTTCCGACCTTGGGGAATGGGTGTGCAACCAATCTTTTGTGAGCAGTCCCCTACCCAGGCACGTATCCCCGGGAGGGGGGTTCGGACCCCCCGAATAAAAAAAATCGAACTTTTTAAACGTTATTTTGTGCTATTTTTGGCCTTTTTGGGCTTGGCCCCTCCAAAATTGGTGTTGGTCCCCCAAAATAGGACGGCCAGCTACGTGCCTACCCATACCCGCTGTTGAATGTAAGGGTCGCACGTACTGTTCGTTGTTCCTCAACGATTCAGCCAAGTCCCGACGGGCTACAGTAAGCTGTCGATTCAGTGACGTGGTTTCTCGAGGGGTGCATACCCCCGAACCCCCCACGCAGCCAGGTGTGGTAGAAATGCTTAAAACAGGGCGTTTTATATGATTTTTCTTATGGAAAATCAAAGATTCAGGAGTGGGGGGTGGACAATTTTTTAGCGTTGAGTCCCAATCTCCCCGATTGCGTGCGTGTATATTTCATGTACGGCCAAATTTTGTATAAAAATTAGTTTTTTAATTTGAAATTTCAATAAATTTTGTCAGACGCTGTCTGTAGTAAAGGGCTCTGGTTATTCTTCTCCTTACGACGACATAGAAACGAATGTTTCCAGTGACATTGAAGTGATATCTACGCCGAATGGCGACTACGGATCAGAAAGAAGTTACAGGTCCGGCGATTTATGGTCTGCCCCGGCTACTTTTTTAAAGTTTCTGCAGTCTAATATCATGTAACGAAACCAAATTTTAATATTTTGTATAATATTTTGTCAGAATCGCTTTGATAAATATTATATATCATACATGTGATGTAACAGTGAGGACACGGGATTCCTCACTCAAAGTTGGTCGTCCTTCCGTCTCCCACAAGATCGAGAATTCGCGATTTTCGAAAAAAAATTCGTAGAAAAGATGAAAAGTGTCAAATTTCGGCGTTTTGCGCCATATACTTATATATTTTTGACTATATTTTATTCAATTTAATCGAATGTTTTCGATACTTTTACAAATTTTTCTAATGTTTTAAAGTCCTAGAGAGATAGATCATTGTTAGAAACGCCAAAAATTGATGTTCTTGGTGCGTATCCATCGTTTCTGAGTCCAAGATAAAGGCAGCATTATAGGAAATTTTTTTGGTTTAACCCATGGATGCTTTGCATGTCTGGTCAGCGCAGCAGCCATTCTAGGGATTACACTCCCAACCCCTGGCGCCCACTAAAGAGCTTGCCTATAAGCTTGTTGGCGTTCTAAAGTCATACAGCGCTCGCCACGAAATGTGAACAATAAACAGCCTAATGAGTTCGCTTCGGAACGCTTTTGAACGACTTGTATGCCCGAAACCTATAGAGTATCCTGACATGATTTACTTAATGAAAATGCGACCTTGACGCTTAAGTCGGGCGATATATGACTCAGCGCGTGTTCCTAAACAGACGCGTGATGATAGCGTACATGTGCGCATTATGTACACAATATCATATGCACATTAACAGACGCGTGATGATAGCGCGCATGCGCGCATCATGTACACAATATCATATGCATGTGAATATATTAATATCATATGATATTGTGTACATGATGAGCACATGCGCGCTATCATCTCGCGTCTATTTCGGAACGCGGCGCTGAATAGTAAATGGTCCGACCTATGCGTTTAGGTCGTATTTTCTCAAGTAAAGCATGCCAGGATACTCCTTAGGTTTCGGGTGTTTAGGTCGTGAAAAAGCATTCCTAAACAAACTCATTGGGCCGTTAACTGTTCAGATTTCGTGGCGAGCACTGTAGGTCGATCTCGCATCTGATCAAAGGCAATAGTGTTTTATATGTATGTACAGAGTATGTAAATAAACATGGTGTAAACCGTTCATTTGATGGACAATGAAAAAAGGAATAATACCGTTACGTAGCATATACATAGGCAAGTTAGAGGGGACTAGCGGCGGGGGGGGGGGTCGAAATCTAGGAATTGTCATATAGCGATTTGTGGTCTTTATTTTTCGTCCAAGGTCTCTTTGTAAGTGTATGCACGATGACGGTTCCCACATTCTGTACATGTAAATTGTAGGGCATTATCAAATGCTATATACAGTAGCACCTTTTGTCTTGTAAACTGGGTTTCTTGGCCCGTTTTATTGAAATTCAGCCAATTTATGTGTTTCTACCGATGTAAAATACAAAAGTTTATCGATGACAGATTTACTGTTTTCAGGTATAATTTTTGTCTTTTTTTACGCAGCAAGCTCAAATATTCTCTTGCAGCACCTTTAGTTTTCTCAACATCGCCTGACAGTATCTGATCTTTCAAAACCTTAGTTTGTAGTCAGGTCCGTATTCAGGGGGGCGGGGGGGGCCGCCCCCTCGAAATCAGAAAAAAATGTTCTCCCAAGTGAAAAATGAAAAAAATAAAAAGAAAAATAAAAAATTTCCCAAATTTTCTCCCAATTCTCAAAGGGAAAAATGGACAATTGGCAAAGCGCGTCTGAAACTCCGCCAAAACAGGTTTTTAGCGTACTTTTGAGCTTGTGAACTCAAAATTTTCCGGAGCTTCCCGCTGGATTTATCGTAATGTATAATTTGTCTTCGAAACCGCTAAAAATCGCTCAAATTTGAATTAGACATAGAGAGCATTTCATTTTTTCCCGCGCTGTGTGCCGGATTCTTCGTTCAGCTACAGTTTTTGCCTTCTAGCTCACTCAAAACAGCTCAAATTTGAGTTATGACATAAGAAGCTTGAAATTTTGCCGGCGCTTCGCGCCGTATTCCTTGCTGATATCTGTTTTTTGTCTTTTAGTTCGCTCAATACCGCTCAAATTTGAGCTTGACATGCAGAACATGTCAATTCTTTTCGGCGCTTCGCGCCGAATCATTCATTATATGTATTGTTTTTCTCTGTAAAACACAATGATTAGAGTGAAATTTTTCCAATTCTTCTGAATTATTTTCCACCGCCGTATAGAGCTCGCCGAGATACGCTCAAAACTGCCTTTATTTTCGCCTATCTCCTACTGGTTTCCGAGATATCTGGCCTCCAAAATTTTTGGCCCTCCCCCCGAAAGAAAATCCTGGTTATGAACCTGGATGTAATTATATACACATACCCACGTCTCATTCCCTATATTTATATTTGATATGTACATAAATAGCAATTAAGAAACAAATTAAGAAATTTTAACTAATGATTAAAAGATTCAAATTTCTGATTTTTATTCAAAGATTTTAGTTAAGGTTTTAATTTTCAAAATTCTAAAGATTATTTCTCTTTATTATAATTGTAAAGGTGATACGACCTCTTGTGCACTAGATTTTCTATTGCTTTTCTAAGTATGTACATACGTCAGACGAATCTACTTTCGTTTCAGCTACCGGAAATGCATTCAAAGATTTCAAAGGCGGTTATTCTAATTCGAATGTGGAAAGCAACAATGAAGCTGACCAAGTATATGATAACTTTATTTCAGACTTCCTAAACTACAAAAATTTTTTTTATTTCAAATTTTCAATATATTTTTAAACTCAATTCGTAAAAGATCTCATGTTGCCATGTAGAGAGCCGAATTTAATTACATAAGTCTTAATTTTTGTAAGCACCCAAACTTTGATGGAAATTTTTATCAAAAAATTGACGAAAGGCCTAAATTTTGGTTAAAAAAAGAAAAATACGGCGAAATATTTGCCTTTTAAAGTGAGACGCAAGGTGTTGCAGAAAAAAAACTTGAATTTTCCTGCTTCTGCCCTTTTTAATATTACTTTGATTCGAAAATTGAAAGATTAACTTGTAGAAAACGAACAAATCATTTAGACAATTGTCCGAAACCTATTAATTGTCTGTTTATTTTAATTTCAATACTACGTATGCACGTATGTATCATATTCAGGCACGTTGCTGGCCGTCCTATTTGGGGGGACTGAGCCCAAAAAAGCCAAAAATAGCACTAAATAACGTTTAAAAAGTCCTATTTTTCTGAATTTTCGGGGTTCGACCTCCCATTCCCCAAGAGATACGTGCCTGATCATATTCACTATGTATGCTTGGATACATATGCTCGTATGTATATATGTACATATAGGTTTTATACGCTTTATTTGATTGGAAATTGTTTGTGCGAAGTAGCTTATTCACATATTTTCTATTGACTTCGTTTTAGTATACTGCTTTTGTACTCATATTTTTCTGTGACTCTTTATAGCGCTCATAAGTATGCAGATATAATAACCATAGGTACATGTTATTTGTTATCATATATGTAGGTATGTGTACGTGCACTGTTTTTTTTTGTACGAGACAAAGATTTTGAGGCTCGTACAAAGATTTTCGGAGCCATCTTTGTACAATGTACAAAGACTTTTTGGGGCAAAGTAATAGTGATTTTAACGTTTTTTTGAGTATTTTTTAGCAAAATTTCCAAAAATTTTCGGCGCTTCGCGCCGAGTGTCATAATTACATTCTATTTAGCTCCAGGCGCGGGCATTAAACACTCCAAAATCTATCTGTAAGCATCTTTGTACAGATTGAAGCATCTTTTACATCTATTTCCACTGTTTTATAAAGATTTTATGCAGAAAAAAGAACTATTAAACAACTGTGCACTGTTTTCTGCCGTTTGAAGATAAAATTGACTCTTTTATCTTTGCGTTGCATTAAATTCATTAGCAAATTGATGTCTATTATGAGATTCAGTCAGCACATAGCAACCGCTTATTATTTATAATTGTGTAACACAAGTCATTTTAACTTGCTGAGTCGAATTTTATGTGTAATTTCAACCTAAGTCTCATGAAAATTTTGGCGTTTCGGGCCGAACTAATATTAACCAGCTGAATTTAGGACAAAGTTACACCTTTTGCGAAGCGTGCGGGTCACGGATAACAATCTAGTAGTATGTAAAAATGTGTACATTCAATTGCATATCTATACGTTATATGTACAAAAAAATTTTCGCTCGTACAAAGACTTTTCCGGGGATCTTTGTACATGTACAAAGAGGCTCGTACAAAAAAAAACAGTGTGTACGTGCATATGTTGGTACATAACAGGGGATGGGATACTGTATATAATGTAATTACTCAAAATTTTTTTGAGGATTTTTAATTTTTTTATCATTTTTGAGGGCAAACGCATATTCCAGATTAACATTTTTACATATTTACATACAGTCGAACCCCGTTAGTAAATACCCCGAGGGGATCCAGGTTTCCGTGTTTATTAACAGTGTGTCTACTAACCGAGTTGGCAGTTGCTAATTTCCATGTCACACTGCGCTGTTGTAATCAAAAGTTGTGTAAGGTGGCAAGGCTATATTGCAGAAACTTACTGATTATTTACTAATGATTAAGACATTTATTGTGTATAAAAGCGTGCTTATTATCCAATACGACATGTTCACTAACCAGTTTATACGACAAAAAATGAAGTATCCCGTCGCTTAGTCACGTCTTCTAGTCAAGTGTTTACTAAGCGGGGTCCTTACTGCATGGTTATATGAGCAGGATCTTTTGCAATCGTATCTATTATCCGTAAACCGAGTGCTCACTAACCGAGTTTATAACTGTGATAAAGCATAGTAGTTTGACAGGGACCGAAGGGAAGGGTGTTTATTAAGCGGTGGTGTCTACTATCCGAGTGTTTATTATCGAGGTTTGACTGTATGTGCTTTTTACTCAAAAATCGCCCAAAATTGATGTATTTCTCTATTTTTCAGTATTAAAAGTCATATAATGCAGTCAAAATGGACTAAAATGCTTTTTTAAATGTGGCATTATCGCGTAAATACGTTTTGCAGGTCATTTCGACCATTAAAATCGTTTGAATAGCAAAAGAATCGCGAATGCTAAATTTATTAGTTTGGATTCCTGTGATTCCCCCCCTAAGCCGATACTGACCATGTGCATCTGTAGTAGTCGGCCATTTCTAGTGTGCCGGGTGTAAATGACCCGCCTTTTGTTTATCCCCCAAATTTGGGCGAAAATGTGCATTTTTGGCTATTTTTAGGTATTTTTTAACTATTTTGAGAAAAATAGAAGTTCATGTCTCGGTTCCCCTATAAACAGCCACTTTCCACTAAAATCTTGAGCCGTTACTTTCATGTTTTTGATATTCTAATCGCTCGCAAATTTTTATTTCTTTACAAAATATTTTGTCCGATGTGGCTGTTTTTCTGCAGAAACTCGAGCATCTTAGCAAAGTGCTCGAAGTGCGTGAAAAGCGACTATTGGATTTATCGACCGAAAATGTAAAATTGTCTATGGAGAATGAGCAATTGCGCAAGTATGTAAATCAGCTTTTCGTTTATATTTTTAGCGATTAATTTATTGCTTTATTTTTTCGTTTTGCGTATTTATTGGACGAAATTTGATGTGCTACTGTAGCCGGGCCATTTCTAGGCGTATGCTGAAATTGTAATTTTCAATTTTGAACCACTTATAACATATATGCATAGTTCCTTAGCTGAAAATTTCGGAAAATAATTTTTCCGCACAGAAACGTATTTCTGGGGGGGTTTGGACCCCCAAAATTCAGAAAAATAGGAAAAATAGGACTTAACGTTATTTTGTCCTATTTTTGGCCTTTTTGGGGTTGGTCCCCCCACAATAGGACGGCCAGCTACGTGCCTGCTTCCGCAATGAGAACGAAGATTAAAATTAAATTTCGAATTCTTCAAAGTTGACAAATTCATAATGCCCCCGTCCATACCTGGGCGGGTGGGGGGAGGGGTTGGGGGTATGCACCCCCAGAAATCAAAATATTCCCCAGAAACCAAAATATCCTACAGGAATTAATTTTTGAAATTTTTTAATCTTTTTCGCAATTTTTGATGCCAATGGATAGTGCTCGATGGGAAACGTTGAAAAACGGCATATTTCGCCATATCACCATTTTTAAGGCCATTTTTTCGACCTTTGGAAAAATCTTGGACCCCCCCCCAGAACTTTGGTGCCGCCCACCTGTGCCTCCGCCCCTTCACGAGCCTAATCATGCTTAATTTGCGAATTACCGAAATATTTCTACATCGAATGGTCAGGGAATTGCGCGATAGTTGCCAAAATAAAATTGGCATTCCGGCCGCGTTAGAACGCGAAATAAATCCATTGACCAAGGAGAAACGAAAGCTTGAGCAACGCGTTGAATTTTTGGAGAAAGAAATGAGCACGAGGTGGGTATCGCGATTTTCTTTTGCCCGTTTTTTCCTTGGAAGCATTTAAATTTTGAATCAAGAAGAGATTGTAAGGTCGACTTGAGTAAGTTTAAATTAAAATCAATTAAATCGAATTTATTTTGATTAATTAATTGATTAATTAATAATTAACTAGATTGAATTTATTTCAATTAGATTGATTAATTAATTGATTAATTAATAATTAATTAAATCGAATTCATTCCAATTATGTGTATGTACGTGCAACAAGTTTGAATTAAGCTCGGGTCACACATACGAGTGCAACCTGCAATCCGCAACTTGAGACTTGGTCGCGGACGTCGGAGTTACCCTGATTGCCGTCGTTTGCTCAAAATTCTAAACAAACAGATTTAATTTTCCTTATTTATTTTTAAATTTATTTAATCTAATTTGATTCACTTTAATTGGATATTTTATTTGAATTTTTGACAATTATCGTAATTTAAATGGCAAAAAAATTATGAACACTTAATTTACTGGTTTGGCTTTCTGGGATTTTACCTCCCCTGCCGACCCTGACCGTGTGCGTCTATGCTTGAGAGGGTTTTGCCCCGCCCGCCCAGCAACAGGCATAAACCCCTTCCAGAATTTTTCTCACCTCCCCTCGACTATTATTTTATTATTTGTTCAATTTAATCGAATTTTTCTGGTTTTTTCGTAATTTTTTTATGTCTTTATGCTCTGTAAAGATAAAACATCGTCAAAAACGCCTAAAGATGGTATTTCTTGCGCCGTATTCGTCTTTTTTGACCCTGAAAAGGCACTTCTTCCACTCCCCTCCCAGAATTCCCATGTCGTGCATGTCTTTACATTTTATGTTAATCCGACCCCGATTCGGTCCTTATCAAAATAATCGATTTTACTTACTTCTGATATCTTCGCTGAACGGTTAATAATTTTTTCGCGTCAATTAGTTTTTTGTCGATTTTGATAAAAAAATTCGGCATTTTGTTCCGTGAATTTTGATCTCACACTAGCAAAGGGGTGGCTTCGCTGCCCCTTTTGCCGTGTCAATCTTTTTTGCAAATGGGTCGCTTCGTTCCCCATTTGCAAAGATACACACGTAAGTCCTAAGATGAATATCAGAATATCCTAAAGCAGCGCTAATCAGAAATTGTTTATCCTTCCAAGTACGGCTTTACTCTACCATTTAAATAATAATAGAAAGTCATCAATATGATAAGGAAGATAAAAAATAAAATAAAATAAAAATAATATAAAAATAGAAAAAAATATAATAAAAAATAAAAAATAAAATAGAATGAAATAAATAAATAAATAAATAAATAAAATAATATAAATAAATAAATAAAAGGTAAGTAAATGAGGCATGCTGTTAGTATAAGAGAAACTAAAAGACGCGAGAAATAGTACACATGTACATACATTAAAAAGTACATAAAATTATATTATGAGAAACTACGGGTTTTACAAGGCGCAAGAGTCTACGTGAAAACAGAAGAAGTAAGCAGGAGTATATGCAGGGGGAAAAAACAAAAAAAAACAAACAAATCATATAAACAGGCGAGGTCATCAGGGAGGAACTAGGTTGCTATATTTTCGTGCCTTTAATCCTCTGACTGTCACGGCAACCTAGCAGCACCAGCCTAGGCGGCTAGACTGCATACGTGAGCAGCAAGAAAATTCTGGGGGTGCAAGATTTTTCAAAGGTCAAAAAATGGCCTCAAAAATGGTGGTATGGCGAAAAAAACACCATATTTCGACGTTTCTCATCGAGCACTATCCATTGGCATCAAAAAATTACGAAAAAAACGAAAAAATTTTCAAAAATTAAATTCTGGGGGTGGGTATTTTGATTTCTGGGGGGTTTGGTTTCTCGGGGGATGCATACCCCCAAACCCCCCACGCCCAGGTGTGCTAGACTGCCTCTTAAACGCAATAAACAACAACCAAAAGGAAATGCAAACAAGGACTCGAAAAACTTTAGAAAATCTAGTCAATGTGCCCCTACTTTGGTATTTTCAGGATAATGCTGCACATGACAAAAACTAGGCGAACGCGAAAAAATTAGGAAAACTCAGTCATTGTGCACCTACTTTAGTATTTTCGGGTTAATGTTGCTCGTTGACAGAAAGAAAAGAGCGGGGTACGGCGCGCCCGTCGAAATTTGCAACGTCAGCTCAAGAGCTTTACAACGAATCATTCCTTTTTGCTCAATTTACTAAAGTTTCCTGATTAGAGGGCATTGTAGGCATACGTGGGCGTAGGGGGTTTGGAGGGTGAGCACCCCCTCCAAGAAACCAAAATACCCTTAGAATTCAATTTCTTAAATTTTATTTTTTTCGCTATTTTTTGATGCCAATGGATAGTGCTAGATGAGAAACGGTGAAAAATGGTGTTTTTTCCCTGTGACACCCTTTTTATCAAGGCCATTTTTCACCTTTGAAAAATTCTTGAACGCTCCCCCAGAACTTTGGTGCCGCCCACTTATGACCTATGATTGTAGGCTAGGCAGAAAATGAAAGTAAAATTTGTTCGCATTGTAAACAAACGCAAAAAAACAATCCAATGTTAGCAATAAATAGGCTTACATAGGATTTTATTGAAAAGTTTTTGAAAATTGATTTCCCGCCAAAAATTTTGATTCTAATATATTTTTAACAGAATAAGTATGCAACAATTTCAACAAGTCGTCGCCGACAAAGAGCGGCAAATAGAAGAATTAATGAAAGAGGGCGAAAAATTGGCCCTAAAAGAATTGAAGTACACGAATATCGTGAAAAAATTACGCGAAGGCGAGGCGGAGAACGCGAAAATAATCAAGAAACAAAAGTAGTTTACACTCTTTTTCATTTTTTATCTTTTCTGTAATTTTTTTGTTGTTTTTCCTTAGAGAGAAGCTGGAAGAATTGGAATCTTTGAGGGAACAATTGAAGTCTAAAGAAAGTCAGGAACTAAAATACGATGGTAATTTCTTCAAATACATGTTTATGAATCATAAATCGTAATTAATTAAATAATTAATTAATTAATTATTTAATATAAATATTTGTATGTGAGTCATTAAACAGTCGAACTCCCCTTTCGTGACATTTTTCAGATGAAATTGTTTTTTCGCTATACATGAGGAAGTGTCTTACTTTCCGTATTGAATTGGGTGGAAATTTTCCAAGATATTTTCAAAAAACTTAAAATTCGATCTAAAATATTAAAAAGTAACAAAAAAATTGTTAAAAGTTAAAAAATTTCATTTAATTAAATTTGGTTGATATTTTTCATTCAGTCGAAAAATTCTTTATCAATATTTTACTAAACTTCAAATCAATCAAGTTAAAAAGCGCTTACTTTCAGTCTTTGTGTTCTTTATCTAATATTACTTAAAAATGTGTTTGTTTGCAGCCGTTTTCAGATTCTATAAATTTAACTAGAAAGTAAGAATATATATGTATATACATGTTATAATATAGTAAATTGTGTGTCAGGAAACTATGTAAGTCCATAAAAATCGTATTTCACTCAAATAATGGAACAATAAATGGCAATAAAATAAATAAAAATACAAATAAAAAGTAAATATATAGATAAAACGAATGAAAAAATTTTAAAAAAACAATAAATATAAGAAATAAAATAAACAATAAAATAAATAAAATTGAAATAAATAATAAAGAATAAATTTGTTCACATGGCGGCTTACTGTACATATAGATTCGATTTTTATTTCAGCGTTATTACGGATGTTACAACGTAAAATAATAAAACTCGCTTAAATCAGTTGAATTATATCGGATTGATAAAACAACTTAAGAGCAGGTCGTCTTTCACACGCTATAAATTAAGCAATCCCATTTTAAGCAGAGCAAAGATAAAAATTAGCATTGGGATTAGCTTTTTTCGGCTCAGTTTTACACTAAAATTGTCTTTTCATAATCGTGCTCTTAGAATGAGTGAATGAAATAAAATATTATCTTATCTTTGTAATTTTGATTCTCGTTTTGTTTAATTTTAATTTAATTTAATTCTAATTTAATTTTCACTCAATTTTGGCTTTTTCGTATTGAGAAGCGTTTACGTCTTTTTGGGGTACTTGCGACCATAGATGCACAGCATGGCCAACATACATCCACATAGGGAGGGGTGAGAGTGGGGTATTATCCGCCGCTGAAGGGTCCAAAAGTTAGGTACCATCGAGCAGTTTGAACCAAAAATAGTATATTTTCAAGTAATTTTCAGCAAAAATAGTCAGAAACGCGATTTACTGTAGTAAAAATCCTCGATTCTACCCCTCCCTGAGCCCAAAATATCGGTTTTATTCCTCCCTAGCCAGCCTGACCTTGTGCATCTATGATGGCCAATCTGGGGGGGTCAGCCGGTCTGTGGTGTCAAGAATTGTACTTTTTTGGGTCAAAATGACTTCACAAAGTATTATAAGCGTTAATGTAATGTTAAAACTACGGTATTAAACTGTTTCTGGTCATTTTAAGGCAGTTTTTGAGGAATTTTTAACTTCAATCCATATTTGACCTTCATTTTGCCTCATTTTCTCCCAGAAAATTTCTCATTTTTACATTCTGGGGGATATATACCCGCAACCTCCATGTGCATGTCTGGTTGTGACCCTCGAAATGGCTGACTGACCATACATGATTTGATGATCGGAGGGGTTAATTTATACTCCCCCCCCCGCAGAAGTTCCCCCCCAGAATTCGCGATTTTTCGGAAGTTTCCGAAAATTTCTTATAAATTCGTAGAAAGGTGCTTTTTTATCGCGCCTTATACTCATGTTTTATCTATATTTTGTTCAATTTCTTCGACTTTTTCTGATTTTTTTAAAAATTTCACATTCCTTCCAGGATTTTCAAGCTGTGCTTTTCTGCTACTAACTGACCATTGCTAAATGACTGATTTGTCAGTTCGTGTATTTTTTCCATTGATTTTTTTGAATTTCCGATTTATTAAAGAATAGTAGAAAGTAATCTTTTTTAAGCGTTCTTAGCTCCTTTTTGGCTCATGAGTGTCGAATTTTCGACTTATCGCGTCCTATAATCATCTTTCGACTATATTTTGTTCGATTTATTTGATTTTTTCAAATTTTCATGTAATTTTTTATGTTTTAATGTTCGAGAAAGAACGAGGCTCTTTAATATAAATCCGTGTGTAGTTTTTAGCCTAAAAAGGCTTTTCTAATTTTTAGGCACTGACTTCCAGAATCCACATGCTGTACGCATGTATGATGAGAAGTGTAAAGAAAAATGCAGTTTTTCTTTTTGATGAATATTTCTAGGTCTTTTAACTTTACACACTATGTAGTGCACGTTCTAGAAACGGTATCCGATTTGAGAAAAATAGTCGAAAAGCAAGATAAATTAATAGAAAGGTTGCGCAAAGATCTCGAAGATAGCGACGAAAAATGTTCCGGCTACAAAAACGCCATGAATAATTTAAACAAGTAACTTAAACGCTTAATTTTTTTATTTTAAAATTTTTAAATTATAATTTTTTTTACTTAAAATTTATCGTCAAGTCTTGCTTATTGAAACTTTAAATGCCGCGATGGTTCCGCGCGATCAATTATTATTAAAAATAATTAATTAAATGAAAATTTTCATGTTTATTCTTATACTTTCAAAGGTTGAGTGTAAACTTATAAATGATAATTTGAGGAAGAAATGATTTACTGTGCTAGTATGTACGATATTATCGCAATTCGACCAGATTGATTTTTGATGTAAACTCAAAGTATCAGCAAGAAGATGTATGTACAGTGGTCGCCATGAAAGATGACGCGCTATCACCCTCAGAATTATAATAGATGGTGCGTCGCGAGCGCCGCGTTTCGTCCATCATGCGCTATCATCTCTTTTTTATTATTCATGCGCCATTAATCTGCATCATTCCGTTAATCTGGCGATGCGGACGGCGCAATTTTGCTTATTAATAGCGCCAACAAGAAGGAAGCGCGCACGTGAATATCGTTCTATATTTAGGTGAGTTGCTCTGTATTGCGTACCGTTCTGCAAAATTCTTCGTTGTCTGTCGACGGCTGGCAAAAATATTGATTTTAATGTCGGCTCGCCTAAATATAGAACGACATTCACGTGCGCGCTTCCAGCATTCACGTGTGCGCTTCGTTCTTGTTGGCGCTATTAATAGCAAAATTGCGCCGTCCGCATCGCCAGATTAACGGAATGATGCAGATTAATGGCGCTGAATAATAAAAAAGAGATGATGACGCATGATGGACGTAACGCGGCGCTCGCGACGCACCATCTATTATAATTCTGAGGGTGATGGCGCATCATCTTTCATGGCACACTGTAAGTCAATCAAATTTAAGTATCGTGAAAATGTTAATGGTAGATAATGCTTGTAGTAGCAATTATTTTATTGATTATATTCCGTAATTTTAATCCAAATTTTGACTCGAACGTTAAACAGCAAAATGACGTCCAAATTTTAGAAGAATTTATGTGATGACGTCATGTATTACTGATTGCTTGCTTGTTTAAAGAAAGAAAGTTAATAATTCATTACGTAGTGTAAGCAAAAATAGTAGTTTTAGTTTAAAGTAATTTTGTTGGGAATGATTGTTTCCTTTGACTTTTGCGTAGTTTTTTTCGAATAATTTTAGAGGATTTTTTATTTTTTTATTCAAAAAACTCCGTAAAAAGTCAGAGGAGATAATCATTCCTAGCAAAATTATTTTACTCTTCTTTAAACTACTTTTTTCGTTTTTTACGGACTTTTTGAATATTGTTTGCTTGTTTAAAAAAAGAAAGCTAATAATTAATTACTCTGGTCCTTTTTACGTATAACAATTATTCCTTTTAAATTTTTACACATGCAATTTACTATATGGCCGATATTTTTAATCTTTTCCAACAAAATTACTTTACACTACTTTTAAACTGCTTTTTTCCTCATACAGAGTAATTAATTATTAGTTTTCTTTCTTTAAACAAGCGAACAATATTCAAAAAGTCCGTAAAAAGTCAGAGGAGATAATCATTTCTAACAAAATTACTTTACACTACTTTTGAACTGCTTTTTTCTCATACAGAGCAATGAATTATTAGCTTATTAGCTTTCTTTCTTTAAACAAGCGAGCAATTACGGAGTTTTTGAATAATTTCAGAGGATTTCTTATTTTAGCTGCACGGCTGACTGCATTTGTAATGAGAAATCAATCGACATGTCGTTATTTTTACTTTTAATAAGTATCTTATCTTTTTAATCATGATTAACCTTTGTCTTTGTATATTCCGATATAAAAATAAATCAAAGACGCGTATAAGCGGTGAAAATTGTGCGCATATCGAATTGTATTGAGTCAAATTAATTAAAAATTAGAAATTTAAGACTATTGAGAATCGAAAAAATGAAATTAAGGAGGAAAAAATGGAAAAAAATCGAAATTGACAAAAATTGCCCAGAAATGGTTTATATTTGAAAGGCTAACTTTATGTAGACTTATAGCGGAGTTTCGAATAAAATCTAGAAACGCGAACCGTTGCGGAATGCCCACATTCCTTCATCGTTAAAAATTATTTGTTCTACTTCTCTACAAAATTGAGGGGGGTCAAAATGGAGTAAAAATAAACAATAGAAACACAACAAATAAAAATAAATAGAACATACATATGTATAAATAATATAAATGATAAATATGTACAATAAAAAATCAATAGATATAATAAATGTAGTAAACTTTCATCAGTTTCGTATTAGAAATTAAAAAGCGTATGCAGTTTTGTTGGAAAATTTGAATATTTTAGGCAAGAAAATTTTAAGAAGGTATAATTTTTAAAAACTAAAGAAAAAATGTTTTTGTGATGCAATAATTTCATGCCGCAGTAATCAATAATTATGCGAAACTTATTAGTTATTACGTATATGACTATTTTGACATTTGACATAAAGCAGTGAAAAACATGTATGTAGGAATCTCGAGTTATTTTGACTATTTGTTTTGATCATGGGCGGATTTAGAGGGGGTGTGGGGGGCGCCCCCCGAATTGTGCCGAAAATATTTGGAGAGATAAATAATGGATATGTAATTTGCAATGATTTTTCGCCGTCAGTGATCATAATTTCTCCAATTCTTCCCGGCGCGGCATTTATTTACTTTCTTTGCGACCTGGAAGCAGTTTTTTGCTCATGGAATTGCTTCCAAAACAATTTTAAGAGCAGAAACAGCTATTTCAGCATAGATTTCTTCCCTTTTCGAGCATAACTTTTAAAAAACTTTCGTCTTTCGGCGTCAAATGCTGCAAATATATACAGGAAATCGCAGGCACGTATCTCTCGGGGAATATGGGTAGGGGGTGGGGTTCGGACTTCTCTAAAGATAAAATTCAGAAAAATCGGAAAATAGGACTTTTTAAACGTTATTTTGTGCTATTTTTGGCCTTCTTGGGCTTAGTCGCCCTAAAATTGGTGTTGGTCCCCCAAAATAGGACGGCCAGCTACGTGCCTGGGAAATCAAGCTTCTAATCGTCCTTCAGACTGAATTTCACAAATTTTTCGGCGCTTTGCACCGGATTTTCACGAGAGTCGAAGAAATTTAATGATTTTTTCGCACAAAATAGTCGAAAATTTAAAAATTTTTCGAATAAATATTGCGTCAAAAGTGATTCTAAATAAAAGTAGACAACGTAAAACGCCGGAAAAGGCTCATTTCGCACGTGAAGGGCAAATGTTGTGGACCTATTTGTGACTGTTTTTTGGAAAATTTGGGGTACCGCCATGCATGATCTTAGGGAAGTTTCCCCCAGAAAAATTTTCACCCCTTCCCAAAAGTTTTTTGCCCCCTTCCCCAAGAATTGACGATTTTTTTAAAGTTCCCGAAAATTTTTCGAAAAATTTGTTGCAAGGATGCTTTTTTAAGCGTCTTTAGCTATCTATTTGCTCAAAAGTGCCAAATTTCTGGCGCTTCGCGTCATTATACTCATGTTTTGACTATATTTTGTTCAATTTGTTCCGACTTTTTTGATTTATTTTCTAAATTTCTTTATGTTTCTATGCTCTAGAAAGATAGAGTCATCGTCAGAAACGCTGAAAAACGATGTTTTTGACGCGTACCTACCATTTTTTGACCCAAAAAAGTCACTTTATTATCTCACCCCTTCCCCTCCCCAGAATTCCCATGCTGTGCATGTATGAGTACCGCTCCCCCTTCCTCAGGAAAATCCTAGATCCGCCAGTGGGCAAGCTCATAGTTTTTGCGGATAAATTTTAATAAAACCCTAATTTTTTAATAAATCATGTGAAGAGGAGTCTGAAAATAAGTTTCAATGAAAATTATGGGGGTGAAATTTAGAAAGTAATAGGTGGTGATGTATGCATAGCTTGGCGATTGATTATTCCTATTTTCTTATAACTTCTTCTCGAAGGAGTCAAAAAGGCTCATTGAACATATAGGTGTAAACAAAATATTGTAATTTGTAATTTTATTACTAATCATTAATTTTTATAATAAAATTTAGTATGTATTATCAATTAGAAAGCGAAATTGCATGATCTCGGATACATTGTAAAAAATATATGTTCAATGAAGGAAGGCTGTCGTATTTTTTATTTGGCTCCGTATTTTTTTATTCAGCTTTTATTTTTATTTATTTTATTTAAATGCATAAATATGTATGGTTACTTTTATTTATTTTTATTTACTTTTATCTATATTTTCATTTTTTATTTGATTTTTGTCACCACCTGAAAAATATGGCATTTTTTTCATTTTTCATCTAAATGCCTGTTTATTTCTGCACTTTATATTTGTATTTTTTACAACGAGAACGCAGCAGTTCGCCGTACGTTGGCCGAAGCTAAGATGGAAATTGAGGCAAGATTTTATTCAATTTTATTTATTTTATTTTATTTATTCAAGATTTGATTTGATTTGATTTTATTATGAGTATATACATAACTATTTGCTTCTGTTTTTAAAACATTTTTCATTTTTTCCTCTCTAGACTTTAAGATCGACGTTCAATGAGTCCGTCCAAGCGAGCTTAGAATCTCAGCTCGAAAACATAAGACAAGAGAAATCGGAACTTGAGCGAAAATTTGCTCTTGAAGTAGGCTAGATTCAATTATTTTTCAAATTTGAAATCATTAGTATTATGGGTTATTATTTTCACAGCCTTATTCTATTTAATATTATCTCATATAACGTATAATCTTGGAAACGTGTGGAGCATACAAGTAGCAAGTGGTGGATAAATAACGTCCAATTTTCGGTCAAAAATAGCATGAAATGCACAAATGACCTCATAAAACGGTAAATTTTTGCTAAAAACGCCCTAATACTGATCTATTTCAACCCCCTTCCGGCGTTTTCGGCAAAAATTTGCGTTTTTAGGTCATTTGTGCATTTATTGCTATTTCTACCAAAAATTTAACGTTAAATGGCTGACTATTCCCATCTGAAAAACTAGAGCCGTTACATGTATGTCATGAAGTGTCCTCACCAGATATGCACGTGGAGGGAGATTCGGGGTTCTATCCCTTACAATGGAAAAATGGAAAATGTTCTCGAGAAAATGAGGCAAAATGAAGGCAGAAAACGAATGAAAATGGAAAATTTTTTGAAGTGCTCAAAATTGACCAGAAACTGTGTAATAAAGTAGTTTTAACGCCATTTCGCTATTTTAACGCTGATACTAGTTTTTGAGGTATTTTTGGCCCAAAAAAGCTTGATTCTTGTCCTCCCAGGCCGGTTGGCCTCTCTTCCAGATCGGCCATGCTCTACTAGTAGCTGGCCATGAAACATGACGCACTATAATCATCAGATTCATATTAGATGATGCGTCAGAGCGCCGCGTTTCGTCTATAATGCGCTATCATCTCTTTTTCATTATTATAGGATATATTATCTGTATCATGCCGTTAATCTGGCGATGCGGACAGCGCAGCTTAGCTATTAATAGCGCCAGCACGAGGGAAGCGCGCACGTGAATGCCGTTCCTATATTCAGGCACGTGCGCGCTTCCGACATTCACATGCGCGCTTCCTTCTTGTTGGCGCTATTAATAGCTAAATTGCGCCGTCCGCTTCGCCAGATTAACGGCATGATACAGATACATAAATATCCTATAATAATAAAAAAGAGATGATAGCGAATTATAGACGAAACGCGGCGCTCGTGACGCACCATCTAATATAAATCTGACGATTATAGTGCGTCATGTTTCATGGCGAGCACTGTACATCTATGGTCCTCACTTTTTGACTATTTGCCTACCATTTTGAACCCTTTTAGACATAATTCAGGTCGTAATAACCCATAGTAGTTCAAAATCAGCAGCCTAAATACTTTGCTTATGAAAATGTTTCTCATTAGATTTGTGCAAAAATCGCGATTATCATTTTTAGAAAATCGGTCTTAAGTGAGCGTTTGAAGTAATTACAATAAGTTATGACTACTAGAATACAATAAAAAATAATTCAATTGAATCGTGATAAAATTAGCTTGATTCAATTTCGAATCATTCAAAATTATTCGAAAATCATTGCAGTCGAATTATTAAATAAAATTCAAAATTGAAAAGCACTTAAAGCTTAAATTGTTAGTAAAATCATTCGAAATTAAATCAATGAATTAAAGTTCCATAAGTCAGTCATTTTTTGAATCATTAAGAATGTATAAATACGTCAAAAAATTAAAAACTGATAAAAAATATTTAAAATTTGATTATTCAGATGAAAAGTCTGCGCATCTACAAAGACTGATCGATGCGCACATCAGTAGCAAGCGACGACAGGGTTTTTATCACCCAAAGGCGGTTGCGCTATTCACCAGGGGCTGATATTAGTACTCCCGATTTTTGACAAGAAGTTGCGTTTTAAGCCATTTTCGGGTGCTTTTTTATTTGTTTATTTTTCAAACTTTCTATTTCTTTTTTGAACAACAATAGTAAGTAGTTTCACCCTCCACCCCTCTGAAAATTACCGCATGATACCCTCTCCCGAAATTTCGAGTTGTTATGTACATAGTACATGTCTTCATTGCTACATACACACTAGCTATATTTACAATTTCTGTTATTGATTAGTGCTTTTAAAATTCTTCGTTTTCATATTAATTTCCATCAGATATTTATTCTAAATGACTAAGTCGTATTAATTACTTATGTTCTAATCAATGATCGTACGGGGTCAGATTTTCATCCCCGGTCGGGGTCGGGGTTATGGATTGAAAACCCCGGTTTTTCAGGGTCGGGGTCAAAGATTAACAGTTAACATTGCATGTTTGCATACCAATTTAAAGAGTATAAAAACGATATACCTTCACTTGTTTGTAGAGCGTACTAATAAAGCTGGTTAAGTTCAACATTTTATTATCATTCCGAGTTCATTAAGTAGTAAATAAATTTTTAATTAAGTCTGAAATATAAATTAATTCAAGCTAGCAGACAGAACAAAGTTATTCTAATAATCAAATAGAGGCTAACGCGATAGGCGTAGCCATGGGGGCACTAGGAGCACATGTCCCTCCGAAATTTTTCAGAAATATTGTTGATTTTTGCCATGCAATAATGTGTCCAGAAAACTGAGTTCGAAAAAGCAAAAACGTCAAAACTTTTCCGGCGCTTCGCGCCGAGTCAGTATTATTTATTGCTATATACGTAATCCGATGAATTTAAAAGCTTGAATCAGCTAAAATAATCCGTCACTTTCACATCACTTTAGTGATGTAATGCACTATTTGTTCGTTGAATGAAACTACGCATGCTTGTTGAGCATAATAGTAAAAGTGCGAAAATGATTGTGCACCAGTTTGTTCATTCTCTGCTTTGTTTTTCTTTTGTGCACAAGTTTGTCTATTCTTTTGCTTCGTTTGTCTTTCTTTACAAGGACACATAATCCTACACATTTTAAATAAAAGGAATGACCAAATTTTCTTATGTTTTTGCCCATTTTCTGTTTTCTGAACTACATTTTGTTTATAAAAAGGCCACAAACGGGCCTGAAAACGGTAAGAACAAAATTTTCATTGATACATGTTTCTATACTTTATTGGAAGCGACCCGTTGCTGCGCTATGAAATTAGCAGAGGTCTAAAAACGCATTTCAGCTCAGAAGTTTTGTGCAATGTAGGAGTTCATCAATTTTAAGTGTTGCTGGGCTTGATTCAGAACCGAGATTTGGCCGATTTTGCGAACATTTTAAGGTTACTTTTTAACATTGAAAATGTTTTTTTTACAAAATTTCCCGGGACTCTGCTCCCGGACCCCGCTGGGAACGCTTTAGCGCGCCACCCCAGGCCCCTCGCAGCCGTAAAATCTCGTTGTACATTTGCAACGAGATTTTAGGTAGAACAAGCCAGCAGGCAAAAAAGTTAAGAATTTCAAAAAAATTTCCGGCGTTTCGCGCCTGCATTAATTTGTCTGTTTTGTATGATTTAAGCTATATAAATTGAGTTTAAAGTGCAAAAACGTCAAAATTTCCGGCGCATAGCGCCGCTACACTATTCGCCACGCATGTTTACGCTTTATTAAGCTTCTAGAGCTTGTTATAGTTATATCTTTAACGCGTCGGTCCCATTTCCGCCCACGCACGACCGACGTGTTAAACATATAAGCCTCAACAAGCACTATCATCCTAAGGAGCATATTAAAACGTAAACATTCGTGGCGAGCGCTGTAGTTACTGTTCTTTCTTTTTGTAAAGCTCCAGCATTGCGCTTTAAAGCCTGAATCATTCAAAATATCTTCATATAAAGTTAGTAATCGCAGTTTTTTGTTAGAAGCTTGAACTGTCAAAATTGTTTTGTACAGATTTGATAATTTTCTGCTCTGTCAGACTATTAGTATTCACCGAGCTACAAAATGTTAAGGGCGGTAAAAAATGACTAAATTTCTCGGCACTTTGCGCCTTTTATGATTTCCGAACTGTTTGTCAATAGTAAAGGCCGTACATTCTACATGAAAACGATATGAATTCCAAAATTTTCGGCACTTCGCGCCGCTTTACACTATTTGTATTTTTGATCGTCAGAAACCCATAAATTAGCCAGGCTACACTACTAAAGGTCGAAAAACTCACTTTTATTATACATAACGTTGCTGGCATTCAATGCAAAAGTAGTCTTAAAAATTTTTGTTGATGCCCCCTTAACTAAAATCCTGGCTACTTACATACGCCTCTGCCTAACGCGTAGATAGATGGAGGCTAACGCATAATATTATGATAAATCCATAGTGTATATTTACGAATGACAAAATGCAGCGCGTTTTGGCGCACTTTATGCTGATAAATATGCGAACATGTATGTACCTACGTGTTAACAACATGGCGACTAGGCGTACATTTCATGAAATATCGCGAGTGTCGAGTTTAACATTATTATGCTCGTGAATGAATCATCCTTGTTTAGTGTTTGTCGAATTTATTTGCTATTTATACAATTCTCCTATGTATGTACCAAAAATTAAATGCTATATTTCACCCCGAAAAGGGGTGCAACCCCGACTCGAAAAATCTTGCCCCGGGTCGGGGGTCGGGGTTTAGGCCGGGGTTTTTCGGGGTCGGGGTCGGGCTCCCCGTACGATCACTGAAATCAATTAATTATTTATCAGTGTATCAATTTATCAAAATTTATTCGCAATTTAGTAAGTAAGTCAATGAGTGAATATAAATATATGTACGCAATCAATAAAAATAAATAAATTAATATCAAAATCAATCAATAATCAATCAGATAATTATATAGCCCGGTACGTAATTTGGCCGTCCTACTCTTTATACCTTTTGAATTCAGAAATTATTTATAAACGTGCATTTTTGAAAGTTTTTAATTCTTTTTCCAATTTTAAACTCATTTATTCGACGGAAATATCTGAAACAGATTTAATTTTAATAAATAATCGAACAATGCTTCATTTTTGATCAAATTCTGAATCAAAGTGCAAAAGGAGTAAATTTCTTCAAACGTGTTCGCCTTCCGGTAGCTACATAACATATATAGATGTGCTGACTTGTATGTAAGAGTAAAAATTTTGGGAGGGAGTAGCCGTGTCATTTTGGGGAGATAGTAAGAAAGTCATTAATATGATTAAGTGAATGATAAAAGGTGATAAGAGAAGAAAAATAAATATAAAAAAATAATAAATAAATAAAAGGTTAATAAATCAGGTATGCTTTTAGTATAAAAGAAACAAAAAGACGCGAGAAATAGTACACATGTATACATTAAAGAGTATACAACATTCTATTGTGAGAAATTACGGGTTGCAGGTGAATTGCCTTCAATCTTTCGGCCAAAATGGCGAAAAAGCACCTACAAATGGCCTAGAAACGTACGTTTTTACCAAAAGTCGGGGAGGTAAAAAATCTAAGTCTATACATATTTTCTGCGATTAGCTAATCTTTAGAAAGTTAGAAAGGGAACTGATGTTATGGTTGCAAAACAGTGCAACTATGCAGGCACGTAGCTGTGGGGGGGACTGGGGGTCCGTTCCCCCAAAATTCAGAAAAACCGGAAAAATAGGACTTTTTACACGTTATTTTGTGCTATTTTTGGCTTAGACCCCCCCTCAACCCAAATTGGTGTTGGTCTCCCCCAAAATAGAAGGGCCAGCTACGTGCCTGCAACTATGGAACCACCTACATAAATATCTAAAAGCAATCCAGTCAAAATTAGAAAAAATTAAACAAAATAAGTCTGCTGCAAAATTTAAATTTAATATGTGCGTTGTAATCGTCGTATCTTGATGTTAGGTACAGCCATACAACATGATCATAAGAAGGGGTTTGATGGTTTATCCTCCGAGAAATTTCTTCACCACCCCCTCCAAAAGTTTTCAAAAATTTCCTAAAAGTTCGGAGAAAAGGTGCATTTTTTGAGCTCGCGTGCTACAAATTGTTAAATTTTCGGCGCTTTGCGCCAAACACTCATTTTTTCACCACATTTCGATCAATTAGCTTGACTTTTTGTTTTTTTCAGAATTTTCTCTTCTTATGCTTTCAGAACGAGCTCTAGAAAATTGAGCACTCAGAAACGCTGAAAAAAGATGTTTCGACCAGCAATTTTTTGTATTCGGCAAAGATATTTCTCGATGTATGAAGACTCTTCTGGACCGTCTTTGTACGTGTGCAAAGATTTTTGGGATGACGAAAATTGCAAAAAAGTCTTAAATTCGCAAAAATTTTCGGCGTTTCGCGCCGAAATGAGTTATGTATGTTCTATATATCTTTATAATGGCAGAAATTGCATTTCAAAAGGAAAAATGTCAAATTTTCGGAGCGCTTCGCGCCGTTTCAAGACGATTCTTAGGGATTATTGTCCTTCAGAGACCCGATAAATTAGCTAAAATACACTACCAAAGGTCGAACAACTCTGTTTTTACCGCACTAAAATCGCTAACGTACCATATTATAGTACCCAAAAATGTGTGTGTACAAAATGTACAAAGATTTTTGGGTACCATCTTTGTACATGTACAAACGGACCTTGTACGAAAAAACACTGTTTTCGACGCGTATCCACCATTTTTGGGCTCAAACTATGCACATGCCTTGAATTGCCCCCACCCGCTAACTCCCATTCTGTGCCGGTCTGGGTGCAGCATGCCCACATTTCTACATCATAGTTCCTGATTGTTTCCATTTCGTTGATTTTCATGTATTTCAGTTTTTCGTGCCTTGTTTTTTATTTCTATTTCTTTTTCGATTTTACGCTTTTCTGACCTACCTGCCTATCCCCTAACTGCGAAAACTATCGAATAATTAGGCAAATCAATAAATTATCTAATAAGTAAGTTTAAAATCGCGCACTTGCTTCATCGCAGACTGAAGGCTTGAAGGCTCAACACTCTGACAACTTAAAACAATTCCAGCAGAGAGAAGAGACTCTGAAGGAAGATTTAAAGCGTCTCGAATTGGTGAGGATTCGCAGGCACGTAGCTGGCCGTCCTATTTTGGGGTACCAGCTTCAACTTTTTTGGGCGGACTAAGCCAAAGAAATGCCAAAAATACACAAAATAACGTTTAAAAAGTCCCATTTTTCCGATTTTTTCGAATTGTTTGAGGTCGAACCCCTCACCCCAATTCACCCCAGAGATACGTGCCTGAGGATTTGCAAGTATAAACTTTAAGATACGAGTTGCTACATATGAATATATTTCACTGTTTAAACGTCGATTTCGTCGTATGGTTTGGTTCAAATATGTTTTTTATATTTAAGATTTTTAAAAGACTGTTTCAACTGCTACATTTTAGTCAAAGCATTCTGATGACTGCTATTGTAAATCAATTTTCATTTATGAGATAATCAATGAGTTATTAATGAATCGTTTTATAATCTTGCGATGATTCAATGCTGTTCATTTTTGAAAAGAATTAATAACTATGCAAATCCTTTAATTTCTAATTTCAAGCACGTTTGCAGAAAATTGCCAATTTCCATTCATTTCGTCACATTGAGTTAAAGTAGTGGCGGATCTAGGGTTTTTCTAAGGGGGGTATTCCTAAGGGGGGCGTAACCCTGACTTGGGCGGAAAAATTAGCCGTTTTAACCCGAAAATCGCTAAAAATCGCTCAAAAATGCTTAATTTTGCGCACTATTTTGGGCCAATGGGGGGGGGGGGCGGCCGCCCCCTCTCCCCCTAAATCCGCCCCTGAGTTAAAGGACTCTTCTATCATTTTGAACTCGAGATTATTTCGTTTAATGAAGGAATAGCCCGGCTTTTAGTATTTTTGTTTTTTTTAGTATTGAAACTACATGATTCAATTATCGCTAAAAATCGCTCAAAAATGCTTAATTTTGCGCACTATTTTGGGCCAATGGGGGGGGGGCGGCCGCTCTCTCCCCCTAAATCCGCCCTGAGTTAAAGGACTCTTCTATCATTTTGAACTCGAGATTAATTCGTTTAATGAAGGAATAGCCCGGCTTTTAGTATTTTTGTTTTTTTTTAGTATTGAAACTACATGATTCAATTTTATTCCAATTCTAATTATTTTTCGCATAAAATTTTTCCATGTTTTGTTTTTAAGCAAGAGCGATTTGAAGCATACATAATAGAGGGAATGAAATCGAAAATTTTCATAAGAAAAGCTGACTTTAAATGTGAATATGACCTTGAACCATATGTAGATGCACAGCTTGGTCAATCTGGGGGGGGGCGGTCCAGAGAGCTTTTCAGGATAAAATGATAATTTTTGAGTTGTATTAATATTCGGCTTCAATTTTGCCCTTTTTCTCCCAAAAATTTCCCATTTTTCTATTTTGCAGGTCTAGACCCCAAACTCCCCACTATAGGTATGGGCATATGTACGTGTAAGGGCTCGAAATTGGGGGGTCACGGCTAATTTTTAAGGGGGATCAATCACCTTTAATATTTGGCCATCGATTTTTTCAAAAACCGGGAAGGGAGTCAAAAATTTTGTGGCTTCGGGGGATGGGAGGAGACGTCCGACTTTGGGTGGAGGGATTCCCCATTCCCCTTTTACATGAGTGGGTAAGGGTATAGTCATACATGATCTTGGGGATTTGGGGTTTTTATCACTCCGCAAAGGTTTTCAACCCCCTCCCCCAATTTTTTCACCCCTCAAAATTCGCGATTGTCTAGAAAAATTCGTAGAAAAGGTGCGCTTTCGAGCGTTTTTAGCAGTCTCTTCGCTCAAAAGTTTCGAATACTCATTTTTTGACCATATTTTGTGGAATTTATTTTTAAGTTCTTTTTTGATATTTTTCGAAATTTATTATATGTTTATGCATTTCATGGAGCATCGTCTGAAATGTCAAAAAATGTCTTTGACGCGCACCCATTGCTTTTGTGCCCGAAAGAGGCATTCCATCAGGATCCTCCCCATCAGAATTCCCTTGCTGTGCTGCTGCGCTTTCGTGGGTGTAACTCATATACATTGAAGTTTTTCACACAAAATCAATAATGAAAGATTTCGCTAAAATTAGATACATAAAGCAAATGTGTGATTACGAATATCAATGCAGCTGATTTATTTGAGAAAAATTACGTGAACTCAGTCGAATTCAAAATATCCTCCTCAAATTTCCTACATAATAGATTTTCTTTTCTAAAAATTTGTACATTTTTATTATTATCTTTAAATGTCAGGGTACTGTATACAGCAGTATTTATATGTGTATATTTTTCTCGTACCTATGTATGCTTAAAATTTTGACATTTTGGCAGGACCAACTTAAGGTTAGTAGATGAATGCAGTATGTATGTACCAGAAGTCGCCTTTTTTAGCCCATCCCACTTCTGGGTGGCTTTTCAATGCCTTTACAGTGCATTCTTTTTTACCGTCCTTGATTTATACGTTTATGATTGTTTCGTAATTTTTTAAAATTGTTTTAGTGTTTATAGTTATGCGTTATTTGTTCTTTTTGAAATCATCATTTTATCAATATTATTTTATTCTTTTCCCCGTTTTTAAATTGCACAAATGTTTACTTTTTTCTTTCTTTATGGGAAACGGTCTTGTCGTATTTTTATTCGTTTTTTTGGACTTTTGCATGTTGTAAAATCTTTAATTTTGCGCAAATATAGTCCTTTGTATGGCATTACAGTGGTCGCCATGAAAGATGACGCGCCATCACCCTCAGAAGTATAATGGATGGTGCGTCGCGAGCGCCGCGTTACGTCCATCATGCGCCATCATCTCTTTTGTTCTTTAATCTGGCGATGCGGACGGCGCAATTTAGCTATTAATAGCGCCAACAAGGAAGCGCGTACGTCGCGCTTCCTTCTGTGATTGGTGCTGGTAATACTAACATTGCGCCGTCCTATCGCCAGATTAATGGGATGATGGAGGTTAATGGCGCTGAATAGAAAAAAGAGATGATGGCGCATGATGGACGTAACGCGGCGCTCGCGACGCACCATCCATTATAATTCTGGGGGTGATGGCGCGTCATCTTTCATGGCGACCATTGTAGGTACGTCCGTGCTATTTATCACGCCTTTTTGGTTTATAACAGTTATCATGCTTCTTTTTCCTTTATGTATTTACTTCTTTTTTGATTTTTTTCAAATAGTTATTAGCTTTTTTATTCGTCTCTGCCTTTCTTTTTTTATTTTTAGTTTTGTTGTACCTATTGACTTCCAATTTTAACGAATGAACGGACTGATTGAAAATAATTTTCTGTTCAATAAAAGGGCGCACGGTTTTTTGTATTGTATTCGGCAAAGATCTTTCCCGATGTACGAAGACTTTTTCGGGACCGTCTTTGTACATGTTAATACAAAGATTTTCGGGAAGGCAAAAGCTGTAAAAAAAGGTTGAAATTCCCCAAAATTTTTGGTGCTTCGCGCCGAAATGAGTTATTGTCTGTCCTATATCTTTATATTGGCAAAATTTGCAATAAGAATCGAAAAATATGAAAGTTTTGGCATTTTGCGCCGTTTTGAGAAAATTTTCGGTGAGTTTTGGCGTCGGAAACCTGGTAATTGATAAAATACATTACCAAAGGTAGAAAAACCCTGTTTTACCGCACTAAAATCGCTACTCTACCATATTATAGTGCCCAAAAATTTGCATGTATAGAATGTGTAAAGACTTTTGGGGACCTTCTTTTTACATCTACAAAGGGGTACAAAAAACACTGAAAGGGCGTAGTATATACTATAATAAAATGACGTTTAGCAATGTTGAAAGTTCGTTAGAGCGTCGCATAAGGTGGAAATTATATTTAATAAACAAAAACAATACTAAAAAAACATGAAAAGCAAAGCTTTACTTACGGAATTTCTATTTTTTAGATTTTCGAATTTTTATTCTGAATTTCTACTTGATAAGTCTTATTTTTATTTTTTCATGTATTCAGCAATCACAGATGTACATGGTCAGAACAAGACATGCACGTGAGGGGTTGCGGGTCCTGACCATAGATGCACAGCATGGCCGATCTGGGAGGGGTCAGCCGCTTTAGGGGGGGGGGTCAAAAATTGAGCTTTTTTGGGCCAAAATGACTTAAAAAACTGGTATAAGCGCTAAATCAGCATTAAAACTACACGTTATTACACAGCTTCCAGTCGATTGCAATCACTTAATTTCAATCGTTTAGCTTCATTTTTCCCACGAAATTTTTCACTTTCCATTCTAAGGGGAGGGGTCAGGACCCCTAACCCCTCGTGCATGTTTGATCAGGACCCGCAGTGGGTAAAACAAGAAATCCACACTAGACCCTCAGACATGTAACGGTTCGAAATATCGAACGCGCAGTTCCCATCTATTTTTTAGCGGGGGGGGGGGTAAATGTCCTTAGTTTAGTTTTGGTCAAGAATGGTAAAATCACCTGAAAATGACTAAAAACGCAAACTCTCGCCGAAAATCGGGGAGGGGGCTAAAAATGTCCTACTCGGGGTACGGGGCGATCGATTTAGGGTGAGGGATCCCCCGAGTTACAAGAATGCTCCAGCAGCCGCTATGTATATACATATATTGCATTGCTTATGTTTCTTGGCCCGTCTGGGTCATACAAAGCCCTAAGGTGCATTTTCGTCTCAAATCTGGGCTATTTTGAAGAAAATTATATTTATTTTGAAATTCTAAGGTTAAAGTGTCACAAATTTTAAGAGTGTAAGAATAATATTAGCGAATCTTTGCAGAAATTGCAAGAAGCCGAATGGAAAGACCAGAATCATATGGAAAATACAACGGATGGTATTATTTTCTCATGCGGAATAGCATAGGTCTCGCGACTGTTTTTTCTAATACTTTTTGCATTTTCCTCCAGCAACCAGACCATTGATTCAGCAAATCGAATCTTTGCGCACTTCCATACAAAATCAGCAAGCTAATTTTGAACGCGTTGAACAATCGCTCTTCGACAAGCTCGTACATACGCGAGTATATACATGACGCATGCACACTGGGGGTGTCCCCTCTACCACAACTGTTGAAAGGCATACCCCAGCCCAGGGAACGACCGGGCCGGAACCGGGCCCGGGCCCGAGCTTGACATTTCTCAACGGGCCCGGGCCTTATGTGTACTAAGTATAGGAACCAGTACACAGGTAATTGCATATGATACCATATGTGTACATGTTTAAGAACAATGATAGTTATAAGGGATATAGGCAGGTGTAGCAGTATTTATTATTTATCTAAGCACTGGAAACATTAGTATTAAATATTTAGCTCTTAGCTTATCAGGATTATATTTTAAAATATTTCAGGCTTCACCCAAGACAATATAATAGAAACAATCTCTCTATTTTTAATCCGTGTCAAACGAAGCTTTACGCATTAGTGTTAGATTGCGCGTTGATTGCCAGATTGCAGTGACGTTTTAGAAAACATATGTAGATAAGCAGTTCTGCATTGATCTTTTATTCAACGTTTCCAGAAAATTGTATTCCACAGTGTAACTAAAAGTTTCTGGCATCTTAATTTTCACCACGCCTGGGCGTGGGGGTTTGGGGTGTGCACCCCCCTCCCCAGAAATCAAAACACCTCCCCCAGAATTCAATTTTTGAAAATTTTTTTCGTCTTTTTAGCAATTTCCTGATGCCAATGAATAGTGCTCGATGAGAAACGTCGAAAAATGGTGTTTTTATCGCCATACCACCATTTTCAAGACCATTTTTTGATCTTCAAAAAATCTTGCACCCCTCCCAGAATTTTCTTGCTGCTCACGTATGATTTTCACTCTTTCTAGGAGCATGATTGTTATTTTGTGATAACATTTTCTATTCTTGTCAGTTTACCAGATTAGACGTTTTCCTGAAAACTGGAAAAGTTGTTTCTTGCTACTGTGAAGTCAATCATTTAATCTGTCTCATTGGAATGTCTCAACACGAGGAAAAGTTGAAAGAATCTGTAAAAAATTTACTGAACCGTTTAAATTGATTCAAAGTATAAATGAGATAGCTATGGTGAAAATTGAAGTAAATCTCTGAGACATAAAAATCACTTCAAATTTCTTGCTTCACTTGTTTTTGTCATCGATTCTCTTAATTCGCAGTGTTTTGCATAATGGTTCAGTACACGCAATTCAAGTGTTGTTTTTTATGTAGAAAATTTGCTGCCTTCAATATTTGTACAGCAAAGGACATTTTTCTCGGGGGGGTGGAAAATTTTCTGGGGGTGGTGAAATCCCCCAAACCCTCCAAAATCATGTAGGCCCATTTCCAGGGAAGTTAAACGGGGGGGAGTAGGGTATTTTCCCCTGAAATTTTTTTCAGAATTTTCAGGTATGAAACTATGTGTATAGGTGTTTGACGTTTCCTAGCATTGAAATGCTCAAATTTTTGGCGCTTCGCGCGATCAATTCAGTCGAAATTACTGTTTATTATGTATTTGAATCTTTTTTTGAGATAAAATTATCCGTGAAATCAAATTTATTATAAATCTTCTCTTCGAAAAGGTGCGGAATTGAGTATAGTAGCATGAAAACAAATTTTCTGGCGCTCTGCGCCGGATTTATTGATTGTTTATGTGCACTTTTTGCCTTCTGAATCGCTCAAAACTGCTCAAAGTCAAGTTAAACATGGAGAACATGTCAAATTTTCACGGTGCTTCGCGCCAGATTTTCTCTGTTGTTTTTGTTTCGAAATACAAAGATTGAGTATAAATACAAAAGTTGGAAAGTTCTTAATGAATTGAATGATAAGAACTCACTTATGCACACAATTTGAACGACAGATTTCGTGCATGATTATTAAAATACATAAAGTGGAAAGTTTTTGAAATTTCTTAAAAATTTTTTTTTGCCAGTGTATAGAGCTCGTCAAAAAACATTCGAAAATGCCTTTATTTTGGCCTATCTCCTAATAGTTCTCGGGGTATCCGACTTCAAACTTTGCGGATCTCCCGTTGATAAAAATCCTGGGTACGTGGCTGTATATGTACATATATATTTTGTGCATTTTAAATGTCACGCATCTTATTTATCAATAACACACATGGACACCGGGTGGGTATGGGAGATATCCCCCACCACAACCTTCGAAGGGATAACCCCTCAGGCCGTTTTCGGGTATAATCCTATCGTTGGAATGTGAAACAGCGGTAAAAGATGCTCCAGCAGTATAATCTGAAGTATTTTTCGAGTAGTATTCGGTCCATTCATTCATTCAGGCACTTTTGTCCACTATTTAGTGCATGTTTGATAGTCCAAGCCATTCCATTTATCATATTATCATTTGTTTTCATTCAAACTTAATCACGAATACTCAGGAAGAGTAGAATACAACGAATTAAAGCGTTTTTACCGGTTATGGGGTGGGTAAGATACGACAAAAATATCTGAAAAAATTAACATAAACTTATCATTTTAGCGCCATAATTAGCCGTTAAAATTGATCGTTGACCCCCTTCCATCACAGGATAATCGGTTTACCCCCTCTAGAACTTTGGACCGTGTGCATGCATAAACAATAAATTTTATTACGGTATTATTTTGTTATTTTTTGTTATTACTTCATTTTTTCAATTCATGCAAAACTGTTATAGTACAAGCGGAACGGGATTGTGCTGTGTGGAAGGAGAAAGAGCAAAATATTCGCCAAGCGTTCGATCAGTATCGATTCGCGTGCGCGAAAACCGACTCCGAATTGGCTACAGTACGCTCGGAAGTGACGTCACTGAATCGACAGCTTACTGTAGCCCGTCGGGACTTGGCTGAATCGTTGAGGAACAACGAACAGTACGTGCGACCCTCACATTCAACAGCGGGTAGGGGTAGGCACGTAGCTGGCCGTCCTATTTTGGGGACCAACACCAATCTTTTTGGGGAGGCCAAGCCCAAAGAGGCCAAAAATAGCCTAAAATAACGTTTAAAAAGTCCGATTTTTTCTAATGTTGGGAGTCCGAACCCTTCCCGCTATACCCTCCCGGAGATACGTGCCAGGGTAGGGGACTGCTCACATGAAGTTGGTTGAACACCCATTCCCCGAGGTCGAAAAAATTTTGACCCCCATTTTTGACGAAAAAGGCCATTTTTAGGTTCTTTATTGTTTTTGTTGGCCAAAAATTCAGAGGTCATTTACCCCGCCCGCGCCTAGAATTGGCCGGGGGCGGATACCAGACATTGTATGGGAATTCTGGTGTGGGGGCCGAAATTCTAAAATGCCTTTTTGGGCTTAAAACGTGGCGATTACGCGTCAAAAACATAGTTTTTTAGGTGTTTCTGACAATGCTCTATCTTTTTAGAGCATAAAACCATAAATTTATTTTAAAAAAACAAAAAGTCGAACAAATTGAACAAAATATAGTAAAAGCTTGAGTAAATTGGCGAGAAGCGCCGAAAATTAGACACTTTTGAGCGAATATGTACTTAGTTCAAAAACGCTTAAAAACACCTTTTCTACGAATTTTCGGGAAATCTAAGGCAACTTTCGATAAATCGCAAATTCTGGAGGGTGAGAAAATTTCTGCGGGGGGAGGGGGGAGAAAATTTTTCTGGTGATGAACACCCCCTAGACTCCTAAACAAAATTTCGGACCGTTCAATGTCTGGTGTGCGACATAATGTTTCTTGCTGTTTTTCTTACGAATTTTCCTTTTTTTCTATTTTTTTTTGTTCTTTTATTGTACTCCTCTTCGGGCTGATCGGCCGCGTTGATGAGGGCAGGCCATGATAGAATTTAAAAAATCCAAAAACTGAAAGACTATGGCTTCTAAAATTTATAATTTTACTTCGTTGATTGAATAACGCCGTTTTATCCCTCAAAACTTTGCCTTTCCTTAATGTACATAATGAATTTATATAAGTTAGTGGTCAGGGGTCAATTTAATACATATATAAGAGTGGCATATTTAACAAGATTGGGGTCGGGCAAGCAAAATACAAACATTCGCTAAGGGGCGCGCAAAGAGTAGTGAGAAAAACGCGGTCAACTACCAAAATATAATTGAAACATACGTATGACTCATACATATGACGGCTCGAAATTTGGGGGGTCCCGGCCATTTTTAGGGGGCAAGAGTAAAAGTTTTGACCAAAAACGGCCGAAAAAATTCAATTTTTTCCAAAAATCGGGATGGAGGGTCAACTTTTCTCCGGCTTTGGGGGATGGGGGACGTCCGACTTTGGGTGGGGTATCCTCCCATCCCCCTGTTACGTGTATGGTACGACTTTATATCTAACTTCAGACGAATGGAGTGCTATAAGTCATCGCTGGCATACGTGTAACAGTCCGGAATTTCGCTTGGGGGTCCCCGGCCATTTTGGGGGCTGGGGTATGTAATTGACCTCCGAATTTAGGCGAAAAAATAGCCAGAAAAGGACTAAAAACGGCCAAATAATTTAAGTTTTTTTTCAAAAATTTGAGGAATGGGCGATCGAAATTTCCTGGTTTTGGGAGATTGGGGTACGTTTGACTTTGGGTGGGCGGACCTCCCCTCCCCCTACGATCTTTCCCTCTTACATGCGTGATCCCTGGGATTATTCGTACATATGTGCTTGCTTGAGCGATACTTCGGGGAGATCGAATTCATGAGATGGAAATAAAGCGTGTTTATTTTAGAGCTGTGTCGGGGCCAAGCCCCGGCCCCGGCGCCGGGGCCTAGGCCCCGGCCCGAGCGGGCCGGGGCCAATGTTAGAGTTGATTATAATGTAGAAAATTGATAATGTTTTGGGCAGATTTACCTTCAAACTCAATTTCAAGCAAACCACAGATCTTGCTAATTCAAATCTTTATTTCACTATGTCAGATTGGTGCAAATTTCTAGTTAATAATCAAAATTGACATATTTTAAATTGCAATTCATATAGACGAGCATTTCCAGCTTGCTTGCTAGCAGACAGCTACGTCTATCAGAACAAATAGAATAATAAGCCTAAAAAGTTCAAAGTAAAGCACATTGAAAAACGCATCCAAGTCAGAGGAGTTAAATCCATACATGGGCAGCTCAAAAATTCTAGGGGGTCCAACATTTTTCAAAGTCAAAAAGTGCCTGATAATATATGGTAGAGCGAAAAAAAAACACCGTTTTCTCGCGTCTCTCAATGAGCTATCCATTAGCATCAAAAAAACCACAGAAAAACAAAAATTCTGAAAATCAATTTCTGGGGGGTCTAGCGGATTTTTTCTGGGGGGGGAGAATGAGAATTCTGGGGGTCTGGATCCCCCGATGCCCATGTTCTGTTATATCTTGTAATCCGAGCAAATATTAACGCTTGACGTGCATATCTACAAGCAAGAATATATGCATAGGTACATATAAGGGGTAGGGCAGGGTCGTACTATGAGTATGGTAAAGCACGCTATTATTGGCCCCGGCCCCGGCACCGGGGCCTAGGCCGACCGGCCCCGGCCCCGGCAAAAAAGGCGGCCCCGGCACAGCTCTAGTTTATTTGACGTAATTAATCACATTTACTGAGAATTTTAGTATAAAAAACCATCAAAAAATGAATTTATGTACATAGCTTCGTTACGCTAACAATGGAAACCTCTAATCGTTATCAGTAATTAACTTTTATTTTTATTTTTTGTTTCAAGTTTTTCTGCTTTTTTTATTTCTCTGTTCTGCTTCCTTAGACTCAAGGAGGCGCTCGAAAAGGAGACCGTGCTACGTTTGAAAGGCATTGAGGACCTTCAAAGAGAAAAGGTATTGACGTTTTTAGATGTTTGAAGCGGTTTTTATTTCGTAACTTTTATTTTTATCATATCATTATTTTATCTTTTTTTATCAATTATTTTTTATTGCATCACTTTCTTTTAACATAACGTTCTTATATTTTATTTTTTTATTTTATCGCCTTATTATATTTGTTTTTAGTGCATTGTTGTTTTGTTATAATCAGTATCATGATTTTATTTCTCTTTTTTATCTTCTTTATTTTACCTAATGTTATCATTTATTTAATTTTATTACTGTATTTTATATTAAATCTTTAATCTTACTTTATTTATTATATTATATTATATATTATTTTATTATATATTGTTTTTTATTTTATCTTTATTTCTTTTTATGTCTTATTGATATCATACTTTTTTATTATGTATCTTTTCGTTAAATAAATATTATTTCTAGAAAATATTTAGATCTTCTTTTCATTTAGAATTGTGCATTATTTTCGGTAAGGAATCGAGAAGTAATTTAGTTTTTAACGGAAAATCGCTAAAATGCCTGATAATTGGCAAAACAATTTAGTCTTAGATACAACCTGTGACGTCATCGTAGGTTTTCTCGCAGAGTGCATGTGAATTAGGTTTCCTGTACTTTATTTCTATTGAGTATATTCAACACGCTTCGCTAATTTTTTCAACATATGCCTGAATTGTAAATTTTGGATTAACTAATTTGATTATTTTCTCATCATTAAATTAAATCGTACATTTTTAAAGTTTTTTATCCTAAATTTTAAGCGTTAGATGCAGTGTTTTTTTGTATTCGGCAAAGATTTTTCCCGATGCACAAAAACTTTTCGTCTTTGTACATGTACAAAGGTTTTTGAAAAAGACAAAAATTGCAAAAAAGGTCCAAAATTCGCAAAAATTTTCGGCGCTTCGCGCCGAAAATGATTAATTATGCGTTCTATGTATATTTATAATGGCAGAAATTGCATTTTAAAATGAAAATAGTCAAATTTTTCGGCGGTTCGCGCCGTTTTACGACGATTAATGTCATATGTAAGTTGACTTAATGTCGCATTCAGACATGCACGGAATGGGGGTGGAGTTATAGAGTGCCTTTTTTGGGCTCAAAATGGTAGGTACGTGTAAAAACATAGTTTTTCTGCGTTTCCGACGATGCTCTATCTTTCTAGAGCATAAAAACAAAAGAAAATTCGGAAAAGATTTAAAAAAGTTGGACGAATTGAACAAAATATAGTCGAAACGTGAGTTTAATGGCGCGCAGCGCGGAAAATTTTGCACTTTGTAGCTAAAAATGCTTAGAAAAGCTTCTTTTCTACAAATTTTTAGAAAGTTTTTGGGAACTTGTGAAAAAATCGCGATATTCGGGGGGGGGTTGAAACTCCCCTCAGATCATGAATGTTCGCATTCTGTTTTCGTTATATTTTATTTCGTCCTATTATACATTTTCTTGTCCAGTACATGGAATTTATCGCCAAATTTCAATTGTTTTGACGTTTTGGTCCGAATTCACGCGATTTCCTTAAATTTCAAAGCACTTGTTGATTTTAAATATATACATTCGCTTTTTCAATGTTTTTGCTTGAAAAAGCTGAAAAACACCTAAATTAACTTAAAAACGAATTATTTCTGAAATTCTTGCGGAAAACAATTTTTTTTCTAGAATTCGGTGAAAAATACGATCAAAAATTGTTGAATATTCTATTTAAAAATAAAATCATAATTAATTGACTCTGTGCGGCGCAGCTCTAGTGGATAACTTTAGAGAAAATTTACGAATCTTCAAATCCCTTAAAACCTTAGATTTTTTGCAAAAAATTTGCGCTTTATTCTCCAATTTTAGATGTTTTCTAATTTTTTAGCCAGAAATTAATTATTATTTAAAATACTTAAAATGGCTGTTTATTCTCCCCAATTTTGAGCCGTCATGCATCTTATAAATCGATTGATTATGTCTCCAATGTTGTTTGTGCCTTCTGCTGATGCTTTATACTTCCCGTCCTTAAAATCTTTGATTGTTTGGTTTCTCGCTTTTCTAGATTTTGTTCTGTAATATTTTGTTCATTTTGTTTTATTTCTGGTTAATTACAGGAAATATTGATTTCGCAATTTGAATTCGAAAAAAATCAAATGAAGAGCTTAGCTGAGCAAAAATTTGCCGCTACCAATGAAAAATTGTCTCAGCAAGTCAGTTGTCAGTGCACTGCAATCGTCATATTTTTTATAAGCATTCAGTACTGTATTATATCATATGATAAATCGCAGATACACTATATATTCTGCTCTACAGCAAATGCAAATTATTTTGCTAATCTAAAAATAATGTAATTTAAAATTAATAAAAGTAGTGGACGGCACACCTGGGCGTGAGGGGGGTTGGGGGGGGGGAATTTGCACTCCCGAGAAACCAAAATACCCCCCAGAAACCAAACCCCCTTCAGAATTCAATTTTTAAAAAATTTTTTTTCTCGCAATTTTTGGATGTTAATGGATAGTGCTCGATAAGAAACGTTGAAAAATTGTGTTTTTTAGCCATACCACCATTTTTAAGGCCATTTTTTGACCTTTGAATAATCTATCACTCCCCAGAATTTTGGTGCTGCCCACCTATGGTGGACGGGCGAAATCTTGTGAATGCTGAATAAAATTTTGGAGATCTCTTCCCTTAATCAGTCATTCCCCATCTTGCGCTCAGATTTCAGTAGGTACTCTAAATCTCAGAATCCACGTCATTTTCGTTTTTTTGGGTTTTAGGGCATTTATAAGTCAAAATGACGGCCATTCTGGTTTTAAAGTCGAAAATAAGCCAATTTTCGTATAATTAAAGGGAATTTGGCATTTTTCACTTGCGAATCGTAGCTTCGATAAAATGATCCTATTTTTCCGCATGCAAAATTTTATGCCGTTACAAATATGCTTATATTTTTCTATCATATGTAGCGCGTTAGCGCGTACATATAATGTACTTGGGTACCCCACTACATATGTCTACTCCCCCTACGGCTCTAACGCTACACTTCTGTATTGTGCGTTTTTTTAAGATAGATAATAATGAAAAAGATTCTGCAGACTTTTTTCTGTTTACACTCAATAGCAAGTGTGTAATGAGCGTGTAAAGCTGAAATAAACTTAATTGCGTTTTAGCGGCTACGTATCGCAGCAAATCCTGTTTAAAAAACGCAATATTGAGTAATTTGTGGGGGTGTAAAGTTTGAAATCAGGCTGTTAAATGGACGAAAAAACACGTGTTTCCGAAGAAAAAGTTTTCCACATACCAAAGTACTACGATTCAAAGGCTACAAATTGGCCCAAACCTAATTTCTTTACACAATGGGAGTTAATTTCAGATTTTCAAAGTTTACAATGGTGTGGATGGTGGAAAATACGTACTCGTCCGCTTTGTTTGTTCGCCACATTCTCTGTTTAGAAGTTGGGATAGGGTGAATAGAATAAAAATAAAGTACTTTTGAAGGGGTACAAGTCACAGCAAGTTGCGTTTATTTACATCAATATTTAGCTTTTTCGGGAGGTGCAAAGTCAAAATTTTGGGTGTGTTAAAGACGTTTCTATCTTGTGTTTTGTGCCAACTTCTCCGGTTGTTAGTCTGGACATGATCTCAAGTCTAAAAATGTACCTGAAATCAAATCGTGATACGCCAGTCGGGCGCGTTTGTTTACACTCAACAGTGGTGTTAAGTGGTTTACATCTAATATTTATTTGTCTTCAAGCCATTGTGGAGACTTAACTTTTTTCATAAATGTTGATCGTAATATCAGAGTAATATCAGACATTACGAATCCGAATTAAATCTTCTTTACACTCTGTGGTTATGTATATAAAGTTTACACTGCAAATTAAGTTTAGTTCTAGAGTCTTAGTGAAGCTTAACTTTTTTCATAAATGTTCTACGCAACGTCAGAATTACGAATCTGACTGTTAGTTTCCTCTACCACCCAGTAGTTGTGTAAACTTTGGACAATTCATTTATTGCTAATGTGTACTATACACTACAAATTTATTTTACTTGCAGAGCGTTGCAAAACGTAAATTTTTTTCATATCATGTTTGGTAAGGTCGGGATTACGAATTTGACTGTATGTTTTTTCACACTTAGTACTTATGTAAATTTATACGCTGAAAATGAAATTTAGTTTTAGAGCGTGACAGAAGCTTATTGCTTCCAAAATGTTCCATGTAACGTCAGAATGTCGAATCTTAGCTTAAGTGTTATTTACACTCAATATTTGCGTAAAGTTTATGTTGAAAACCTTTGATCTGTTTTAATAAGTCGAGGGTGTCTTGTTTAAAAGAGGCTAAAGACGATTTTGGGGGGGCATGCAAAAGTATAGTCAACGTTAATGTATATGCCATTGTTCGGCGACGCTCAATGAGTACTATGGCGAGGTTGGACGAAGGTCGGCGCATGTCAATAAATGAGAACAAAGAAACTGGGTCGCGCATCCGCGATTCGGGCAAGTTTAGCATTCGATTTTAAACTTCGAATTTGCAAAATCATCGATTTTGAATGTTATATTCAAATTCAGCACATTTTTTGCAGTAAGATGATATGAAATTTAATTGAAAAATATGAAGTTTAAAAATCACATTTTATTCACATACATAACTTATATTGTTGCGCTTGTTGTTTTTCTTATTGATTTTCTTGGCGAAAATCAAGAACTCTTATCTTTATGAAATTCTTGAAGGAGTTAGACACTGACAGATCGAGTTTAGATTGACAACTTGAATTAAATTTTTTAAATATGAAGTGATAATCTAGAAAAAGCGTCTGACACATTATAGGATGTCTACCTAAATGTGAAACCATATTCTTTTCTGCTTTAGTTAAAATTTAAATTATCTATAACAAATTTAGAGTCTCCAAGTTGAAATAAAAATGCTTTTAAAAGATTTTTATTGCATTATGTCCGTGAAAAAATTTCGAATAATTAGTTCTAAATGCGTACATAAATAAAAAGTGATTTTTAAACTTCATATTTTTCAATTAAATTTTATATCATCTTGTTGCGAAAAATGCGCTGAATTTTAATATAACATTCAAAATCGATGATTTTGCAAATTCGAAGTTTAAAATCGAATGCTAAACTTGCCCGAATCGCGGATGCGCGACCCAATTTCTTTTGTTCTCATTTATTGACTGCGCCGACCTTCGTCCAACCTTGCCATTGTTCTCATGGAGCGTCGCCGTGGTATTATACTATAACGTTGACTATACTTTGCATGCCCCCCAAAATCGTCTTTAACCAAAAAGGACAATGCAGATGTTCAGAACAATATTGTTTTCCGCGTTCTTGGACTGCAGTCATTATTGTGGCATATTAACATATGTGTTTATTTACTGATTTGCTCAAATCATGCTAATTAAAAGTAGGATACTAGCAAAAAATGCTCTGATTGAACAAAAAAGACGAATATACTTAGGATTTTGGATTATTGAGGATGTAAAAGGGGATCAGGAAAAAGCCACTTATGTATATGCCCAAAGTCGCAAAATCTGTTGAAAATCAGACTATCTCTAATTTCTCAAAGCAAGGCAAAAGCTCTAAGTAAATTCTGCGATTTCTGGAGAAATGTAACCGTCTATATATTATTTTCAATGCGTCACATAGGCGTGTCTAAATGTGATCTAAATTTTATACTTTTTGTAAACTGCTTGCAATTTGCAACGCTGACTTGCTTCACATCGTGGCTGATTGGAAACTATCTGCAATTGTATTTAAAGGTGTTTTATTTTCTTATCGTGAGCATTATAGCAAGCTAGCCTGGCGTCAATTGCTTAGTGCAACAAATCGTTGCGGACATGCAAGCGTACCTACATGTATAGTCTGTTCAACGAAAGCTTGCGCCTTTCCTATTTCTTTAAGCCAACAATTTTTTTTATTGTCTTGAATGCATCGACAATTGCTATTTCATTCAATTGGCTCACAAAGTCGCTCCTACTTTACTCCATCTGCTTTCCCATAGCTACTGCATAGCTAACTTGCTGCTTTTACATACTTTACTCCATCGTTTTTCCCATAGCTACTACATAGCTGACTTGCTTTTTCAATCGTTTTCTGGTTCAATAGTTTATTTCAATCTGCATGACGCAGAATATACTTCGATTTTTTGTTGCCTAAAGAAAGTCCGATTTTTAACAGATTTTGCGACTTTAGTCATATGTATACATAGGTAGATTTTTCCTGGTCTCCCCTTTAACATCCTTAATAATCCACGATTCCGAGCATATTCGTCTTTTTGCTCCATCGGGGCGTTTTTCTTTGCTTACTAACATAGCTTGGAGCATGAGTACAATTTGCATACAAATTTGTAAAAATAATAAAACAAAGTAATGAATTAAATCAAATTACTCGAAATACGCAAACAATATTTTTAAAAAAATTACAAAGTTTTGAAAATTTATCTTCTTCGGGTTTTCGCTCGCTTTTTCTCCTAATATGATGAAAGTTTAAGCTAATCTTTGGAATATAAACTCTCCTGAAACACTCGTTTTGACATTTGTGAAAATCATCGCGAAAAACAGCGTTTTTCTGAATTTTAAGGATCTATGTAATTCTGCGGATTTTTCAGCATGTTTTTAGCATTGATACTTATATTCTATCAATGTATTGAATGGTACAAGAGTAGAGGATCGAAAGAGTCGTCCGATTATCGATTTTCAATGGCAATGGATACAAATGCATAAAAATTTTCAAAAAACGAACAGAACTGGATGAAAGTGAATAAAACCTGATAAAAATAAGTCAAAATATAGGAAATAAGGAAAAATGTCAAGGCTAACGACCAATCGAAAAGCGGGTGAAAATGGACGAATATGAACAGAAACGGACAAAATAAATGAAATTGAATTAATAAAATGATTAAACGAACGAAAACGGACGAAATTAAATGAAAATGAACAAAATCAGATCAGAACGAATGTAGATGGACATGATTTTCGAATTATCAACCCAATTATTTCAATGATTTTGGTTTCTCTTTCCATTTTTACCTACTTTTGTACATTGAGTCTTGTTTCAGCAACATTTATGAATTTTTATAACATCATAAATTGAAATTCATTCAAAAACTTGCGTTTTTGAGTAATTTTTAGGCGCTTTTTCGCCATGTGTCACTGAAAATATCCGGCTACCTCGCCTACCAAAATTTTGAGCCTATAAATAGCGTGATCGCATTTTATGTATATACATATCTCGAAATCTGCATATTGAGATTTAAAATTCGAATTAATTGAAAAATAAAATGAAATTCTATATTTTTAGACTTGAAATTTTCAAGAAATTTTTGAATAAACTTTGAAACTTAACCCAGTCTTATTGTACGCAAGAACAGTTGGTTCAAAGTTTGCAGTGCGAATTGGAAGAATTTAAACGAAATCAATTGAGACGAGAATCTTCCATGTCAAACCGTCGCCTATCTGAGTCTTCGTTTTTCGGTATCTAATCTATTACAGTCTTAATCTGCTTATTTATGCTTGTTTATTTTTATCTTTATCTTTGTTTATGCATATTTTATGTCAGATTTCCTATACCCGAAAAATTCGGACAACCGAAATATTCGGCAAAATTTCTTTTTTATTAGCTTTTTTGCTGTTTTTTGTAATTTTTAATCATAAATGACTGCGTTTTTATGGTTTTTTGCTTAAACATGGTTTTTTATTATTCTATTACAAATTCGATTCATTCGACATTCTACAATTTGCCCTCTTTTTTTAATTTTTTTTTGCGCAAAAATTCGCTTTTTTTCAAAGCTCGAATCAAAATAAAAAAGTTGGCTGTTTTGTATCATACGACGATTTAATTGGTAGGATTAATAGGTTGATGAGTTAATATAACGGGTTGGGAGCATCAATACATAAAGATAGGCTGGCCAGGGGCCAGATAGGGGTAAAATGGAGATTTCGATATCAAGGAGGTGTAAAACTTCAGGATTTTTACCGTAGTAAATTGCGTTTTTGGCTATTTTTACGACATAATCGCTTGGAAACACACTATTTTTAGCTCAAACTGCTCAATAGCTGCTTAAGGCCATCTGATTTTGGCAAAAACTTGCACTTATGAACCATTTTTATGTGTCTTGGTCGAAATAGAACGTCATTGACCCCCATGCATGTAACGACTCGATATTTTGGGTTTGGAGTCATCGGCTATTGGGGTAGGGGTAAATGATCTACAATTTTTGGCCAAAAATATCAAAAAAAGCGCATAAAAATGACCAAAAGTTTTCGCCGAAATGTAGGGAAGTCAATGATTTTCTGATTTAGATAAATGGTAAAAGGTGTCAACCATAGGTGAGGGGTAGTGGGGGTGCAAGATTTTTACAAAGGTCAAAAAATGGCTCTAAAAATGGTGGTATGGCAAAAAATACTATTTTTCAACGTTTCTCATCGCGCACTATCCATTGTAGTGATCGTACGGGGTCAGATTTTCACCCCCGATCGGGGTCGGGGATGAAAAACCCCGGTTTTCGGGGTCGGGGTCGGGGTTGAAGATTAACAATTAACATTGCATGATTACATATCAATTTGAAAAGGATTAAAAACGATACCATCACTTGTTTGTAGAGCATACTAATAAAGCTGGTTATGTTCAACATTTTATTTCCATTCCAAGTTCAAACATGGTTTTAGCAATTTAGCATTACTTTCAATTTTAATCACTAATCGCTCTCGCTTTTTCGTTTTCTTCCACAATTTTTTCATAACGGTTTTCTATGGCGCACTGATTGTAGAGGAGCCAATGGCGCGAAGCGCCGAAAATTTTCGAAATTTTCACCGTTTTCATGTAGAATTTACGCCTTTTTATTGACAAACAGTTCGGAAATCATAAGTGGCGCAAAGCATCAAGAAATTCAGTCATATTTTACCGCCCTAAGACAATAATCGGCGGTGCTAAGCGCAGGAAAATTTTGACGTTTTTACTCTTTAAACTCAATTTATACCGCTTAAATCATACAGAACAGATAAACTAATTGCGGCGCGAAGCGCCGAAAATTTTTAAAAATTCCTAATCCTTTTACCTTTTCTGTCCTCCTAAAAATCTCTTTCAACATGTAGAACGAGATTGTACGGCTGGGGGTCTGGGGTGGCGCTCAAGCGCCCAAGGCGAGGTCCAGAGCAGAACCCCTGAAAATTGTGTAAAAAAGCACTCTAATTTTTAATTAGTAAAGTTAAAATTTTCGCAAATTGGCAAAATCTCGGTTCTGAATTAAGTCCAAAAAAACTTAAAATTGATGAACACCTACACTGCACAAAACTTCTGCGCTGAAATGCGTTTTTCGACCTCTGCTAAGTATGTAGCGCAGCAACGGGTCGCAACCAATAAGTCATTGAAAGATGTATCAATGAGAATTTTGTTCTTACCATTCTCAGGCCCATTGGTGGCCTTCTTATTAACTAGTTCAGAAAACAGAAAATGCGCAAAAACACAAGAAAATTTGGCCTTTCCTTTCATTTAGAATAGAATTATGTGTCCTTGTAAAGAAAGATAAACAAAGCAGAGAATAGACAAATTGGTACGCAAACATTTTCGCACTTTTACTATTATGTCCAACAAGCATGTGCAGCTTCATTCAATGTACTAATAGTGCATTAAATCACTAAAGTGCTGCGAAGTGCTGGATTATTTTAACAGATTCAAGCTTTTAAATTCATTGGATCTGTATAACAATAAATAATAATGACTCGGCGCGAAGAGCTGGAAAATTTTGACGTTTGTGCCTTTCTAAACTCAATGCTCTGGACACATTGCGCCAGAAAAATCAACATAATATCTGAAAAATTCTGGAGGAATAAGCCTCCATTCCCCCGGCTACGCCTGTGATTCAGCAGTAATTTCGGCGCACTTCATGATGGAAAATATGCGAACATGTATGTACGTTTTAACAACATGGCGACCAGGCGTACTTTTTATGAAATATCGCGAGTGTCGAGTTAAACATATTAATTTTGCTGATGAATGAATCGTCTTTGTTTCGAATTTATTTGCTATTTATACAATTCTTCTATGTACCAACAAATAAAATGCTATATTTCACCCCCGAAAAAAGGTTCAACCCCGACTCGAAAAATCATGCCCCCGGTCGGGGGTCGGGTCGGGGTTTAGGCCGGGGTTTTTCGGGTCGGGGTCCCCGTCACGATCACTGATCCATTGGCATCAAAAAATGCGAAAAAACAACGAAAAATTTCAGAAATTGCATTCTAGGAGGTACTTTGGTTGCTGGGGTATTTACGCTTTCTGGGCGTGCATACCCCCTAACTCCCTACGCCCGGGTATGGTGTCGACCAACCATGGGCCGGAATCTCCCCATTCCTTTCTTTAACTGTATGATCCCTCCCTCAAAAAATGACCGGCTTCCCGCTGCCAAAATTTTGATTATGTAAACACACACATATGTTCAGTGGCGGATCCAGGATTTTCTTAAGGAGGAGCGGAACCCTGACTTGGGCGGAAAAATTTATCGTTTTACGCCGAAAATCACTCAAAAATCCTTAATTTTGCTCACTATTTTGGGCCAATGGGGGAGGCGGTCGCTCCCCCCCGCCCCTTTCCTAAATCCGTCCCTGCATATGCTGATAAATGACTTATTTATCAATAAACGATGAAAGATATTTTCATAAGCCATAATATCGATATTTTGTTTTGTACATATGCATTATTATGATTGTTTTTCTTACTTACTTATAGTCCATTATTCGTTTTTTAACTATAATTCGAAATGTTTTTATGTAAATACATAGATGTGTCTATATTTTCTATGTTTTGCTTAAATTTAGTCCGTTTTTTTATTTATAAAACTTGAATATATGGACTTTGACTTAAGTTTTTACTCGCTTTTTTCACGATCGAAAATTTATTCCTCTCTTAATCGGTATCTGTTTTTTTCCATTGAAATCACGTATATTGATCGAAAAATTGATAAGCTTTAAAACTAAAATTTCGAATTTTTAAAATTGTAATTGTTGAATAGTTTAAACATGTTCTCACATATTTGAATAAATGGTAATTTTTTTAATCAATTAATATGTATTACCGATAATTAATATTTATTACATTTCTTTATTTAGTTATTTTATCGGCGTACGTTATTTATTGATTTAAACATCATTATTAATAATTGATTAATCAATCAATCTTCCGGTAATTCACTTTGACCAGTAATTATTCCGTTTTGCGACCAATTAATAAGCGATTTCATTTCGTGTTCATTGCTTGAATTTTTTCGCAGAATATCAAAATGAAGATATCGCGATATCGAGCGAACTTCCCACCGGCTCCTACACCAATATCATGGAGCATTTGAGGGCCAAATTGCAAGAACGCGAGCGCGATATTTGGATATGCCGAGTATGAATGTTAATGTATGTTAATATGTTAAAAGTATGTCAATGTCGTCATATGCGTGTAAAATTGGGATCCCCTGGCACGTATCTCTTGAGGAAATGGGGGTTTCGGACCCCCCCAAAAAAATTCGGAAAAATCGGATGTTTTAACGTTATTTTGTGCTATTTTTGGCCTTTTTGGACTTGATCCCCAAAATTGGTGTTGGTCCCCCGAAAAATAGGACGGCCACCTACGTGCCTGGGATTCCCACCACACACGGGCGTAGATGGGGGTCCGAGGTTGACCCCTGAGAATCCGGCGGACCCCTAAAAATCGATAGATCCCTTTTGGTGCTATTTTTTGGCCATTTAGACTTATCAGACCGCTCCCCCTAGAATTTGGCTGCTGCCCATCTATGAATCCCACTAGACGTACGCAGCATGGGAATTCTGGGGAGGGTTGAAACCGAAAATTTTTTAAAGCATCTTTTTACATTTAAAAACGACGGATGCGGCGTCAAAAACGCTTGTTTTTTTTGGCGTTTCTGACGATGCTCTTATTCAAAATTGGAAACGTTAAAAAATTTTTGGAAAATGTACAGAAAATTGTGTAAATTGAACGAAATATAATCAAAAAATGAGCCGAAAATTTGGCACTTTCGATCTAATATATCGCTAAAAACGCTTAAAGCAGCACCTTTTCTACGATTTTTTTGGAAAATAAATTATTGTGGGGGTGAAAAATTTCTGGGGCCGAAAAAAATCCCTCCCCCTATTACTGCCAATATATATAATGTATAATCCATCCAGTCCATGCATGGACAAAGACCGACCTTCCGATTGATGCCAGCTGCCAAATTTTTTGATCAGTTGTACTACTCTTGCAAAGCGATTGCTTGTTTTTTATCTTCAAATTTTCTTTTAATACGTCAAATTTAATTAGTCTGCAAATATTTTTACTTCACCCCTAGAAACTAAAATACCCACCCTGTCCCCACAGAAACCAAAATACCGCCTCCAGAAACTAAAATACCCCCTTCCCCTCAGAATTCAATTTTTGAAATTTTTTTTTGTTTTTTTTCGCAATTTTTTGATGCCACTAAGTAGTGCTCGGTGAAAAACGTTGAAAAATTGGTGTTTTTTCCGCCATACCACCGTTTTTAAGGCCATTTTTTTCACTTTTAAAAGAATCGTGTACCCCTCCCCAGAACTTTGGTGCCGCCCGCCTATCATGGGTGCACAAGGTCAGGGTCGGCAGGGGGTAAAATCTCAGAAATCCAAAAACAGTAAATTAACGTTCACAAATTTTCTGTTGTTTAAACGACCAAAATAGTCAAAATAGCCTATAAAACGTTTTTTTCGTAGTAATGTAGCATTTTTAAAGCATTTGTAGTCCATGTTGACTGCATTACATCACTTTTAACACTAAAAAATACAGAAACTAATCAATTTTTAGCGTTTTTTGGGTAAAAAAGTATATATAAGTACTAATCCGTGGCGGAGCGCCGGAAAAATTTTTGACATTTTTACTGATTTTGATGTCAAAAATGATGCAGAACAAGACCTATTTGCTCAAAATCGCCGGACAGTACCAGTCTAGCTGACCCCTCAGGTGGGGTAATACCCTTCCTCACCCCCTATGTGCATGTGTGCCGCCTATGCACATAACTATATTTTTGTCGTATATTTTATCCGCATTTTCGGCAAAAAACATTTGATACGCCGAGATTCGGATCTAAGAGTTTTCCATCTTTTGATACCTTTGTTTGTTGTAAACTGAATTTGTAAACTAGATTGGACTACAACTTTAGAACGACGACTGCATTTCACCACATTGTTTAAAGTATATTGATTTTCGAATTGACGCATTATGTATAACCCGTTAATACATAATAAATATAGGAAATAGATTTAAATAAAAATATATTAAGAAAACGATAAACATAATAGTTGCGGATCCAGAATTTTCTGACAGCTTATAGATGGGCAGCAACGAAATTCTGGCGGGTGCAAGATTTTTCAAAGGTCTTCAAATGGTAATATGGCGAAAAAACACAATTTTTCAACGATTCTCATCGAGCACTATCCATTGGCATAAAAAAATTGCGAAAAAACAGAAAAGTTTTAGAAATTGAATTATGGGGGCCGTATTTGGGTTTCTGGGGGTATTCGGCTTTCTGGGGGATGCCTACCCCGCCAACTCCCCTTCTCACGCCCACGTGTGGTGGAATCTATAATTTCCCAAAAAGTGTCAAATAATTTAATCTAATTTAACACACATTCCCATAGGGGGTGAGGGGCATACATGGGCAGGAAGGAAATTCTGGGGGGTCAGGACGGGGAAAATTACCACAAGACTCGAAGCGCTGTCAGACGATTTTGAGCTATCAGACATTTTTGCATGATTTTCGGTCATTGAGAGAGGAAGGATGCTTAGAATTTTGGCGCTTCGCGCCGACTATTACATATCTGTTTTGTTTACCCGAAAAATGCCTAAAATGAAGTGAGAATGATCGCATAAATCTGAATCTTCGATGAATTCTTATATTTTTTACTAAATAAAAGTGACGAAAGTGGTCAGAATTGGACAGAAAGTACTGAAAAAATGTAGTTTTCTACGCTGAAACAAGCTATATAGGATGATTTAGCCATTTTTCATAGTTGACCTGCAAAAAAAGGCTAGAACTCTAAATTTAATGGTCTCAAATTTCGGGATTTCGCCCCCCCCCCCCAACTTCCGACCTTGGGAAACTCTGTAATTATAATATTAAATTATTTCAATGTCTTATAATCTCTTAGACGTGATTAGGGAGATATCGTGAGCTACATATTGTAAGTGGACTAAAACTGGAAGAAAAACTAATTTTCGCAGAACCTGCTAATTTTCTGAAGTATTTTTAATTTTTTAATTTTTTAATTCTTTTAAATGAAATTTTTATCATTAGGAAGAGCTGAGAAGCATGCAGCTGAGCCGAGATTCGTTGGCAGCTTCGTTGACGCTGTTGAATAATGAAAAACTGCAACTAGAATTCAATTCGACCGAATTGGATCATTTAAAGCAAGAATTTTCGGTAAACAATATCATAGGTAGCGCGTTAGCGCCTACCTATAATATACTTGGGTACCCCTACAACCATAGGTGGGCAGCACCAAAATTCTGGGGAAGGAGTAAAATCTCTGGGGGTGAAAAATTCTCAAAGGTCAAAAATGGCCTTAAAAATGGTGGTATGGCGAAAAACACTATTTTTCGACGTTTCTCATCAAGCACTATCCAATGGCATCAAAAAATCGCTAAAAAAGCAAAAAAATTTCAAAAAGTCGAATTCAGGGGGGTATTTCAACTTCTGGGGGGTGCATACCCCCAACCCCCACGCCCATGTGTGCCTACAACCTGTGCACCTCCCTACAGCAACAATGGGACACTTATGTATTGTGCGGTTTTTTTCAAAGATAGATAGTAAAAAATTCGCTACCGGTGTTATTTTATTTTATCTTTTTTAATTAGTGCCCGGTGTGTAAAGAGCGTGTAAATTTTTACGGTAATGTTATAGCATATACTTTTTAAAATTTTGGTCGGTCAGACGACTTCTCTAATTCAGTTTTGCATTCTGTGTCGTCTGGTTTTCTTTAGAATATAGACGATTGAGTAAGCTCAAAAGCACCCTTTTATTTTTTAAAAGGTGATTCATTTTCAGAGCATCAGTGTAAAGAGTGTAAAGAATCTGAGGGTGACAAAACTCATTTTGGCCTTTTTTTTCTGCCAACAACTCCGGTCATGATTGTTAAAAAATTTATTCCGGCAGAAATGTACTACGGCTCAAGGGCTACTTTTGGCTTACTAGCAAACTTTTTACTTTCTATACTGAGTTAGATATAGGGCTTTAAGCTTTACACTCTAGTGAATGGTGTAAAAAGATAGGTTTTGTCTGAGATTTCTCCGCCAACTTCTCCGATTATAAGTCGGAACAAATAATAAAATAAGAATAAAGATCGTTCTAATGTCTACACGTCGCAGCAAACCTCGTTTAAAGAAACTCAATATTGAGCTTTCTATAAAGGTGTAAAGTTCGAAATCAGGGGTGTTACGTGGGCTAAAAATCGCGTTTGTTGATCAATATCTCAAATATTTCGCGGAACAGAAGTTTTCCACACACAAACGTACTACGATTCAGAGGCTACAAGCTGACCTAAACCGAATTTATTTATACTCAATGGGGAGTTAGGTTCAGATTTTTTAAGTTTACAGTGCGGTGGATAGTGGGAAATACGTTTTTGTCCATTTTTTGTTCGCCATTCTCTCCGTTTAGAAGTCGAGATATGTCGAATTGAATAAAATAAATTAATTCCTGAGGGTACACATCACAGCAAATTGTTTTTATTCGAATCAATATTTAGCTTTTCCGGGAAGTGTAAATTCAAAAATCGGGGTGCTAAACGTGTTTCTGTCTTTTTTTTCTGCCAGCTTCTCTGTTGATGAGTCTGGGCATGATTTGAAGTCTAAACATGTACCAGGGGTTAAACGCCATATGTCAGTTAGGCTCGTTGGTTTACATTCAACAGTGGTGTAAAGTGGTTTACATCTAACACTTGTTTGTCTTCGAACCATTGTGGAGAGTTAATGTTTTCATCAATGTTGATCGTAATATCAAATTTACGAATCCAACTGAGATCTTCCTCACACTCAGCGGCTGTGTAAAGTATAATCTGTGGAGTAACTTCTTCTGAAGAGTATTGCGGACGGCTAAATCTTTTAAAAATGTTTTAGTGATGTCAAAATTACGAATCTGGCCTTAAAATCTTTCAATACCTGCTGGTTGTTGAGATTTATTGAACCGAAGTATGAATTACGCGCATGTGTTATGCCACACTTGTTGTTTAATTCGCTTTTTAAAACATATATACTTTTAGTTATGAACTTGTCATTATAATATATTTATGTGAGGGTATTAATATAGTGATTTTCATGCAAACGTTGATATCTTGTCATTAGGTCACATTTGCGTATTGATCATCATTTCCAAGTGCGTAATTACATTAGTTTACGCCCAGTGCCAAATCTACGTAAATTTAAACTGCGGCTTAAGTTCACATTGTGCGTACGTTTGCACAGAGCTGGCCTATCTTTTCACAATTTTGTGTTTTATTTTGTTTTTCTATGGCATCTAAAACGTTTTTATATGTTTTCAATGATGACTTTCTCATTGAAGAACATATTGACTTTCGGTAGCAAGCTTCCCTAATTTTCAGCATAAATGAGACGTGTAGTAATGTTGGATTAAAAATGGGCCAAAATTAAGCTTTTTTCGTTGTTTATATTCAAATGGCTTTCTCGGAATGACCCGGATTCTGAAATTTTAATTTTTTTCTTGCATTTTTGACCAAGATGAGAAATTCTAATTTTATAATTGAAACATAGACAAAAATTGCCTTCAGTTTGAAGCCGTAAGCTTCTAAGCTTCTTGTTATAGAAACTGAATAGAAACTATGAGGCCTTATTGCAAATGTACGGCGAAAAAGTGGAAGAGAACGAAGAGCTGAAATTGGATTTGATCGACGTTAAAGCTCTTTACAGGCAGCATGTAACAATCGAATTATATTTATTTAGGCGTATTTATCACATTTATATTCAATTATATTTTATTTTAATTGTCCTCACATTCCTCATAATTTTCTGCGTAATTTGTATTGTATTCGTACGAAAGTCGCAATTTTACTATTTTTTGCCTTATTTTACTACTGATGTAAAGTGTAAATATTCAATCGGTTTGATTCTTACAATTGTAAAGTCAGTCTAATTCCTCTGATTTATCAGGCTTTTTAGAAAATTTCGAGCAAAAGAAGTTGAAAGAGTTTTTAAATTTTAAAAAGCCTTTCGCTCTGCGTGGTCCTTACAGAATTTAAATTGGAATAATTTCATTTGATTGTCTAGTCTAATATTCTGCTTGTGAAGACAGATACGTATGCTGCGTATTAATTCTGGGATCCAAAAATTTTATTTTGAGGTCTTCTAAATTCCGACGGCAGGTGCATTTTTGGCTTATTGGCAGAATATATATACATATCAATTTGAAATTTCGAGAGTAGTTGGCCAATTTTAGGGGTGGGCGGTTGGCCGGCTGCCTCTCACAAAATTTTGAATTGTACATGTATGGCCGTTTAACTGACTATTGGGGGGCGTTTGTTCTAATTTTGGTTAAAAATGCAAACACACCAAAAAATGACCTAGACGCAAGTTTTTTCTCAGAAGTTGTTGAAAAGGAAAAAGATGAATAGGAGAATCCCTCCACCCAAAGATGGTGGACTCCACTTGTGGGCGTTGGGGGGTTTATGCACCCCCAGAAGGTAGAATATCCCCAGAAACGTAAATACCACACCTGAATTCAATTTTTGAAATTTTTTGTCTTTTTCGCAGTTTTTGGATGACAATGGACAGAGCTCGATAAGAAACGTTGAAAATTTTTTTTGCCATACCACCAGATGTAAAGACCATTTTTCGACCTTTTGCACTCTTCTAGAATTTTGGTGCTGCCCACCTATGGTGGCCTGGCCTTCCCTCTTTCAAAGTCAGGAAATTTTGGACTTTTTCGATGTTTAGCGAAAATTTGCCTTTTCGGCCATTTTTAAGTGCTTTTTTGCCACTTTTGGCCAAAAATTGGAGGTCGTTTACCAACCTCCAAATTTTCGAGCCGTTACATATTTGGGATTTGGGATACATAAAAGCCAGATTCTAGTGTATTTTGGAAATTGGACAGTCTATCCACACATGGGCTGGGATCCGGACTCCACGTAATCCGAAGACCCTCCCCCATGCTTACCCGTAGGATTGAATTTTCGAAAATTTTTTGTTCTTCGAAGATTTCTTGATGCCAATGGATAGAGCTCGATGAGAAATGTCGAAGAGTGGAGCTTTTTTCCCCAACATTAATTTGTTGCTTCTTTTTACCTTTAAATTTTTTGCACCCGGAGACCTCCAGAATTTTAGCGCTGCTCATGTATGCTTTAGTAGTTTTTGCTGAATAAAAGTGCACTAATCGTTTGTAAACGACAAAGTCCTCAAGAATATTCTGATTCCATCGAAATTTTTATTAAAATTCAAAAATTTTTAAATTTTGAGCTTTTTGAGTTATTATAGCCGGTACTAATGAGCCTTTTTGGTAATTGCATGATTCAATCCACAGTTGCATTGTCTGCTGTCTGTTGGAAAGAGTCATTGAAAGTTCTGCCTTAACTTATTTTAAACAGACTTAGTTATTTAGTTTTGCATGGCCAAAAATTTTTTTTCTTTCTCTGGCGTGAATGCATTTTAATCTTTTAATGTTTTTAAGTCTCAAAAAGTCTTTTTGTGATTAAAAAATAAGAGTATGGGAAGTGGGAACGGAATTTATTTCATTTCTTTTTACTTTCATAGGTATTAGTCTCATTTCACACTTTAAGGCTTTTTTAATTCGAACAATTTTTTGTACTCACTTTTTCGAATTAATTCTTTTAAACATTGCATATTGAAGAGCTGGTGAACAAAAATTCGGCAGCTGCATCCAACAAAACGTGATAATTATGATTAGATACCGTATAAATTATTTTTGGGGGTCTGCCAACCAAGTTGTGATATGTATGTATGCATTATTTATATTTCGTTATGCTTCGAGCAAGTAAATATATCTTATCAGCCGGCGACAAATGAACAAATAAGATTGGCTGAGTCGAGCCGCAGATCAGAACATGATTTCCGCGCTGAAATGTCATTTAAATAAGTATTATGATATTCAGGCAAGTAGCATGGTAATTTTGGCGGGGTGAAATATTAAAGTATTTTTCGGACTAAAATGCGTTGGAAATGCATCGAAAATATTTGGCCTTTCTCAAAAAGCTCTATCTCTGGAGCATAAAACAGAATTTCGAAAAAGTTTGGTAAATTGAAGAAAATTAAGTCGAAGAATGAGTATAATTTATAGTTTCGGACAACCTATAACAGTAGATGGGCACCTTTTCTACGATTTTTTTTTGAGAATTACGACTTCTGGGGTGAGATGAAACAATTTCTGGGAGATGAAACCCCAAACCGTGTAACGACGGTATATTAAACAATAATGACCAGCGAAGAGCTTGGATCTGCGTCAAAACGGCAGTTTTCATAACATTTTTATAAAACTGAGTATACCTGGCCTGGGCGAGCGGGTAGGGAATCCATATGCAATATACATACAGCATGGGAATTCTGCGGGTTAGACCCAAAAAATTTATATAGTGCTTTTTTGGGCTGAGAAACGAGAAAACAGCTTTTTGACGTTTTGGACAATGCTTGTTCTTTCTAGAACATACAACAAAAAATTTCAAAGAAATTTGAAAAAATCGAGTAAGTTGAACAAAATATAGCCAGAAATTTGCATATGTATGGCGCGAAGCGGCAAAAGTTTGAGCCTTTGAGTCAAAAATGAGCTAAAAACATTCTGAGGGGTCAAATTCTCCCAAACAAACATGTATGTACGTATGGTCTGGAGCTCCCAGAATCTCAAATACCTTCCAAAAGCGAACAACTGCAAGAATTGAATTTTCGGGATTTAGATGCATCAGCAGACACCTCCCAGTAGACCCTCAGATTCCAAAATATTATCCAGCAGATTACGGTAGACCGCCAAAATTGAATTATCGGCCACTCTTGCTATTTTATTGACTTGCTCCATCAAACGCCCTGGATTCGGTCGTTGCCATATATGGGCGTGCCTACAGAAGTTGGAAGACCCCTCGCACATCACTGAAGAACTCAGAATTCTATTTTTAGTGACATTTTTGACGATTTCAACCCCCCCAGAATTTTCTTGTTGCCCATGTACAGGGGCGAATTTAGGGGCGGCCGCCCCCCCCCTATCGGCCCAAAATAATGCGCAAAATTAAGGATTTTTGAGCGATTTTTACTGATTTTCTGGTTAAAAGGGCTAATTTTTCCGCCCAAGTCAGGATCCGCCCCCCCCTTAGGGATACCGCCCCCCCTCCCCTTAGGAAAATCCCGGATCCGCCACTGCTCATATACACATCATCGCTCCCCATTTATTGTGCTGTGATGCTGTGACCGATGCGGTGATTTTTATCATACTATACAATGTCTGTTTTATATGTTCGACAGCTTTCTGGAAAAGTTAATTGAATGTCGATTGAAAGGAAGATTTTTGGCATTGTTAATATTGCATCATCACGTTTTTAGCCTATAAAAAAGAAAAAATTACAATTTATGTTGATAAAAATAATTTATGTTGATAGAGTCAAAACAGAAAAATTAGATGGCAATGGAACTCCTATGCTTGATGAAAAGCCACTAATCGCATTTTGTAAATAAGTGACTTTGTGAGAAGGCTGACCACCCGGTTTTGATCTTGCTTATTGTTAGAATTTGTCGGCGTGAATTGTTTACGAACAAAGATGGACAGATAACAGCTGCTGGCTGATCACAATCAACATTTCATGCTTGTCATTGAGAATCCCTAATTTTTTCCGATCATATGTTTGAAACCAATCTTCAAACTTATACCTATTACTCAAGTCATTCAAAAAGAATCATGCGATTCTAATTGCCTTTGTATCTATTTGTATATACAACCTACCTTATCCCTTCTTCCAGCTGTTAACTTTCAACCATATTGGAAATTTATAAAGATAACGACGACTGAAAAATACAGAAAATAATTGGAAAATATTCTCAGGAATAAATTTCGGCAAATTTTTTTCTAGTCAATTTTTGACGCCTGAAGGAAAATAATCTAAAATTGATCAATTTTACTACATCATTTCCGCCCTTTGCTCATAGGTGGACAGCACCAAAATTATGGGGTTAGGGGTTCAAGTTATTCAAAGGTTAAAAAATTGTCCTATGAAATGGTGGTATGGCGAAAAACCCATTTTTCAACGTTTTTCATTGACATCAAAAAATTGCGAAAAAACAAAATTTTAAAAATTGAATTCTGGAGGGCATTTTGTTTCCGGGGAGGGTGTTCGTACTTCTGGGGGATGCATACCCCTCCCAACCCCCCCATCCCCCCCGCCCACGTGTGCCCTTGCTCTGTGTGATGCTATATATCTGTGTACGGTGCGAGTATACATGTTATAGTGTTGTAGTCTCATGAAAGCACATGTGGGAGTGGGGTGGGGGCGGTAGACTTCATTTCTTGGTATCTTGCGATTTTTTGGACTTTTGCCCTATGTAGCAAGGGCGTATCTAGGGGGCTTGACACAAAGGGCACGTGCCCTCTCGAAACCAAATTAGAAATTTCTAGTAGAATAACATAAAAAAGCGTAAAACTATATCGGTACTTCAAAATGCTTTTCTTTTCTTTCCACCAGAATTCCACCAGCATTTTGTTTACTTTTTAATTATTAAAATAATTCCCCTCCTTTTACATCCTTAACAATCCACAATTCCAAGTATATTCATCTTTTTTGTTCTGTCGGAGCATTTTTCTTAGCTAGTTTAATATGCTCGATGCCTACTACTTCTTATCAGTTAAGCAAAGAAGAAATAAACTCAATCGTCTTATCAAATACCTAAAGGGAAAAGAAGCCGGATTATTTATCTGACGTCTCTATTTACCTTGTGAATCGATGGCAATAGATTTTAGCGGAAATGCTTTGATAAACATTCTCGGCTTGAGTGATGAACGTTTGGTACTCTCTGGCAGCAACAATTTTTGTAAAAATTCGCACCACTCCCCAGCCAGGTATATGCTTGTTATCATGCAAATTTGCATAGTCGACCCTTTTATTTGCCCCGGATGTTTCAAAGTCGAACGATTCGAGTTTTTCTGTCTAAAATATGCATGTAGTAGGTATCTACATTACAACTATAATAAGAGTTTGTTCAGGACAGGAACAGTTGTAAATCCAGTCTTGAGACATTAACCTGATTCCTCTTTTCTTAATAGGACCGGTTTTTTAGAAAAAGGGAGCGACCGAGGCTCAAGGACGCCTCAGGCATCAGCATATGATTGATAAGCACGCCTCAAAACATTTTGATCACTTTATTTAAGTACGAGTATCTAAATTTTTTTGATATAATGTTCAACGAATTGAGAGTAATGAAAGCTCTTATTTCTGCCGCTTCGTAGAGATATTATTGTTATTCGGTATGAAGCAGAAATCTCAGCAAATATTTCAAGGGTAAATTAGGTATGCGCTTTGTTGCAAAGCCACTGGGATCAATTTAGGCGAAACCTTTTCAATAGAATTATACTTTTGAAGAATATTGAGGTGTTAAAATACTCATTCAGCCGCCTTATTTTTTGTTTTGTTTATTGTTTGTTTCCTATCATTAGTATCACAATGAACTGCTGCTCTAAACAAAATAATTTTTGACCTTTTTTTATCATTTTATCACTGTTTTCCTTTCATCATTTACTGAATAACTTTTCCTCATCTCCATAATTGTATCATTTTTATTTTTATCACCAGCAGTTTTCTTTTCAAATTACCTCTTAATATTAGGGTGCCCAGATGTACTGATTTTATCAGGATTGTACTGATTTTTATAAGCTCGTCCTGATTCTAAAAATGTCCTGATTTTGTCCTGAAATTCGGGTTTCCAACCTGATTTGTCCTGAACCTTTTGAAAATTCTAAGATAATCAAGCTAATAATAAATATAAGAGCTAATATTAAATATGACGAAGTTCGAAAGTCGGCTGAATATTTATTGCCAGATATTGTCATGAAAGATTATTTGTTTGATAAAACAAATGAGTTAAACTCATTATTGGAAGCTTCTTCTGATGAATTTAATAATCTGCCGATTGATACAAATGGTCCACTTTGTTTCATACCAAAAAATTTGTTGATTTGAAAAGTCTAGTTGCATAATTTTTTTGATTCCTACATCAAACGCGGCTGTGGAACGAGTATTTTCCTTGTGCAAAAAACAGTAGACAGACGATCGAAATCGATTGAATAATAAAACGGTGAAATGCTTGCTTCAAATTAAAATAAATTATTCTTTATCGTGTGGTGAAATGCATTAAAAGATTTTGGGTGACGAAAATTTGCTGAATCAGATATCGTCTAAGAGTTAATACATACGTGTGAATTTGATCTTTTATTGTAGTAATAAACGTTATTTTGAAAAGTGCTACTTTTTTCAAACGTCCTGATTTTGGACCAAAGGTATCTGGGCACCCTACTTAATATGTATTCTAACGTAGTCATCGAACATAGAATTTTTGTGTCAGCTTTTGATTACCCATTTCAAAAGTTACAAAGATGATAATTTTACGATATCTATTATCGACCTTATTGATACTGGGCAAGTCGAAATCGTTGACCAAAAAATTTGATCGCCCATCGTCAAGCAAAGCCGATAATACCATAATTAGCGCGTTGCACCGCAGCCTGGCTCAGAACGGATACGACCCTTATCGAAGGCCCTCGGGCGATAGCCCAACCGAGGTTGCGGTCCGTTTGCACGTTCAACAAGCGTTTTGGTCCAATCAGCAGCTGACTTGCGTTTTAGTGCTGAGCTTGACCTGGCAAGACGGTCGAATTAAAGTCAATGTGAGTTAAGGAGTAGTTTAGTTAAACATGTGAATTCTGGCAGTTAAGCCCCGAAAAAATTTCAAAAAATGTCTTTTTGGACTCTAAAACGATGGGTACACGCCTCAGACGATGTTCGTTCTTCTAGAATACAAAAACAAAAAAATTACGAAAAAATTCGAAAAAAGTTTAAATATCTGAATTAATTAAAAATTCTGTATATGGCGCGAACAGCGCTAAAACGTTGACACTTATGTGCCAAAAGTTAGCCGAAAATGCTTGAAAAAGCACATTTTCTATGATTTTTTTGGAAAATCGACAATTCTGGGGTCACAGTCATTTTGCGGGGGTCAGCAGCCATTCGAGGGCTTAAAACCCCAAACATCCTAAGAACACGTTTGCTAACAAGGTTTCTTTTTCTTAGATATTTTCTAATCACTAGACAATGCATTGATTAAATAGAAGATTTGCATTTCTTATCCATTCGATTATAATATTGAATTATAAATGGGAAGCAGACTGAATTATAAGTTAGGCCGTATTCCGACTGAACTCTTCTAAGACTTGTCCCACAACAAAAAATGTCAGAATTTTGATATTTCTGATACGAATAAATCTAATTAGGCAGAAATAAATTAGGCGATCGTACTTTTTATCATTGATATTAGTAATAAGCCTGGCTAAAATCTGAACATAAAGCTATGAGATCCAAACCTGGCTTCTTATTTTCAAACCTGGAATAAATCCTTTGATCGAGCTTGAGTGAGAACCGGAAAAACTTTTGATAGAAGATGTGTTAAACTACTCCCTGAATAGAGTGCAGTTTCCACAAACCTTTGATACGTCTTTAATTACACATGAGTAACTATAAGTCTGAATTTTCGTATAATTGACTAAAAATCTAAAATTTTGAAGCAGCGATAGACAGATCCAAGTATAGGTAGGCAGTAGTCAAATTTTGTGAAAAGGGATGTTCGAATGGGGAACAATCGCCAAAAAAGCAGCAAAAATTTAATTGGGGTACCATCGATTTTTGAGGGTCCGTCAGATTCTCGGTCCAGAACCCTAGACCTTTCCTCGCACATGTGTGGTTATAGTGCAGTCTTGGCAGGCAAAAATTGCTAAAATCTATATTTTTCCAAAAAATTCTTAGTCTCTTTACCTATACATGTAACGCTCAAAATTTTAGGCTCGGATGGTCCTCGGCTATTTTTAGGAGGGGGGGGGGTAAATGACCTCCAATTTCCGGCCAAAATCGGTCAAAAAACATCTAAAAATGGCCAAAGTTTCGATTTTTTTCCAAAAATTGGGGGTAAAAAATTTTCTGGTTTTCAGGGGATTAAGGGAGGACTAACTTTGGGTTCCTCATCCCCCTATTACATGTATGCCTTTACCAGTATTAGGGGTCAAGCATCTCAGACTTTCGCTGTTTTGGATATCCGCTCTCAAAGAGCAGGAAGCATCATTTTTGAGATGCAAATTAGATGAATAAACTAGCAGAATCAACGTATTTTTTAAGGGAAAACCACTGAAAAATTTCCCGGCGAAAACAGGCGATCTGAAGGACCGCATTTGGACTCCGGATATATATTTCGCAGGAGTACACGAAGTGCACGTGTTAAGAAGAGGATTTATCAAAAGTTTCGGATGATAACATCAAATGGAATCAAGTGCTTAGGATCTCAACTTACGTCCCCGGAGCTTCGGACAACTCTGAGTAATGTCACGATTGATATACGATACACAAGGACAGAATTGTAGGGTTCGAAGTTTTTCAGAGGTCACATTGGGATACACATTGACGAAATAGGCAAAAACGATTTTTTATCTTTATATGCTGAAATCAAAAATTTAGGAAAAAAATTGAGAAATTCGGGCGTTGTTATTCTATGAGATTTCGTCAATTCTGGGCTCTGCTGGTTTTGGGTTAGAATTTGACATGTACATGCAGGATTGAGAAAGCACATTCAGGGACGTTTCCAGAAAAGGAATTATTCAAATGACACCACGACAAAAGGTCAAGGAGGCGAGTTTCCTAAGAGACATAAGGCAGGTACGGCTAAATACGGTAAAATACGGAAAAGGTTCGCTGCTCTACCTTTAATTAATCTGGAACTGCCTGCGAACGAAGATTTTTCTATCGAAAGCGCATAATTTTTAGAAGAATTTTACGCATTTCAAGTACTTAGCGCTCATTTGTTCAATCAGAAATCAGAAAAGCACTCTTAAACTGACCCCTCTGACCCAGCTGATTTTTTAGACCGGTTACTCTATATATACGAACCTCTCGAGTCGACCGGATATGCACTTGGATTGGAAGTGTTTGTGAGTTCAAACCCATAGAATGGAAAAATGGCAAATTTAGCGGGGTGGGAGGAGTGAGGCAAAATCAAGGCCGAAATTGTTGGAAATCAAAAATTTTTCTATAAAAATTTCAAATATTGATCAAAAAGTGCGAATAACGTAGTTTCAACACTGTTAACACCATCCTAAGAAGTCTGAAGAATTCTGGAGGACAAAGTACAAAAACGCCTATTTTTCGATAAAAATTGCTCAAAATTATGCCTTTCCTGAGGTCGCTCACTTTGCTGTATACGATAATGGCAGTAAAACGATTTAACTTATGACTAATTTACGTGCGCAATAATCCGCATAATTCTTAAAGAACGTATAGCTTAGTCAAGATGAGACAAAAATTTTAAGGCAATGATTAATCGAGAAAAACGCTCAAAATATGTTTTTTCTAATAAATTTAATACCAAAAATGACGAGAGATTTGTTAAACTGATCGTTTGAGGTGTTATGTTTAACTTAAAATTAGGTATGTACTAGTGATGTCCCGGTGCCGCTTTTTTTACCAGTGCCGGTGCCGGTGCTACATTAGCATATTATATAGTGTACTATCCTTCTTCAAAAAGGCTTAAATTTGTACCTATTTTTCACCGGATATACATATTAAGGGCAAAATTTCATTCGGCAAGTAACGACTTCATTATTTTTAATTTCTGAATACATATTAATTTTCTCACTTAAGCATTAAACAAACAAAAAATTGTAATAAAATTGAAATTCGAAGAAAAATAAAAGTTAAATAGTGTATTATAAGTTTAAGTGTAGCGCAATCAAGATTGGCTTGTGCAGCAGTTGATTCTTTAGTCAAATCGAAATTTGGTTTTAGTGCAGTAGTTAAATATTCAACTAGTAAGAAACCAACATGAAAATAGTCACAAAAGCTTTTTGAGGTTAAATTATTTGAGTTTATCATTTCACATTTTCAAAAGCCTCTGAAAACAAACATGGGATATATTAGTAATGCAAAAGACTTAGAATTTCATTTACAAAGTTTTAACAAGCTTTTTCTGAATAATTCGCAGGAAAAAGTTTTGCATAAAAACTATTTTAAAATTCTAGCTGCGTTTTACGGTCTTCTGCTCAGGAAATGGAAAAATAAAAATGGATTTGATGAAATTAAGTTGAAAACTACTCTGTAGTACTCATCCTTCTTGCCTACAGATGGTAGAATTAGAAGAACTTTCCACTCTATATGTCGATGTTTTTAATTTTAATTTACTTTATTTATTAGTGTCCACGCTTCTTGCTGTTAATTGATGTTTTCAATAAGATGTGTTTCGTTAAATGAATAATTCATTTTTAAAGCTCGAAGACTTGTTCTGAAGTTCAGTCAAAATGCTTCACTATGCTAATCAGAAGATTTTATTAACAAAATGCTACCTTTTTGCGCCTTTATTCATTAAATTGGTGATAAATGAGCTTCAATTATTCTTTTTACACTAATTTTTTCTCTTTTATCTAGCACCGGCACCGGCGCCGGTACCAGCCTAGCACCGGCCCGGTGCCTGCCGGTGCTTAGGCACCGGCGCCGGTGCCAGTGCCGGTGCCGGTGCCCAGGACATCACTAGTATGTACCTATATAGTTACATTCCTTGTTTGATCATCACCGTGTTCATTTTAATCACTGATAAAATAATTTGAAACGTCAAAAGGGCTGGATGGAATAGATGGCAGCAGGCGCGGATCCAGAGGGAGTAAAAGAAGGGGATTCCTCCCTGAAATTTTCCCAGAATTTTTAGCTATTAAACTATCGCAGTGTGCAAATGTTCAAATTTTCGGCTCTTCATGCCATTAAATCAATTAAAATTATTATTTGCTACAAATTCTTTTTCGACATGAAATTTTTCGCGAATTCAAATCTATTGCATTTCTTATGTTCAAAAACGTGCAAAATTAAGTACAAGAGCAAAATGTCCAGATTTTTCTGGCGCTTCGCGCCGGATTTATTGTTTATGTACACTTTTTGCCTTCTTAACCGCTCAAAACCGCTGAAAGTTAACTTAGACATGGAGAATATGTCAAATCTTGCCATCGCTCCACACCGGACTATTCATTTTTTATTTGGTTTTCGTTTGCAAAACACAAAGATTGAGTACAAAAAACAAAAGTTGAGAAGCTGTTCAAGAACTGAATGATGCTAAATCAGTTATGCACGCATTTTGAACGATAGATTTATTGTAAACGATTGTGGAGATAAATTGATATTTATTTCAATTTTTTGAAAACTTTTTCTCCACCATTGTATAGAACTTGTCAAAAAATGTTGGAAAATACCTTTATTCTTGCCTATCTCCTACTGGTTCTCGAGATATCCGAGTTATAAGTTCGCGACTCTCCGCCCCTGAAATAAAATCTTGAATACGGGGCTGGGTGACAGGACGACAAAAGACTATGCACGACGTCCTCAATCATGGAGATTAAAAATTAAAAAGTTTTGAAAAGATTAAATCCAATTTCAATTTCGCCACTGTCAACAGGGGCAGCCGCCCACCCCCTTCCCCCTCCTGTCGTAAAAAAACAGTTGGGCGCAATAGAGAATTTTGTGTTTTTTTATGATTAAAGCCATTTTTTATCACGATTTTTCAAATTTTTCTGGCGGTTGGCGCCCAGTAATGGCCTTTATTGACTTTCTTAGGCACTCTAAAAATTTTATTTTTACGTCATAGCTGTAGTTTATGAACAGAACACGGATTTTCTTAGTTTTAACGATAATAGCAATTTTCGCCGGTTCGCGCCGAAGTTTCGCATTAATTTTAAGCTTCTTTTTCGGAAAGCTTTTCAAAATTTGCAAGCTTTTTTATGTCGTTAATGATCCTGTCTATCAAAAGGCGACGAAAAACCGATACTTCAAGCATAACGCACGATTTTTTTGAATACCTTCCCTCGTCCCCTGTTAGAATATCCTGGATCTGCCGCTGCAACCTTTTGTCCTACCTATGTTTCGCCGATGCTCGATTTTTCAGATCCATCAACGCTACTCTTAAAGTTGCCGATTTTCGGTACACCAACGCCGCGGTGGGCTTGAAATGGGCTACTCCGCAATGCATAAGCATGGACGCTGACGTCCCGAATAAACTTATGTCTCATTCGTGCACTAAAAGAAACAGAAAAGCCGGTTCGGGAGCTTACGACGAACTTTTGGTGAATATGATATTGAAGCGTCCAGCTTAAAATTGATCTGATATGAATTTACCATAAGTAATGTGTTTATGTATGTGTGCATTCGTCAGAAATCGTTCTATCTTTTGTGATTGAGTAAGACGGCTTTTTGTTTTAATGAATTTTGTGCTTTTTGACCATTCGTTCTAGAAAATTTGACTGGAAGTGGCTCAAAGAGCCGAAACAGTATAAATCATGCATTGGCAACAGCCACATTCCGGGGTTTCTGTGTGATATGAAACTGATAAGAAATTCCAAAAAGCATGTTGAAAAAATAATTTTAAGGGTTAGCCGAGCCGAATTTTCTGGGGATCTAAATACCCATGCTCACATGTGATGGTAATGCGTCAGATTCGCGAAAAGGTCTTAGGCTTTATGCATCAAAAATAGCCGTTTCTGCCATTTTGTATTAGAATTGTGGCTCTTTTGTGTGATTTCGTATTTTCTACGAGAACTAAATATCTTTGATCTATACTCTGTTTCACGAAACTTTGCGCAAGAAACCAATCTCTAGTACTCGGGCCAATGGCTACAAAAGTGGCCTCTAGGCAGCTTACTGGAATACAATTATGCATAGCACTAAGCTTCACGTGTCATTCGGTTGCCGTGCACAGTAACCTATTTGTTGCTTCAGTTTAATCCGTTTCTGTTATTGATTTGCATTGGTTCAAATGCCCAAGTTTTTGGGAAATGTGACTATATATTTTATTAAATTTACACAAATTTTTGTCAACTGTCTTCTAAATTTACGTTGTTATGTTCGAAAAAGAATTAGCATTGTCCAAAACATTGAACAACAATGTTTTTAACGAGTATCATTTTTAGTCCAAAAGGTACTTTATGAAAATTTTTCGTAGCTGACTCCCCAAAATTTCCATTATTACCTGTATAATCACGTTGGCGTGGGTGGGGGTGGAGGGTTCACACCCCTCAGAAGTTAAATTACCCTTCTTCCCCAGAATTCTATATTTAATAACATTTTTGGCGACTTTACCCATCATTCCCAGAATTTTCTTTGCTCCCCATGTAAGCTTGCATATCTTCTGATCCTTCCCAAACTTAAGGCACTCTATGACAATTTTCCAGAGGCTTACATTCCTCCCGAATCACCATGCTGATATGCTGATAGTTGCACTTCAATTCGTTGCTTACTTTATTTATATGTGTATTCCCTTCTTGCGCAACATTAACGGTCATAATGTGCTCCACATTTCTACATTAAGCATAGTAGCATGCTTTACGTGTGATAACCCTCGAATCAACCGTATCAGAGGTGTGATTTTAATTAACTTCCGCAGCTTCAGCTTTGCTGTACATAATCAGTTTAAATATAGTTAGCGCTAGCAATGATATCTGATTGTTGAGACATAAAATGAGTATAATTATAATGCAGTTTTGCATCTTGGAAATTAGAACAATCGTCGTATGAGTAATGTTGGGCTTCTGGTTTTACATGGATATTTCTGCGGAGGGTCATCTGCTTTTTGTAAATAATTGTGCTTTTCTCATTCAATTTATCGATTCTACTGTGAGATCATTAGCGCCAGAAAATTTGTTGTATATTTAAAAATAATTTGTCAGTATAATTTTTACAGGAATCGTTCTGAGAAAAATATGAAAGCATTTGTGCCGACCTACATGGATTTGATGCTAAATTACGAAATAGATTTTGCGAGATTTTTGGCCAAGATTTTGATGGTCATAATATATGCAAATTTGCATAGATGCAACTAATTCTTTGGGTCTGACGGGGTAGATTTCCGAAATCGCCAAATCACGAGGAAAGGTTTGTAGGTCTATATTGGATTTTGGGAGTCCAAACCACCCAATTAATTATCCAAAGCAGCCAACTCAGTGGTCATGAGTAAATCTAGCGATATTTTGGCTCAAAAGATTCAAATTATTCCGGAGGTTCGCGCAATATTATTATTTTGCTGACGTATCCTGTTCAATTTTTTCGAATTTTCCGAATTTATTATCTTCTAGAAAGCACTAGCATACTCAGAAATGTAAAAAGCGTCAGCTACACCAATTCCACATATAAAATGTATTTTTAGGCGTAAACGATAAATATACGTCGAAAAATATGGGCTCAGATGCATGAGCATTGTTATCGTCAGTGAAAAAAGATATCGTTTTCGTTAACGATATTTCATCCAAAAAATAAAGTTTTATTAACAAAAACGATGACTCTAAAAAAATATCGTTGAGGATATTAATGTTGTTTTTAAATAATATGGAGCATTTTTCCCATTTTCATGGCTTTTATCATTGTTCTTATAGTCTATTTCAAAATTCTAGAGACTGTTTTACATTGAGGTGATTCGAAAGCATTAACACATTCAACCAATCGTGTCAAAGCGAAAAGCGATGGCTTATGTACTTACCCACCACGTCACGTTGCAGACAATCATAGGTGGATAGAAGGGGCGGCCCCCCATCGGCCCAGAAAAGTTAGACGAGATAAAGAATGGATATATAATTTGTAATCATATTTGGCCGTCAGTGATCATAATTTCTCAAAATTATTCCGCGCTTCGCGCCGGATAAAACTATGATACTCTCTTGGCGGCCATGTCATATTTTTGCCCAGGGATAATTTCCTGAGCAAAAAACAGCTTTTTCAGCATATTTTTCTTCTTGTTTTATTTAAAATTACTAAAATCTAACATCGAGGTCATATTATTCTAGTGAATTTTTTGTATTTTCAAGTATAACTTTTAAAATTCTTTGACGTTCCACGTCAAATGATACAAATGCAGGAGATAAAACAGTAACTCCAGCTTCGAAAAGTTTGTGCGCTTTAATTAAACGCATTTTCCACTGCTTCGCGCCAGATTTTCGCTAAAATCAAAGAAATATAATGATTCATTCGAGCGAAATTGTAGACAAGTTTTAAAACTTTTGTAAAAATGTTGCGCCGATTGATTTTAAATGAGAGTAGATGACGTAAATTATCGAAAAACGCCATTTCGCACGTGAAGGACACATTTTTGAACCTATAAGTAGTAAGCCCTGTGTCCCTAGGGGGCAGCGTTATAACATAGCCTGTGTTATAGCATAGGCGGAGGGGCGTGGCTTGCGCCCTGAGGTAAAGCCAGGGAGCAAATCTGTAGCATAGGCTGTGCTATAGCATAGGGAGCGGTCGGGCGTGCCGGACCTGCCGGGAGGAGCCGCGTCCATCCCAGGGGCAGGGGTCCAGGACCAGGGGAGAGGTAAATTTCCATGGGGAAAATTTCGGGGGAAAACTTGAAATAACTATAACTCAAGAACTAGCACGCGGATCAGGCTGAAATTTTCTGATAATATTAAGTATATGTTAGGTATGCTATGTACAAAATTTTAGCCCGCAGCCTACAGTATACCAGCATAACTTTACACTACTTTTTCAGGAAGAAGGTGGGATGAAGAAGAAAGGTAAGACCTGTTGCAACGTTCTGGCGCCTTGTCGGGGCGCAATGCGGCTTAAGCTAATCGGTGGGTGGCGAACTAAGACCCGACCATTTTTACTTTACACATATAGTTAGGTACTGGCTGGGATCACTGGTTCCATACAGTAGCAGAACTGCCGGAACCTACATTATAAATATTAGCATGTTATTACACTATTAATGGGGTTTGAATTGTATGAAATCGGAAGAATTGACCGAAATAAACAGCTCACCCCTGAAATCTATAAATACTAAAAATGGTCTACTGTTTAAATACTCTTTGTAGTACTATAAGGAGAAAATGAAAGAAATGAGAAATCCAAAAGCGTATTTTTCTGGATGAGGAGAAGAGCCCTATGGCCGGTCCATCAAACCGGCCATAGAGCTATGTGGGAGGAACTTGGATCGGCCCATGTACTCCCTGATGATTCAGCTTTGCTATTTTTGTCAGAAAAATAGTTCTGAAAGGGCACTTTTTCGAATCAAATTCTGGCAGGTGGTACTTGAACGTCCAAATGTGCCCTAGGTGCAGCGAGTTTAATAGAGCCATGCAGGAAGCGGGTAAAAAGAGTGCTGAAGCGCTATTCTGATCAGCAGGCTGAGGAGGAAAAGGCCGAAACAGCATACTAAGTCTATAAATATGGGTGTGCGCTAGGTATATTATATATGCAGCTAATTAAACGAAAGCATGTCTTCACCCGGTGAACTAGCGTACCATCATTTTGTCCGAAAGCTTGTTGAGAAAGCTAACAATCGCTACTTGAGCGTCAGGAATGTTCAAAGTATAGGCTCCTGTTTCTGGGGATACATGAGCAATGCATTCAAGCAGGAACAGCGCGAAATTGATAAACGCGAAGCATTTTGGATTTTTGAATTAAAATTAAAAGCAGCCATTTTAGACAAGGATATTGATTCTTTGTAGCGGCTTGTATGCGGCTTTTGATCAAAATGGAAAGAACATGTGGGAAAACATGTATGATAACTGTATTTTGCAACAAGTAGATCGTTTGTTGTGAAGTAGTAAAAAATTGTGCGCCACCTAGGCGCAGGCTCCCGTTGCTCTTAACCTCCACGCGGTTGGAGCCGGAAACGATCAGTTTGATCTTCCAATAAGAGCATAAATATTAAAAAATAAAATAAATGTAAAAATGGATAAATTGTTTGACCCTCAAACTGGGTATACGGGGGCAAATCAACTTTTTGCTCGAGTGAAAAAGTTACGTCCAGCAGCAAAATTTGAAAAAGTAAAAGTATGGCTGGAAAAGCAACCCACATATACACTACACAAACCTGCAAAGAAACATTATTCGCGTAACAACCATACGTGGGCAGCAAGAAAATTCTGGGGGGTGCAAGATTTTTTGAAGGTCAAAAATGGCCTTGAAAATGGTGGTATGGCGATAAAAACACCATTTTTCGACGTTTCTCATCAAGCACTATCCATTGGCATCAAAAAATTGCGAAAAAAACGAAAACAATTTTCAAAAATTGAATTCTGGGGGGGGTACTTTGATTTCTGGGGGAGTATTTTGGTTTCTGGGGGTGCATACCCCCCAACCCCCACGCCCAGGTGTGGTAACAACGTAATAGTTAGCGGGGTTGATGAGCAGTGGCAAGCGGATTTGGTTGATCCTGCAATCGTTAGCCCACCACAATCATAATTTTAAGTACCTACTCAATTGTATTGATATTTTCTCAAAGTATGCATGGGCAGTGCCACTTAAATTAAAAACTGGTAAAGAAATTATTGCATCTTTCCAGAAAATTTTCAAATCGTCGGGAGTAGTAATGGCCGGGACCCTGGGGGGCAACGTTGTAGGATAGCCTATGTTATAACATAGGCGATGACGTAAAAATCTGCTCCCTGAGGTGAGCTGAGGGAGCAACGTTAAAGAATATAGAAGATTTGGACGCGAAAGGAGGGGTGTGTAAGGGGAGGGGCTCCCACCGCGCCGCCTGTTATAGCATGGTCTATCTTGCAGTGTTGTTCCTCAGGTTGCATGGTCGATCAGCAGGTGTGCCAAAAATGCATAAAACAGGCACGTGGCTGGTCGTTGGAGGACCAGCACTGATTTGGGAGGACTATGCCCAAAAATAGAACGAAACAACGTTTAAAGTAAGATTTTTCCGAATTTTGGGGGCTCAGGACCCCATTCCCACAGATCTACGTGCCTGCATAAAAATTATGTATCTGGTCAAGCATTTTTCCGATTTTCGCCCTATTTTATCTAGAAATTTTCCCTGCTGAGATGCCCCTCGTGCATGTCTTGGCGTATATTTACTGTTCGAAGAAAGCACGTACACAACAAGTCACGAATAAATAAGTGATGTACAACTAATTTCGCTTCATCTGTCGGTAATTCAGTAGAACATTAATCGCGAAAAGTTGCTAAAATTACAGTAAAAATGAACGAGGCAGCCATATAGATCAGCGAATACATCGGATATGCTGCAAATGTGATCTGTTTCGCAAAAGAGAAATACGATATGACAAATCGTCGCAGGTTGAACATGAAAAAATTCGCAGTTATTTCAGGTGATTTCCGAGCATCTCATCCGTAGATACATAGCGGTTCTTGGGGTCAGCCTTCAGCCTCAAAAATAGACATAAATTGACCGTCATTGCAGCAAAAAATTTTAATTTGTATCAATTCCCAGGAACTTTTCCATTTAGGTCCCCTCCCATAGGTGTATGTCTCGTCTCCCACTCATTTGCATGGGGTCTGCATACTACCGAAAACTTTGCCGTTTAAAAAATAATTATTGATATATTTTTTGTGAAGTCGTGGAAATTTTTTGTCAAGTTGTGAAATTTTTTTGTCAAGTTGTGAAATATTTTGTCAAGTTGTGAAATATTTTTTGTCAAGTTGTGAAATTTTTTTGTCAAGTTGTGAAAATTTTTGTCAAGTTGTGAAAATTTTTGTCAAGTTGTGAAAATTTTTTGTCAAGTTGTGAAATATTTTTACGTGCTTAAGCATAGTACTTTTGTCAAGTTGTGAAACATTTTTGTCACGTTGTGAAAATTTTTTTGTCAAGTTGTAAAAATTTTTGTCAAGTTGTGAAATATTTTTACGTGCTTAAGCATAGTACTTTTGTCAAGTTGTGAAACATTTTTGTCACGTTGTGGAAATTTTTTGTCAAGTTGTGAAAATTTTTTGTCAAGTTGTAAAAATTTTTTGTCAAGTTGTGAAATATTTTTGTCAAGTTGTGAAAGATTTTTGTCAACTTGTGAAAATTTTTTGTCAAGTTGTGAAAATTTTTTGTCAAGTTGTGAAATTTTTTGTCAAGTTGTGAAAATTTTTTGTCAAGTTGTGAAATATTTTTGTAAAATTTTTATATTTCGCTGAAAGTATGCAGTTTTACGTGTTTTTTTTGCTGAAATAATAGGAAGTCATCCATCGGTCAAAAAAAAGGAAAAAATGAAGAAAATATGAGTTTTAAGCACTCAATTCTGGTGTCTCAGCTTGATCAAAAGCTGTTTACATCTTAAAAAATTAAAATTGCTTCAATTCTGCATCATGAATGCAGGTTTACTGCATCCATGACCCCAGCTGGCACGACGTGGACGTATGAAGCTCGCCAGCGACGAGATAATATAAAAAACATTCTTAGCACAATGTACAAAAAAGGAAATAGGACAGTGTATGATCAAAGGGTATAAATAACGTGTTTATTTACCGCTCGGCCAGTCAAACAAGTATACGTGCGCCCACGAACTCTTTTCAAGGAGGTAGCGCACGCACCTTTTCACTTCACCAGGCACACTGTACACCCCAACCGCCACTAACCCGGATCGCGGGGTACGGCTGAGAATGTACAACAAAACAAAATCGAAAACGAACAGAGGCCGCTACACATCGCCGGCACTTGCTCCTCACAAGGCACGACATGTAAACGGGAAACAAAACAAAATTCAGAAAAAATAATAAAGGTATACACGTGTCCACGAACCTGTTTCACCAGGGTAACACGTGCACCCTACAATCAAAAGCCGAACGGTAAAGTACAATAATCGGGGACCAAAGAACGTTTATCATACACAACCCTATAATCTTTTTTGTACACCGCGGTAAAAACGTTTCTCATATTATCCCTGAGAATTTTCTTTTCCAAAACGGTTTTTATGATCTCGTTTCCTGAACAGAAACCGATGACCATTTGTTTCATGATATCGAAATCGATTTCTTTTCTAGTGTTGAATGTTAAACGGAACCCCCGAATTTTATGAGTCTGATTTACGATATTTTTCCCGTCAGTAGTAACCCTGTATGCGTAATTTTTTGGCCCTCCCGCTACGAATTCACAAATGTAAGCCCCATCCCCATAACCGCTAAGCTCGTCGGTCATATCGCCCAAGTAACGGCCTATCGGAACCGTATAATTATCATTTTTCCGAGTTAAATAAATAATCGAATCGGTGTCGAAATAAATAACGCGCGTGTCTAATTTTTCTAAATATGAATACAATTTAAGTCTAGCTTGAGCTGTTACATAAGAAGCTATTACGGGATTTGTGTTATTTAATGCTTCTAAAAATTCGTCTTCTACGACATAAGTTGTACATGCCATGCGCTCGCCTAAAAACTGTACAGTGCTAACTTTTTTCGTAGGATCGAACATTAACTTTACAAATTTTTCCGGCTCGGTGAAATATTCGACCTGAGATAAATTGTTGCGCTGACCGAATTTTCCCCAAAAAGAATTTAACATAAGTTTAGATAAAGCGCGCATACCTGAGTTTTTCTCAATTTTCTGCCTGTCTAACCTGATACCCTCGACTTCCTCGTATCGTCGTATATATTCTTCTTTTTCTGCTTCCGTTGAACATCCCTTTGGCCACCCGTCCGCCTGCTGCTTCAATCGTAGGAACGTGTTGATATACTCTGTGAAAAGCCCTCCCTCCTTGGTCGTTGGGTCGTATTTTTCGATTTCTGTGTAGTGCCAAACTTCGTGGATTTTTGTTACTGTGTAGCCTTTCTCGATTGCTTTGTACAGTTCTAGGGAAACCCAGGCGCCCGTGATTGACCTTTCTTCGTCTGAATGCTCACAGACGTCCTGCTTTTCAAAAACACAGGTCCGGCAGAGGGGGAATAATAATTTGCCATCGTGTCGAAAAGGTAGGACTGGGTGGTACAAACCCCGAGGGGGACGACTGTACATTTAATAATACCATTATACGGTTTATCATACAACGAAACAAAATTTTCAGTGATAATTACAGGGTGTTTTAATGGAAATTCGCCCGTTTTACATACCCAAGGATACAAACTACATACATCTGTATAAGAAATTTTTTCGCCTTCTTTACATTCATGATACAACTTTACAGCGTTTGTACGACCGCCGTAAAATGCTTCTCTCGGCGATAACGGAGTTACAAAATTTACAGAATCGAAAAAACGTTTCATATTTACATTTTGTTCAAGCTCTCGCTTCAGTTCACATTCCCATTTTTCTACAACTGTATAACCCGAATTTTCTAACGCTTTACGTCTATCTACAGTAGCCTGATACGCTTCCTCGAACGTTCGATTATCTAGAGTCCGCTGCTTTCTATTTACAATATTACATTTTGTACACCCGTGATAGTAACAACCGTTGAATTCGTAGATTGTGTTTCCCGAGATCCCGTCGACTTTAAACCGCCCAATTTTTACCTCACCCCCGTTTAATTTATGTCTAATACGAATATTTTGAGTTTCCGAAAGCCATTTTAACCATTTTAATGCTATTATTGATTGATTTTCTTGAGACCGGTACCCGTGAGCTGGAACAATGCCAATACGTTCGGGTTTGAGAAAATTTTTTCGAAAGACGTGATTACAGGCCGATGCTATTGTTAAACTGACTAGAAAAGGATCGACGCCCGTTTCGTCAATGAAAATTTGACGAAACTTTAAACAACAACGCCTTAAAATATCTACATCGGAATTACAGTATTCTACAAGCTCTTTTTGTAAATCAAACGGTTCGTTTTTTGCTTTTTCAGTTTCGTACCATTTAAAAAATTCCTCGCGCGCCTCGTCTTTCATAGTGTTGGGTGAGTAGTGTTCGGAGTCGGGTAGGGGGCCGATATAGTTTTGGTTGTTTTTTGTGTTGAAAAGATGTGGGAAGTACCCCTTCTTCAACTCTGGAATCCCGAAAGTTTTTGGAAGAGAAGAAAGGGGCATGGGTAGGAAATTTAAGGAATCGATAACCCGAACACCCCCCACTTCCAACATTATGACTTCGAGACCGCGCGTTACGATTTTGGGTAAAACTGTACAATTTTCGTGTAAATATTCGAGTAAAAATTGTGAATCGAAACCGCGAGCGTTATGGGCTAAAACTGTGGCGCCCCGATGCTGCTCGCTAAATAACCATTTACAAAAATTTTCTAGACATTTATCGCCCAAAAACGTATATTTGCCACAGTTCTGACAAAAATCTGTATCTATACATTTTTCACATACGCGATGGGCTATACAACAATTTGGTTCGTGCTTGAAAATTTTTCCGTACTTGTTTTCCCCAATTTCTACATCCTGACGAGTTTCGAAATCAAAAAATATAAAGAAAGGTTTTCGTTTTGGTTCGGAATTCTTGTCTATAGGTTTCATATAACATTGATGATTGTCTCGATCTACATTACAATTACACGTTTTACAGAAAAACTGATTACATTTATGATTTTTACCGTATTTGCTGCTTATTAATTGATTACAAGATTTACAACGTTTTAGAGTCTGACAGACTGAAAGACGAGCTTGATCGTTAGTTTTTGACGGTTTTCCTAATTTATGCTTATCAAAACATGATTCGCTCACGAACCATCGATTACATTCGTTACATAATTGCCAATTTACAAATGTACATTCAGGAGACGAATCACAACATCTACATTCGCCCTTATTACATTCGTGTCGCTCAGAATGATCATACGGTTTATCACATGTTTCACAATAATAAGATGCGCCAAAAAATGCGGGGACTCGAGTTATTAAATCAAAATGATTATGGTGATGGTACAAATGTATAATTTTTTCGGCCGTAGGGCCTGCGAAAATTAAGCGAATCGTTGAAATCTCGAGAATAAACTTTTAATTGATATGTGGGTGATAAAACGGTCTGGATTTTACGAACTTCCTCGATCCCGCAGAGTGCCCTATGCTCCCCTAGCCCCGCTTCGACCATTAAATTTTCGGCCAAACGTTTTTGTAACGTGCTACGCCTTTTATCTCCCTTGCCTAATCGTATTCCATTGAGGATGGTTGTCTAATTTAGCTTTTCCCGTGACTATAGCCCTGGCTAAACATAATTTATCAGTGTTTTGGATTTGGATAAAACACCCCCCGTTCCCACAATGTCTTTGAAACCAAGTGTCCCAATTTACGATTCTGGTCTTAGTTCTTTTTCGGTAATTACCACCGCCCATGGGGGCGTTAACGATAATAACGTTCAAACTTATTACCTCATCGAACGAAAAATCCTTCCTCGACTGATTAACTCGTTCTGCGACGCTTAAAATCCGATCGGCGGTCATGAATTGCCTGGGGACGAAAGGAATTATTACGTGCCGGTCTAGACTAGGGTGAATTAGCTCGACTCCGACCAAATCGTCGGGGCTACAACCGTCTAAAATCCTTTCCAACGCGCTGTTTAAAACGGACTGGAGGAATCCGCCAAAACCGCGGAGCTCCTCCACGCGTAGGAAACGTAGGTTGTAGCCCCGGGCCTCAGAGTTAAATCGTTTCACTCTCGTCCTGAACATTTCGCCGACAACGTAATAATCACTCGCCTCTCGTCCCCAGCCGACCTGCGCTCCTTCCTCTTCGCCGAAAATAACGTCCCAGAAATCGGGCGATCCGAAATTGGTTCTGTCCGCTTTCGACAATTTGACGAATTCTTGGAAAATGAACGAAATAATTTTTTCTTCGCCGACCCATAATCGGCTATCGACGAGCTTTTGAAGCGTTTGACGATTGATAATCGGCTCACGTAATTCCTGCGACGACCCGTCTTCAACAATAGTCGCCCAAAATTGCGCCGTTATCGCGTTCCGAACGCCTATTCTGTCCATACTCCAAAATTTTTCGTAGTATAACGCCAATAAGTCGTTCGTTTCCGACCCATATTCTCGACTCGACCACCGCCAATAGTGTGTTGAAAGCCGGAAGTTCGAAGTGCGCCGCCATAGTTACTTGAGAAGAATGAGCTCGCTAGCTCTGCTTGGCCTATTTATAGTCAGAGCGCTCTGTAAGCCGTTCCGGAACAACTTGCAAACCCGTTCCGGAAGGTCTGTAAGCCCTTCCGGAACAACTTGCGTGATGAGTAATCATTGCGCGCAAATTGCAAAATATGACGCAACATACCGAAATTTCTTGTAGTGCTTTGACGATGACTCATCCTGATACTTAAGTCATGTTTTGGCTGCCTAGCACACCTAGGCGTCTGGGGGGTATGCAACCCCCCTCCGAGAAACCAAAATACCCCCAGGATTCAATTTTTTTTGTTTATTTCGTAATTTTTTGATGCCAATGGATAGTTCTCGTTGAAAAATGGGTGTTTTTCGCCATACCATCATTTTTAAGGCCATTTTCGACCTTATGGTGCCTAGCCCCTAAAAGAAAGCATAGAAAAACATAAAAATTAATACTTTTTGCAGAAATTGTTTGAAAATTGACGACAATTTCAATGGTATGGAAATTGAAGGTAGATGTTTAAGATACAAAAAAGGAAGATTTGAGTACAATATCTAATGAGATTTTAAGCTGCTTATCGCTCTGACTGTTTTGTACGCTATTCGATTTATTAAAAACAAAATACTACATAAAAGAGGTGTAATTAATCGTACGGTAGTCTAATTCCGCATTCTTTCAGTATCTTTTCAATATCGTCAATCTTTTTATACTCTGTCTCAACCGGCGGTTGCGGTTTTGGTGTAGAAAACCGAGCCATTCGCTTATCGATAGATAGTTCGATTTCATCGCTCCTTTCTGCCAGAGTCCCGATTCGGATCATGTTTTTGTATAGAAAAGCTTTCAGCTTGCTACCATCGACGTTTCGTCGTAATCTTTTACAGGTTTTGAACGAATATTTTGTGTAATTAACGCCTTTGATACCGTCAACTCTGCAGGCTTCGACGATCAGAAAACGGTGAATAAGTTTAATGTGAATTTCCGAAGGCGAAAAGTTTTCCGAAAGACAGAAAGACGTTTCAACTATGGACGTCATTTTGGCTGGAATGAACTTTTTTACTTGCATGAGTCTAATATACTGCGAATCATTATATCAGAACGATATAAATCACATTTCCTGCCCGAACCTGTTAGGACATACTTTCCAGTTGAGAAAATATTCACAGAAAGGTGACTCATGCGGTATTTTAAAGCAGGAAAAATTTCGGGTTCATAAAAACATTTTGGTTTCAATTTATCGTAGAGTCTGTGCAAGTTGACGGTATATCCAGCGTTTCCAGTAGCTACGTAATTATTTATACGAATTTTTTTCAATAGATCCGAATCGAGATGGCAAAGAGCCAAGATTTCGCTAAAGGCCTGTTTAGCCTCCTCTTCCGACTTAGTCCCTGTACATATAAATTTACCATTTCGAAAAAGTATTATTGTAGCTTTTGGATTTAGGATTTTCAAGCTGAGACCAGGAAAATTTCCTTTTACCGGCTTATATTTAACCATTTCTGGAAAATTTTCGGCTGCTTCCTGAAGATTCAGAGGACACTGAGAATCAAGAGACGCTATTAAATTACAAATTTTCATTTTCAAAACAACTATTTTTCGGTTTTGAAACAATATCTATACATAAATTAAAACATCTTCTTCACGGGTTACACGATTTATTTCATGTCTTAAACATTCGATAAAAATCAGACGCTTGAATAACGAACGGACTAATAATTTAATATGTACAATTTATTTATTCGTGACTTGTTGTGTACGTGCTTTCTTCGAACAGTAAATAATACATACAAGACATGCACGAGGGGGCATCTCAGCAGGGAAAATTTCTAGATAAAATAGGGCGAAAATCGGAAAAATGTTTGACCATATACATTATTTTTATTCAGGCTCTTAGATCTGGGGGAGTGAGTCCTGACCATACGTGGGCAGCAAGAAAATTTTGGGGGGGTTGCAAGATTTTTTTGAAGGTCGAAAAATGGCCTTAAAAATGGTGGTATGGCGATAAAAACACCATTTTTCGACGTTTCTCATCAAGCACTATCCATTGGCATCAAAAAATTGCGAAAAAAAAACGAAAAAATTTTTCAAAAATTGAATTCTGGGGGGTATTTTGATTTCTGGGGGGTATTTTGATTTCTGGGGGGTGCATACCCCCCAAACCCCCCACGCCCAGGTGTGGTCCTGACCCTCCAAAATTCAGAAAAATCGGACTTTTTAGACGTTATTTTTGGTCTTTTTGGGTATAGTCCTCCCAAATCAGTGCTGGTCCCCCAAAGTAGGACGGCTAGCCACGTGCCTGTTTTATGCCATTTATACCATATTTTAGCAAAACAAATTCATCGACACCACCCCCCAGATCGACCATGCAACCTGAGGAACAACACTGCAAGATTGACCATGCTATAACAGGCGGCGCGGTGGGAGCCCCCTCCCCTTACACACCCCTCCTTTCCCGTCCCTTATATACTTTAACGTTGCACCCTGGGATGACGTCAGGGTGCAGATTTTTACGTCATCGCCTATGTTATAACACAGCCTATCCTACAGCGTTGCGCCCCAGGCTGACAGCCATTACTACTCATTGCCCTGATTTTGTCATGATTGATTGTCCGGTCCCGGCCAGTCCGACCCTACATATCTAATACACTGTCCTGATTAATTGTCCGGATTCTACCCCTTTGTCCCGAGTCCGGTTCCGGATTTTACCCACAACTCACGTCTCTTCGTTATATGCGTTCGTTTCCTGTTTTTCAAACATGCGCGTCAGGTATGAATAGATTACTGTAGTTGCGATTCCCATTTTTGCCTGACACTATGCAAGAGACGACTGCAGACCAGCAGCCGGTTTCACGAAGGTGTCTAACTTTTTAGTCGACTAACTCAGTTAGCCGGCTAAATTTTTTGAGTTAGTAGGCTAAAGTTAGCCAACTAACTTTTTGGGTTTCACGAGGGTGTCTAACTCCTTGTCTAACTTTAGCCCGGGCTAACTTTGAAGTTAGACAGGCTCATAAAAGTTAGACAGGGAAAAATGTGGTTTAAACCAAACATAGGTACATTACATAATAACATTTTGTGCATTAAAAATCGTTCCGTGCAGTGTTTGGTTCGTTTTTCTTTGTTTTATCATTGACAATTATGGGATCATGTACTGAATCTAAACGTAACAAACCGTTTACTGAACCGAAAAGGCGATTCATCACTCAGTTTGTCAGGGACCATGCCACAATTTTCAATTGCAATGACGGAAAGGCCGATTCAAACAAAAGAAAAACGGCAAAATGGAAAGAAGTAAAAAAAGACAGCCATTTGGGCAATTGAAAGTTTGCATCGCACAACATAAGCAATATAGTGTTTTTGAAAAATTATCAAAAAGCCCAGTTTAAAAATCAAATAAATTGTGAGTTCACACACGAAAAGGATTGTGGCCCTTGCATTAAAAACCTATTTTTTCCCACAAAAGGTCCACAAATTATTATATGCAATCAGAAAAAAATTTCCTCTACTGTTGCCGCAATAATCTAAAAAACAATGTGACAAAAAGTGGTTAAAATGTTTTTTAAATCATTGATTGAAAAAGTTTGTACAAACTTGTTTAAAGTTTTTCACCGACTATTCTGATGGATCATATGTACATAGAGTGATAGTCATCGCATGTGTAGTCGTTTTCATGCTTCAGTTGGCAATGCAAGTCAGTGCGCAATATGGAATGAATAGAGATGCTGCCAACGTGAAAAAATGTTGGAAGAACATGTGTGGAAAAGCCAAAACCGAAGTAGCCGATGAAAGACGCAAGCGTCAGAAAACGGGGGGTGGTTGTGAAGAAATATGTGTGTCGGAGGAAGCCGAAGACGTCTTGCAGGTTATTGGAGAAAATAATCCATCAATTACTGGCCATGGGGATGGATTCGATTTAGGCGACAGTGATGAAGAATTCACTTCGAAATTCTTTGCGACCATGGATGAAAATTCGGTCGAAGATTTCAGTCAAAGTGTAAACGAATCTGAAGCAGCGGTTTTTCAAACCTCAAAAATTAAATCCGCTACAACTTCAGGCAACAGCGCTTTGCAGAAACCAAAGAATAAAAAGGAAAAATTGTGCAAGGAAGACATGATAATTCGTGTTTTACTTGCCGAAGAGGCAAAGCATATTGCAGAGAAGAATAAGTTCGAGATGGAAAAAAATCTCATGCAGCAAAAAGTCAATGCCGAAATTCAAGGGTGGTATTCCGTTTCAAATGCGATGAATGCATTCGGGGCTGCCTGTCAAGCTTTCACTCAGTCTTGCATTGCTAAAGATGGTGCACAATTTACTCAGTTTTCTAGTGCCCCCAGTGCGCCGATGCAACAAAATTCGATTTATGAAAATTTGTAAATGCTCGTTGTGACTCATGCAAGTTAATTTTGTTATTGATGAATGAATGCCCACATTGTTATGATAGGTTGCAAACGACATTACATTACTTATATTCTATGTACCTATCTTTCTAATACCGATTTTCTAATAGTACCAAATCATTTGTTAATGGCTTGGTAAGATTACTATTAGAAATTCCGCACATGCTATTGCATGCTCCTGCATTTGTAAGAAAATTGGATTTGAAAAGGCCCACATATTTGTTAAAAAATTTCGTGATTCCAAAATTTGAATGGGAACAGGGGTGGCAAAAACCAAGATTTAAAAATTTCAATTTTTTGGTTTTTGGTTTTTGATCTGGTCTTTCTTGGGTTTTGCTTGGTTTTTGATGGTTTTTGCATATTTTCACTAAACTATTGAGTTAATAAGGGAGAATTTTATTTTTCGAATGTTATTTTTACAAGCTCATTGAAGAAACCTAAGACACAAAAAAGATGTTTTGTTTGCATAAAATGGAATGCAGCATAATTCATAGCAGACCATCACATATTACATTATTCGTCATCATCAGACATATCGCTTTCATTCTCTTTCATCCGAATTCGGAATTGTAGTCGGCAAACTGGCAGGCATTGATTTTGTGGTGAAAACGAGTTTTTGAACTGTTTCAGCAGGCCTCAGTGAGTTTCGCAATTTTAGTGAATAAAATCAAACGTCGTCGAAAAATTTTCCTCCCAGTGCTCACACAATCACGACCACACATGGGCGTGGGGAGGTTCACCCACCCCCCCCAAAAAATTTTTTTCACCCCCCCCCTTAAAAATTCTGGGGGGGTAAAAGTTCGGAATTTGGAAGTGGCGCTTGCGCCACTTCCCAAAATTCCCAAAACAAGTTGGCCAGCCCTGGAGTTTGCCAGCCCACTGGCTATGCCCTTGATAGATTGCGGCCGATTATTAGAACAAATCATAACAAAATGTTGAATTTTTAACATCTTGTAAAAAGTTGTAAAAACAGCCTCCATTCTAGAAGCTATTTTAGAGCCCTCGGAAAAATTTACGTTTTGGAACATTGCTAAATGAAAAACATGAAGTTCAAGTTTTCAAGTTAATTACATTTATATAAGAAGCAAAAACACGCGCAATATACGATTCAACTCAAGCAAAAAACTACTCAGTTATTGAAGTATGTCAAGGCAATATGATCACGCATTGACTGACCATCACCGAAAGAATCGGTTTCTTCATCCATAAATTCTTCGGGTAGAATGTCATCAAAATCCGGCAATTTTTTTTGCACTGCGATGTTGTGCAAAACGCCACAAGCCACTATGATGGCAAACGAAGTTTCAAGTTTTGTACGAATTTCGCTGTGCAGTATGGAAAATCGACGTTTCCATCTGCCAAAAGTCTGTTCAATCAAAACCCTTGTCTGTTTTTGAGCATTATTGAAATTTTTCTGGGCAGTGTTATTTGGGTTTCGGTATGGGGTCAGAAGAAATGTGCGGCAGGGATAACCAGAGTCCCCTAACAGTGTACCTTTAAGGCTCCCATCCTCCAAACCTCGGCTTAAAGCAGATTCGCGAAAGATACGAGAGTCATGGGCACTACCAGGCCACTTCACAACTAGGTTTGTTAGCTGACCACCAGGTCCACACACGGCTTGAACATTCAACGAGTAAAATCCTTTTCGATTTCGATACACGTGGGGATGCTCCTTAGGTGCAACAATACGAATGTGCGTACCATCAATGCAACCCACAATCATAGGAAAATTTGCAATCTTGAAAAATTGTTGCTGGAATTTGTTTACTTCATCATTTTTGGGGTATTGTATAAATTTCTTTGCACGTTTGCAAAGCGAAACGGAAACTTTCGCAAAAGCCGACAGATTGTAGGCTTGGAAATTGACAAAGTATCACCAATCACCTCTTGAAAGCTGTTGGACGCATAATATCGAAGTGACGCCAAAACTTGAAGTATGGGTGGCACAGCATAACCACGTTCAGTCTCAATTACCAAATCATCCATCAACATATCAGTGATTTCCATAATAGCTGATCGGGTAAATCGATAACGTTTATACAATTCATCGTCATTATATTTATCAAGCGGATTGTCTCTATCTCGGCAAATTCTAGGCCGCTTATTCAAATTTTCATAATCATCATCGCTGTCATCTAATAAACCATTCAAACAACGACGCAACATTTTCTAAACTTCTCACAACAACAATCTAACATCCACAAAAGCACACATTTTGCCTGTCTAAGTTGAAGTTAGCCACCCCCTGACCAGGCTAACTTTTTTAGGTGTTAGTCGACTAACTTTTAGCCGGCTAACTAGGTTAGACAGGTTCGTGAAACTCCCCTTGGCTAAGTTTCCTGTCTAACTTGCCTGGCTAACTCAAGTTAGTCGTCTAACTCAAGTTAGACAAGCTCGTGAAACCGGCTGCTGATAGCACGAGAGGTGGGTACTAAAAAACACCTTTTGTCGATTGGCTGAATTTTATACACTCTCGAATCACCTTATACTGTAAAAAAGTCTCAAGAATTTCAACACGGATTATAGAAACTACTGTATGTAGGTGGTACTTACATACCTCTTAATCTTTACCAATCTCTTTATTTATTGAATGGTTTTCCTCCCATTTTTCATCTAGCTGAGACACGTTGCCATAAACAGCAAAGTTCTGGTAATTCCCGTGTCTGCTACGTGCTAAACCTAGGTATATAAGCTGAAAAACTCTAGTCTTTTACACGTAAGCTTTAATTCGATCCAATGCAAATTAGACACAAGCGGATTAGAAGCTCCATGAAATTGAAATCGGTCAACAAAAGAAAGGCTGTCTAAATGACTTTTCATTAGAGACCGGATTTTGGTGTGCAGCACACAATTTTTTCTTTACTCGCCTGTATAGAGAAAAGCGAGAGAAGCATAAATACACTGTATTTGAAGCTGGGGAGCCTTATTTTTTTGCACACAATCAGATACTTTTGAACTTTTCGCCCACAATCCATAGTTTTTCGTAATTTTGCACACAAAAGCACTATTTTGATATGCTTGTTAGACATTTTATAAGTTCAGTGGGGATCCTGGATTCGGTGTTCCGTTTTTTATTGCCAAAACTATGCAAAAATCCGAGATTTTTTGACCGCCTTGACGGATGATGCAGAAGGCAAAATCTTTGATCGAAGACGAGACGCCTAAAGATGAATTATTCAAGGTGGCAATGCTTGGATTTTTATCGGATTCGATAGAAAAATTAAAGATGCAAGGTTTGACAAAAGAAATGCAGTGGGAGATTTTTTCGGATGCTTTAAAATGTTTGGATGGATCTTTGATGCGAAAATTTCAAAGTAGTTTGAGCAAAAACCCAGACGTCAATCACTTTGTGAATGAAAAAGATGTAGACAAATGGTGGAACACTTTGTGCGCTCTCTTCGTGTCTGTAGACGTGGAACGATCATTTTCACAGTACAAAGCGATTCTGTCTGATCGTCGTCAAAATTTAACGTTTCAGAATATTGAAATATATAACGTAATCGCATTTAACAAGTTTTTGTTTTAATAAACAGTGTTTATTGTTTATATAATCCATGAATTTTTGCACACAATTTAGCACACAATTGTCCCTTTTTTGTGCACACACCTTGCGCACAATCAACGAATTTTTCGCACACTAAAATCCGGTCTCTACTTATTATACACTGACCCATTTCTGTGTAAGCTCTGTTTGTATTACAAATTTTTAAATTTTGTGGTCATTGAAAATTTGTTAAAAAAGCGCAATTAAATGAAATTGACAGGAAGATGTAGGTCTCAAGCCTCATTCATACTCCACGCATCGCGCCAAACTTGCGAAAATCGCAGCTCGCAGGATCAGATTTGCACGCGAATTCAATTCATACTTTTGCGCGAATAATTGTTCGCGCGAATCGCAGGATTTTCTGCGACACGATTTTTCAATTCATACTTATGCGAAAATCGCAACGCAGAATGAATCGCGCGATCCATAAATTTCATAGTGCGATAATTCGCGGTTCAATTCATACTTCATCGCGTGTTTTTGCGCGAAAAGTGTCAAAAGTTACTATTCTTAGCAACAAATTGACGAGAGACGCGAATTCTAAAAATTGGGGCTTGACGCGAATTCGCGTTTTTTTATGCGCGCAGTTCCAATTGAAATGTCAATTTTGACGATTTACGGCCCTAGGCGGCCATTATGCAAATGACGCAAACGTCGAATGCGTTGAATTTGTAATGAGGTCAGTCGAGAAAAGAACGAAGAAAAAATGCGCGAAATAATCGCGCGATATTTCGCCAAGATTCGCAGAAAAAATCGCACGTTGCGTCGCAGGAAAACCTAATTTGCTAAAATTCGCAACAAGTTTGAATGGAACACGCGATGCATTTATTTTGCGAATTATCGCGCGATTTTTCGCAGGGAGTATGAATGGATCAAGCGATACGTCAATTCGCACGATTTTCGCAAGTTGCGCTATTTTTAGACAAAGTCACGCCATATAATCGTGCGACGCGATCCTGCGCGAAGTATGAATGAGGTTTTAGAATCGGATTAAAAAACCGCTAAATCCAAATGATGGAAATGGTGAATGGACAGCTTTCGCGCCTTGCTTTTCATTATCAAAGTAGAAATAAGCGAATATCCGCAGAAAACTGTTTGTAAGTTAAAATTCCCTGATGGATCGGTATCTGCTCTGCACAATCTAAAATACAACCATCACTGTCTTCAATCAAGCTAGAGACAGTTGATACTGAATTGAAGTCAGTTAGGGAACACAATTCGTGAAGCATTGTGGAGGATCGGTTGTGTCCGTCTGTTGGTGTACCAAGTTTACAGAAAAACTAACGTTTGCTTTCATGATATTATTTACCAAAATTAATATCTATTCTGCTAACGACGACTCTCGAAAAAAGGTATTGTTTGTTAACGACGGCTCAAAAACACGTCGTTAACGATATTTTTCGTCTTAATACCGTTAATTATAACAATTTTACTTCTGGCCAGGCAAATTAAAAAAATTACGAGCATGTGCTTCAGAAATACTTTATTAAGTAAGCCTGCTTACGTCATTAGAAAAGTTACTTACGAAATACATTTACGAATTAATACAACAAAATTCAGCTAGTTCGTCGACTTCCGTCTTCCGGAAGCTGAACGGAAACACTTAGAGAACGTTTTTGCGACTTTTTCCAATGTGCTGGGACAAAGACGTCGTGTCTTGAGATTCTGACTATAGAAGCAGAGCATTGCCGGTCAAGGTGGATCGATCGGACTGAGTCAAATATTGATCTTTTTGGGCTAAAATAATGTCAAAAATGATCTAGATGCTAAAATAACAATAAAACTTTGTTAATCTACAGTTTTCGATCAATTTTGAGCACTTTCAAAAAAATTTATTATTTTCGTCAGTTTTCAGCCCTCATTTGGCATAATTTTTCTCAGACAATCAGCCAAATCTCCATGCTGGGGATTTACTCACCGTACATAAGGTTTATCAAAAAGCAATCAAAATAATATAATAAATAGAATAATTATTAAAATAGAAAAATAAATAATACTAAGAATAAGATTCTGGGGGTCTAATGTAATGTGCGGGGGCTTTTCAGCTCCTGCATAGGGCTTAATCTACCCCCAAGACCACTCACGCCGATATGTGCTTCCCACTTAAACTCTCCTACGTGCATGGCTGATTCTAACTAGAAAAAAGGCCGCACTTTGACCCTTTGCGCAGACTCCTTCAATTTTTTCCAATTTGGATGAGCAAGTGGATATTAAAAACGTACAAAAAGAAAAATACTCTTATATCATGAAACGTGTTGTAACCGACAAGTTGATTAATCCAGCCTGGAGATTACCTATATTTTTCTCATCGGGAAATATGAGACAAAGTCCATTATACTATTGCGCTCGTATGCTTTCATTATGTACCTACGAATTAGTCGGCAGAAAATTGTTCTTTTTTATATATTATTCCGCGACTGATCAACGGGATTTTTTTCCATAATTTCAGGATTAATTTGAAGATAATATGATGCAATGTATTCATTAATTAGAAATTATAGCATCGACTATATTCGTCACATCAGCGCCATGGAAAGTAAGCATATTCTATTATTCTTCATCATCTGATTCGGAGACGTATTATTCAAGAATAATGTCGAAATTTCTATAAATGTGATAATGTAAGTTTTAAGTTATGTACGTGACGTAAACCTAAATTCAAGCAAGTAAGATAGAGCAAAAAACTCATTCCGAACGTGGATCCGATCTTAAATTCAAAAAGACAAAGCAAACTAATTTTTATTGAGAAAAGCCGCGAAATTAAATTTTTTGCACTCGCTCAGAAGTCTCACTCAGGCAATTTATCGGTTTACAATGATCCCAAAAAATTATATCAACGTAAAAATGGTAAAGAAATATTTGATAATGATTTTAAAACATTGAGAGGTATTTTAAATTGTTATCCTTTTTTGGCTCGTTTTGCTCTCCTTTTATTAAAAAATTGTTTTTCTTTCGTCTATTGTTATCATTGCTATCCTTTAAGGCTGAGCGAAATAATCACTAGCACTGAATCTGCACTGTTTCAAGTTCATAATAAATACCGTATAAAGTGGAGCTCAACAAATTAAGTAAGAAACGATCATTAGAGATCGCCCTCATGGTACAGAGAGAACGCATGTTAAACTTTTGAAAAAATATAGTAGAATTCTGGGGATATTTGAGAGAAGCAATGTCGAATGAGATTTCAAAAGTTTCCGGCGGTTTGAAATCGATTAAAGTCTCAGTATTATATAATCTCTTGTAGATCTCTTACACAATAGAGCATATAAAAGATTTTAAAAATATGGAAAAAATGGAGCCTCGACCACATATGGGCATAGGGTGGGTTCAGGGGAATTAGAGCAAGAAGTATCCGGCGAACACCTACCCCCAGAATTAATTTTTGCTATATATTCGGTAATTTTGCCAGTTTTACCCGAATTAGATCCTTCGCTGCCCATGTATGGTCTTAAAGATTTTTTTGTTCAGGCAGGACATACAGGCACTCTTGATAACCATTAGAAGTTTTTAACAAAGGCAATGAATCCAAGAAAACAAATCCTTGTGGAGTGTTTATTTTGCCTTGAAGTTGGCACATTTTCCTTCAAAAATCCTGTTTTAATTCCAAAGTACTATATAGCTTTTAATAATTAATAATAATAAGCAAAATAATAATAATCATAATAATAATAATGATATTAATAGTAATATTAATAATAATAATACTAATAATAATAATAATATTAATAATAATAATAATAATAATAAAATTAATAATAGCAATAATAATAAGGATAATAATAATGATAATAATAATAATAATGATAATAATAATAATGATAATAATAATAATAATATTAATAATAAAAATGATAATAATAATGTTAATAATAATAGTAATAATAATAATAATATAATAATAATAATAATAATAATAATAATAAAATAATAATACTAATACTAATAATAATAATAGTAATAGTAATTAATTGCATATTTCCCTTCAAGAATCGTGTTCAATTCTGAAGTGCTATATATTTTTTACATTTATCAGATTCAGAAGTCGATCCGGATGGAATCGCATTATCAAAGGCTGTGTTGAATGTAATTAAAGAGATAACGCCTAAACAGTGCGAAATTATCCACCAAACGTACGCATTGATGGATACAAATCCCAAAAAATGCGGATTGAGCGTTTATATCAGGTACGAGTAACTATGGATCGCAGGAATTCGGTTTGGCATCGTATATATCTTGGCCCGCGTGACAATTTGTCAGTAGGAAAAAACAAGACCAGAATTATACGGGTCAAAAAATTATTTAAAAGTTCAATAATCCTTCAAGTTTTTTTATCAAGTTTAGTTTTTGTCAAGAAAAATTCAAAAAAAGCGTGAAAATGTTTTGAAAAATTAAATTCTTGGGGTTGGGCCGATTTCGCTAACGAGTCTGCTTAGTTTTTGAGGTAGAAATTTTATCCACCCTTTGAAATTTTTTATTTTTCTTATGTTTTTCATTTGTTCTTCTCCACGACTCCCTACCGTTGATATGAATTTTATGTGTATAGAATGCGCTGATATAGTCAGAAAAGAACAAAGATGACTAAATGTTCTCGATGTTTTTCGAAATATTTTTAAGAGTGATAAAAAGCCGAAAAAAATAGACCAATAACTGAGCGGCGCACATCCCGTAATTATCAATCTCTCAGTGCACAGTTAATAACAGCGGAAAACGATGCAAAAGTTGAAAAAATGGGGTAGCCAAAGGGTTTTGAAGAAAACATTGGGATGTTGATAGCTTAATGGGTCGGAGCTTGTTGCGAAACGTATTGTCGGTTTTTCTCTCAAATTTGATCAACTGCCTGATCCTTTTTTGCGAGTCAAAATTTACTCGCAGATTTTCCGGTCTGAATGTCAGAACGTGTGTTAATTCAAACGAAGGTCAACGGCTAACCTCCTGTAATCTAAGCTTATGTTAAATTTCATCAACAGCTAACTTCCTGCAATCTAGGTTACCGTATTACCCGAATTAACAGACCACACTCATTTTAGCGCCCCCTTCATTTTAGCACCCCCCGGAAATATCACTTGAATACATAAGCGCCCCCACTCATTTAAGCGCCCCTTTAATTATAGCAATTTTTTATCCTGTGTACTAGATTAAGTACACTGTCCTATACTATTATGAATCAGATTCGAGGTTAGGCATATAACAATATGTTCCTTAGGTTGATAAAATTTGGAAGTTGACATGACAAAATTGACTTGAAAATCTAAGCGCCCCACTCATTTAAGCGCCTCCCTCATTTAAGCGCCCCTCCCAGGACCAACATGAAACAATAAGCGCCCGGTCGATTAATTCGGGTTATACGGTAAATTCATTATAAGATTAAATTGAAATATTATTGAAGGTCGCTTCGACTGAATAAAGTAATAATAAAATGTTGTTAAAACGGGCAAACCAACTTTTTGTGACTTGAACGTGAGTTGTGCCTACAGCGTTATATGAACATGTAATGGCTCATTGGAACTGCGAAGTATGGGTTGTAATCGTATGGCTAACCACTGATAAGCCATTTTTTTAAGTTGTTTATTGCCAGAACTCATGATACTTCATTATTAATACGGGTAATAGCATTAACATAAACTTAATTGAAGAGATTGAAATAAATGATTTAAAAACAAAAAGTAAATATAATTAAATAAAGGCATATGTTTGTACGTACATACACAGACATAATAAAAAAATGTTTCTGCTAATTTCTGGATCAATGTTTGATGAAGCAATATGATCATCGCATATTATAAAATAGCACAATGTGAAACCATCAGAAGCGAGAGTGCCTTAGTTAATTAATTCAGAACCTTGCTAGGATAGGATTTAAAATCTTAAAATTAAACATACATTTCCCCCCACAGTCTGTCCCATTTTGATCTAATTAGATTGCAGGTCCACCTTGTACCATTTGGGCACATCATTTACCTGCATACTACATAATTTGCCTATGTACAAAGTGTATTCGAGGCACACCCGTGGGAATGTAGGAATGGAGAATTTTCAGAATAAAATAAAGCAAAATCAAGCAAAAATGCCTGATTAGCAAATTTTTTAGTAGAAGAACTCGAAATTAATCAGAAACTGTAGTAGATCAACATTGTTTTTGCGCAATTTTAGTATTGGATATCAGTTTACGAGCCGTTTCGACTAATAAAAGCTCTCTAGCTGACTGACCCCAGAGACCGGGCCTTTACTGTATAATGATGCATTTATCTTTCTATTTGTCAGGCTCTTTCAAGAATATCCGAATTACAAGAATTTGTGGCCTGTGTTGAGATGCATTCCCGATTCATCCTTGTTTGACACGCCTGCTCTGGTAAAATTGGCCATCGTATACACGAATGGAATGCGCAAAATTGTGGATAGTTTGGTATCGGGCGACTGCGCTTCCACCATCAATGTTTTTAAGCGAATAGCGAAGACTCATCAGATCAGACGCGTTACTCGAATGCACTTGGAGGTAAGTCAAAATTTTCTATAATGGCTAGCAAAGACCGGAAGTTGACTTCTACAGGATAAGAATTTTAATTTTCCAACAAAAAGAAATGGTGGAAGAAAATTTAATTTTTTGAAAAAGTTAGTGAAGTCGCTCATAAACTGTAAAATGAGAGTAGTTTTCGGGCTGTTGTTCAATATAAAAAATAATTTGTAGAATCATAAAATTTTCATGTGCAATTTGCTGCCATAAAAATTTTAGTATTGCAACATAAAGGTTTTATTTTGATCCAGCTTAAAATATGCGCGACTTGACATAACATTTTTATGTTGATCCAATTTAACAAAATATTCTTTCAAAATAGAATCAACACAAAAATTTTATGTTGATCGATATTAAATGTAATCACTTCCACATCTGGGCGTGGGGGCTTCGGGGGGTATGCACCCCCGAGAAACCAAAATAACCCCCCAGAAATCGAAATACCCTCCAGAATTCCATTTTTGAAAATTTTTTCGTTTTTTCGCAATTTTTTCATGCCAATGGATAGTGCTGGATGAGAAACGTCGAAAAACTGTGTTTTTTACGCCATACCACCATTTTTAGGGCCATTTTTTGACCTCTGAAAAATCTTGCACCCCCACCCAGAATTTTCTTGCTGCCCACGTATGCTCACTTCTACATCAAAACTATGCATAAATAGCTAATATTCCTCTAGCATGTCTCCCCCTTGACAAAAGTGTATCCCCCTTATTCTAGCATGTATCCACCTTATAAATGCCAATAATATTGAATAATACAATGATACGCAGATGCAACTAAAACAGTGCACATGTCAATGAAACAAAAAATTCAGGTGATTGCAATTCATATCAGTGGAAACTGTCCGGCAATTTCAGTGACTATCACACCTGGGCGTGGGGTTTGGGGGGTATGCACCCCCCAGAAACCAAAACACCCCCCCAGAAATCAAAATACCCCCCAGAATTCAATTTTTGAAAATTTTTTTCGTTTTTTTCGCAATTTTTTGATGCCAATGGATAGTGCTTGATGAGAAAAAGTCGAAAAATGGTGTTTTTATCGCCATACCACCATTTTTAAGGCCATTTTTTGACCTTCAAAAAAATCTTGCACCCCCCCCCCCAGAATTTTCTTGCTGCCCACGTATGGTGACTATGTCATTGAACGGAGTGTTGACGTGCATTTTTTTCCACGAATACGATGCTAAATGTTCCAACAGTAAAGTTTGTTTCAAATTATTCATATCCTAGAGGTCAGATTTCAGTTGCCTTTGATACAAAGTTGTTATAAATACTACCTGTTTTCATGTAAACATAATTGTTCGGAACTGACAAAACATACGTTGCAGACCATTGTGTTGCTAGAGTAAGGAGGATACACTTTTGTCAAGGTGGAGACATATTAGAGGAATACCTAAATAGCTTTCCAACTTCGAAAAAGAGGTAATTGCAATTGATTTGCAGGTTTAAATAAAGATACCGCGCCATTTATATTAAATTTTATGTTGATCCTACAAAATGCTGCCCTCGCTGTTCATCTGATTAAAGTCTCAAAGAACAACGTAAAAAACATTAGTTAGGCTGACATAGGCCCGTTTAGAACCTACAAATTATTTTGTTGATTCAACATGCAGGCGTTATTTTTATGATGATGCTACAAATTTTTTTACAATGTAGTCAGTGACACCTACACATGGGCTTGAGGAGTCTGCTAAATCCCCTTGTTCCGAGTAGTCCAAATTTAAAATTTAATAATTAAATTAGAAATTAAGTTGAAAATGAAATTCAGCTCAAGATTACTGCTTTTTGGGATTTAGGCACATCAGACACCCCAGAATTCCGTTGCTGGCCATGTATGCTTATACCGCATACAGTGGAGGCCAACTTGACTGAAAAAAGGAGATAAACTTTCTTTTTTATCTCCGTTGACACACCAAAGTGGGTTCTTTCTAAGGCTAGCTTTGATATGTACATATTTGACGTGACAATGTTATTATTTAGAATGAACAAAAATGCCTTTTTTAGTACTTTTAGTGTCATGGGCAATCTGTGTAGTCTGCTTCATTTTAAAATAGTACGATGGAGTGTTATTTTACTGTAAGTGAGCTATAGATCAGAAGTCACTTTTGCAGCCTTATTCAGTCACACTAAATTTATTTAAATATCTCCGAATAACTACTTCGCGGCACGCGAAAAACTGATAGTAATGCGAAACATCTAGGTATAAACTTGAAAGTTTTGTTGTAAATTTTATGTTAAGAAGCATAGATGCACAGCATCACCGATCTATGGGAGGAGGTTACCCGGTCTGGTCGGGGTCAAAAATTGAGCTTTTCCGGAGCCAAAATGACCTCAGAAACTGGTAGAAATGCTAAAACAGCTTAAAAACTGCATTATTCCACATTTTCTGGTCAATTTCAAGCACCTTAGTCTCATTTTCTCCAAAAAATTTCCCATTTTTTCATTCTGGGGTTCTAGACTTCAGCCCCTTCCCCACGTGCACGTCTAGTCAGAAGTATAACTGTTTTAGACATATTGCAAAGCAGAAAACAGTTTTTGAAAGAGCAAATACAGGGTAAAATTGAAAAGTTTTGCTGAGTTACCCTTGCTATTGGTTTTTTTGGTATACACTTTCGTAAACATCATTTTTCGGAAAGTACCGAAAAAATGTTTGATATGAATCAGTAAATCTATAATTAAATAAATCTCAATTTAAGCTCCTTTGTGAAAATAACTATAATAGCGTCTTTTCTCTGTTGCCTGTTGTTCGTCGATTCATAATTGTCAATTTTATTATTTTACTTAGTTCACTTTTGTGAATTTTTCATCGTATTACACTTTAATTGTGTTGATATTTTATAAAAAGTTGGAACTTGCGAAAATCTGCTACATTTGACGAATTCTGATAATCCAAAAACATCAAGTAGAGGCCTGATAGCGGGAAATTTTTTTCTATTAAATGCTTCAGACCGCTTTACTTTGGGATCAAGCAGAGCGAAAATTATATAGAAGACTTCTTATATCCATTTTTACATTAAAAAACTCATTTCTCAAAAGTACGATTATTTTCGATTGAATCACTGAAATGTACGACTGTTATCCCTTTGTGTTAGATTACTTCATCGTTTCTCAACAAATTTCCTTCTCGCCAATTTTTTTCTGAACGCAGCATATGCTTCCAATGTTCATAGCCACGTTGGCTGATTTCCAAGGAAAACCTGTCGAACCGCAAGTGGTTGAAGCGTGGAGAAAATTATTCAGTGCCATTGCCGAAATAATTGAACTTTATCAGCAGAAGGAAGCGGAAGACAAACGAAAACTTGCAATGCAACAAACAAAGCAGCAATCCAACCACATTTGATTATCTTCGAAGTTCGTTTTTGACACTGAAAAATTTGGCATAATCCGTAATATAGGAGGTACACGAATGGCAAGGAATTTGTTTTTTCTGTCGTTCAAAATAACATATTCTAGAAGTCTTCCGAAAAAATCAGGCAAAAAATCCTGTTTTACCGATATGGTATCTTTCGCCAAAATTTTTTTGTTATCCATCAGTCGCAATACAAAAAAGCAGCCAATTGCGGGTAGATAACACCATAGATGGGCGTCACTCACATAAGCGTAGCCAGGGGGGACAATGTGGGCACACGCCTCCAAAATTTTTCAGAAATATTGTTAATTTTTCTGTTGCAATAATGTATGTCCAGGAAACTGGGTTCAAAAAGGCAAAAATGTCATCCGCCGTTTCGCGTCGAGTCATTATTTATTGTCATATAGATCTAATGAATTTAAAAGCTTGTATAAGCTAACATAATCCAGCACTTCACATCTCTTTAGTAATTTAATGCACTATTTGTTCGTTGAATGAAACTGCGCATCCTTGTTGAGCATAATAGTAACAGTGCGAAAATGATTGTGTACCAGTTTGTCTATTCTCTGCTTTGTTTGTCTTTTGTTTACCAGATTGTCTATTCTTTGCTTTGTTTGTCTTTCTTTACAGGGACACATAATTCAGTTTTGAATGAAAGGAATTGCCAAATTATCTTTTGTTTTTGCGCATCTCCTGCTTTTAATAAGAAGGTCACAAATGAGCCTAAAAATGGTAAGAACAAAATCGATACATTTTTCTATTTTATTGGCAGCGACCCCTTGCTGCGCTATGTAATTAGCAGAGGTCGAAAAACGCATTTCAGCTCAGAAGTTTTGTGCAATGTAGGGGTTCATCAATTTTAAGTGTTTTTGGGCTTGATTCAGGACCGAGATTTGGCCGATTTTGCGAAAATTTTAACGTTACTATTTAACATTGAAATGGTTTTTTTAACAAAATTTCCCGGACTTTGCCCGGACCCCGCTGGGAACGCTTAAGCGCGCCACCCCAGACCCTCAGCAGTCGTAAAATCTCGTTGCACATCTACAACGAGATTCGAGGTAGAACAAGCCAGTAGGTGAAAGGGTTGGGAATTTCAAAAAATTTCCGGCGTTTCGCGCCTGCAATAATTTGTCTGTTTTGTATGATTTAAGCGGTATAAATTGAGCTTAAAGTGTAAAAACGTCAAAATTTTCCGGCGCATAGCGCCGCCAGTTACTGTTCTTTCTTTTTGTAGAGCTCCAGCATTGCGCTTAAAAGCCTGAATCACAAAATATCTTCAGACGAAGTTTGTAATTCGCAGTTTTCTTGTTAGAAGCTTGAACTGTCAAAATTGTTTCGTACAAATTTGATAGTTTTCTGCTCTGTCAAACTATTAGTATTCATAGAGCTACAAATTGTTAAGGGCGATAAAACATGACTAACTTTCTTGGCACGTTGCGCCACTTATGATTTCCGAACTGTTTGTCAATAGAAAGGCAGTAAATTCTACATGAAAACGGTTGAAATTCCAAAAATTTTAAGCACTTTGCGCCGTTTTACACTTTTTGTATTTTTGATCGTCAGAAACCCATGAATTAGCTAGGCTACACTACTTAAGGTCGAAAAACTCCGTTTTACTATACATGACGTTACTGGTATTTAGTGCAAAAGTAGTCTAAAACATTTTTGTTCATGCCCCTCCCGAACCAAAGTCCTGGCTACGCCTCTGGTCACTCACCAGCCGAGTTCTGGGAGTCTGGGTGATGCAATATTGGTAAAAATCTCCAAAAAAAGCCAAAATTTATTTCTGGGTTCTATTAATTTTCAGGAGTCTGTCGGATCTGGTCTGAACCCTCCTCTTAAACCTCTATGTCACATGTGATCCGCTTGTTAAGAATATATATGTATGCGAACTTTTAAGCCGATCGTGAAATATGATTGATATTTCATTTTGAATTTCAATAAGTTCTTTGTCCTTCAGAGCGGTGTTTACATTATATGCTTGTATTTTATTTAAAGTTAAAAAAATTGGTTTCATCTTTAAAAATACATGACTTACTGGTTTAGGCTATTTGAATTTCTTAACAGGATAAAAAAGAAACAAAAACTAAAATAAAAAATTAAGAAAAATAGAAAAGTAAATAAATAAATGAGCCGAGACCGAGCTCTTCGAGTCAAAATATATAAATCAATGCCGACAATGCATTATACAGCTGTTAGAGTATGTTTAGCTGTTAGCTTCTAAAAATTACGCTTGTGTACAATAGAAAAACTTACAGATTGTTACTCTTAAGGTTGTGAAATGCTGCAGAGTTTTTAAATAGTCAAAACTAATAATAAAAAAATTGCACCTACGACAAAGTGCCAAAAATCGCCATAATTCCGCTGTCAAAAATTTACGACCACGTTCTACTTTTAGTAACAAAAATTTCATTATATTATTTTCAGAGATTTTATTGCTAAAAAAACTAAACTTCTTGATTTGTTGAAAAATTTACAAGAATAAGGAACACTTTTCCTCAGCTACATAATTATATTCCTCTTGAAGATTACTATCATCACCTGAGTGGATTGAAAGGCTACTGTCAATGGAATATATTGATTTTATGTTATTAATAATTTTAAATAATCCATTAATTAAGTAAAATTAATTTACTAATGCTTTAGATAGGGCTAAATTTTCTGTAATAAGCTGGAGATTTCAGTGATGTTTTTCATAGTCATTTATTTTAAAATAATAAGTTTTCTTGAGAAATGATTAATTAATTTATTATTTCAATAATTAAAAGCAATCAATCATGAATTAATTAATTGAATAATTGATTAGAGGAAAGGTTCTGCTTTACTATGACTTTCAATCGAAATCTGTGTACAAAATTGTTGTTTAGGTGTTATTTTAATTTAATAGTGGATTACGAAAATCCATAAATTCTCGTACCAAGATAAAAATAGCCGCACGTTTCTAGTGAATCTATTGTTCAATATCGATAAATGTGTGCATATAGGTGACCTCGAATCAGCTAGGTGTCCGAAATTATAAAAATAAAAAAATCGAAAATCTAAATGAAAAAGTCGAACCTTAATAAATCCCTTGCATTAATATCAGGAATGTGCGGAAATTAAATATTCTGGAGAATGCAAAACAAACAAGCGCTTGCGAAATTATAATCGTAAATAGGTATTATTCTTGCATTTTAATCTTTTATTAATACTCACTCTTTTACCTAATTAATCTTGCTAAGACTCTAGAATTATTTACAAAAGAATGGATTGCTGCTAGAACAAGTGAAGTAATTAATATGGAATTGTATGCTCATGAAGTGAATACTGATATGGAATTTTTATTGAGTCTGAAGCGGACTTCCTTGTTTACCGACTAATTATTGATAAAAAATTATGATAACGATAACTAAAAAAAGATCAATGAGAAAAAACAGTGAACAAATAAAGAAATAAGCCAGTCAATGCAAGGATGCAATAAATAAATAAATAAGTGTATACATAAAGATAAAATCGAATGACGAATTAATTAGTAAGATAAAATAAAAGAATAATAGATATAAAAACCGCGCAGTCCGTATAAAATTAGAAAGAAAAAAGAAGATAACGAAGTTTGGAAGGTTCTAAGAAGTGCAGATACTAAAGATTACTACTTGTTGCAGAACCCAGGAATGAAATTTCTGTTGACTTCTATAGCGGATCCTATGTCCATATTGATTGGTGTAAATCGCTTTACATCCAGTGTTGATTAATTAACAAGTGAAATTCTAATCCAATCAAATGGTGAGTAGAATTCAAATCCAATTGTACCTATGTACTCTGTATTTACGTTTGTTTTGGCAAGATGTCTCTAGAAACATTATATATATATATATATATATATATATATATATATATATATATATATATATATATATATATATATATATATATATATATATATATATTTATATATATATATATATATATATATATATATATATATATATATATGTATGTATATATATATATATATATATATATATATATATATATATATATATATATATATATATATATATATATATATATATATATATATATATATATATATATATATATATATATATATATATATATTAGGGATGCAACGGGTCCAGATTTTTTGGAATATCAGGGTCCGGGTCTCAAATTTTTCAGATAACGGGTCCGGGTCCGGGTCTAGAAAAATAACGGGTTCGGGTCCGGGTCCGGGTCTACGAGAATTTATGAATTATGATGTCTCATATGAACAACTTGGTCCTATTATTCATATACAGCTAATTTGTGAATGCACTCAGATTGCGTGATTGCTTCTTATTTTCAGAATGTCAGTCAACAAGAAGTTAAAGTTCCTGAATAAGTTATTTAAATAATTATTTATAAGATCAAGGTGATATATTGCCTCGCCTGTACAGTAGCGCGTTTAGATATTAAAATAATTGCAATACTCTCGTTTCGTTTTTTTAAATTTACAACAGAAGGAGACTCTGAAAATGGAACCAACATCTATCTACCGAATAAAATACAGACAGAAAATATGCAGACATGTTACTTCGCATTAGAATATATGACGCCAAAGATGGAAATTGGATATTAAAGGGTGATGTCTCAACAGCCCCACCAGTCCCAACAGCCCCACCGATAATCTCAACAGCCCCACCAATCCCAACAGCCCCACAAATCCTAACAGCCCCACAATCCCAACAGCCCCACCATCCCAACAGCCCCACCGATAATCTCAACAGCCCCACCAATCCCAACAGCCCCACAAATCCTAACAGCCCCACAATCCCAACAGCCCCACCGTCCCAACAGCCCCACCGTCCCAACAGCCCCACTAGTAATCCCAGCAGCCCCACCATTACTGCAATCGCTATTATATGATATAATAAAATCAGGCAATATTAATTTTTTATGAAAGATATTTTTTAACTATTTTCGACTTCATATATTTCATCAAGACCATACACGAGCGTGCAGGTTTACATTTTCAGAATATCTCTACCTGAGAAACTGGTAGACCCGCCAGAATTGAAGCTTCAGCATTTTTGCGCAATCCGGGATTTTGCCTCATTCGAGTCATCTTGCAAGATTAGATTCCTGCTCATTATGGTCTAGTCTACATTGCCAGAAAAAAAGAAAAATGTTCTAGTGAAAAAAGAAAAGATAAATGTTAAGATTAAATTAAAATCAAGACTTTCACTCTAATCTGGTTCAAAATAGCCAGAAAATGTGGATTAGCTTAGTTTTTACGCTATTTTAACATTCATACCAGTTTTGAGGTCATTTTTGGCTCAAAACTCCTTCTCCAGACCAGTCGTGCTGTGCATCTATGATTATGACAATGGGGCAGTTGGAACCAACATTGGCAGCTAACAAATTCTGTGGGTATGGTGGGGTAAAGTGACCGAGAAATGTGCTAAAAATAGAATTCTGGGGGTCTAACATAATTTGGGGATTTCCAGAATTTAGGGTTGGGGGCTAGACTCTAAACATCCCCTCCCCTCGCTTATGTGTGGTTGGGACAGTGCGACTGTTGGAACGGTAGGACTGCTGGAACGGTGGAACTGACTGGGATTGGTGGGGCTCTTGGGACTGGTGGGGCTGATGGGATTATTGGTGGGGCTGTTAAGAAGGTGGGGCTGTTGGGACTAATACTTTATTCGGAAAAAACACAAGGGTAAAACAAAAGTCGCAAGGAAAATAAAATAAAATGCGAAAGTGGGGTTGTTGCGACGGTGGGGCTGTTGGGATTAGTGGGGCTGTTGGGATTAGTGGGGCTGTTGGGATTAGTGGGGCTGTTGGGATTAGTGGGGCTGTTGGGACGGTGGGGCTATTGGGACTGGTGGGGCTGTTGGGTATTTTGGTGGGGCTGTTGGGACTGGTGGGGCTGTTGAGACATAATCTATTGAAGACTGAGATTCTGAAGGCAAAATGAATACAATACTTTTGTCAAAAAATACCGTAATTTGAATATGTATGAGCTTGCTTTCTCAATTTTTGCCGCAGATAGATAAACACAACATGTGTCACGTGCAGTAATACAGGCGCGTCAGACTACACTTTTATTTGTAACACCATTTGTAGGTTAAGGTCGGATTTTAGCGAAAATGCCGAAACCTTGCACTAGCCTTTTATGCAGAGGCGTAGCAAGGATTTTGGTTGGGGGGCATAAACAAACATTTTCTAATACTACTTGTGCATTGAATGCCAGTTACGTTATGTATAGTGAAACTGAGTTTTTCGACCTTGAGTAGTGTAGCCTAGCTAATTTATGGGTTTCTGACGATCAAAAACACAAAAAGTGTAAAGCTGCGCGAAGTGCCAAAATTCTTTGGAATTTCTACAGTTTTCATGTAGAATTTACGGCCTTTCTATTGACAAACACTTCGGAAATCATAGGTGGCGCAAATGGCCAAGAAATTTAGTCATTTTTTACCGCCCCTAACGTTTTGTAGCTTTGACAGAGCAAAAAATTATCAAATTTGTACAAAACAATTTTGACAGTTCAAGCTTCTAACAAGAAAACTGCAAATTATTAACTTTGTCTGAAAATATTTTGAGTGATTCAGGCATTTAAACGCAATGCTGGAGCTTTACAAAAAGAAAGAACAGTAACTGGCGGCGCTATGCGCTGGAAAAATTTGTCATTTTGCACTGTAAAATCAATTTATACCGCTTCAATCATACGAAAAAGACAAATTAATGCCGGCGCGAAACGCCGGAAATTTTTAGAAATTCCTAATTCTTTTACCTGGCTTGTTCTCCCTAATTTTTTTTCAGATTTTACGGTTGCGTGGGGGTCTGGGGTGGTGCGCTCAAGCGTTCCCAGTGGGGTCCAGGGCAGAGTCCCGGAAAATTTTGTAAAATAAAACATTTTAATGTTAGATAGTAATGTTAAAATTTTCGCAAAATCGGCTAAATCTAGGTCCTGAATCAAGCCCAAAAACACTTAAAATTGATGAACTCCTATATTGCACAAAACTTTTACGACCGTTGCTAATTACATAGCGCAGCAACGGGACGCTGTCAATAAGATATGGAAAAAAGTATCAATGAGAATTTTGTTCTTCCCTCTTACCGTTTTCAGGCCCTTTTGAGAAGTGCTGGATTGTTTTGGCTGAATCAAGCTTATAAATTCATTTGATCTAAATAACAATAAATAATAATGACTCGGTGCGAAGCGCCGGAAAATTTTGACGTTTTTGCCTTTTGAACTCAGTTTTCTGGACACACATTATTGCAACAGAAAACTCAACAATATTTCTGAAAAATTTCGGTGGATGGCATGTGCCCCAATGCCCCCTACGCCTAGGCTTTTATGGGATTATTTTGAAATTACTAGCGATAATAAATAATAACCGCCCGTCGGTTCCTTGCAGCACCGCCAACTAGCGTGCCTTCTGAATAACTCTTTAGTAGTGCAGGCATTGTGTACGATCCGTTAAGATCTCGACTCAGTGGCGATTTATGTGAAAAGTTATTGTTTTTGAAATACAATCTGGTATTAATGTAGATTTAGAAGTTGGAAATAAAGTCTTTAGCCGCAATTCAACTCTTTCATCTTTCACATCTTTTTAAATTTTTTTAATACCCGTTACCCGTTATTTTTCAAGCAAAATTTTATCGGGTCCGGGTCCGGGTCTCAAAAATTGTTCAATAGCGGGTCCGGGTCCAAAAAAAGAACCGGGTAATAACGGGTCCAGGTCCGGGTACCCGTTGCATCCCCTAATATATATATATATATATATATATATATATATATATATATATATATATATATATATATATATATATATATATATATATATATATATATATATATATATATATATATATATATATATATATACATATATATATATATATATATATATATATATATATATATATATATATATATATATATATATATATATATATATATATATATATATATATATATATATATATATATATATATATATATATATAACAGTGAAATGAAGGTGACACAAAATTTTCAGAAAGTTTTGCATAGGTAGGTACCGAATCGATTTTAAAATTCCTTATCTGCCTTCAGAAAATAAGCTATGCAACAAAAATGGCTTAAGCTGCTCTTTATTTCTCGTCGACGTGCTAAATGCTCCATAATTGTCCTTAGTTGAATTGCTATAAAGTGGCTAATCCACATATATGTATACTGGATCGTGATAGGAAAGCATACGAATAGCCATTCCCTAAAATTATTATTCCGCTTAGTTTGTGGATAAATAAAAATGACGCTATTGATGATAAAGAAGCAGATGCTTAGTAAAAGCAATATTTGTTATATAAAAAAGACGGAATTTTATTTTGTTGGACGTACGAGTATGTGTTTGCATGAATGCGAACTGTTTTGTATGTTCCCGTTAATTATTTTTCATAATGATGCAGATATACGCTTTTATATAGGTAGGTATTTAGAAGAGTCCTGAACATACCTAAGGCGTGGGGGTATGCACTCCCCCAGAAACCAAAACATCCTCCCAGAATTCAATTTTTCGAATTTTTTTGTTTTCCCCGCAATTTTTTGATGCCAATGGATAGTGCTCGATGAAAAACGTTGAAAAATGGTGTTTTTTCACCATACCGCCATTTTAAGGCCATTTTTTGACCTTTAAAGAAATCTTGCGCTCCCCCCAAGAACTTTGGTGCCGCTTACCTATGGTCCTGAGCGAATAATTTACAAAAATGGACGATATTTTTGTCGAAGTTGTATCGGTTATTTTTGGTCTTTCGCATGCACAGCTTGGAGGGTCTCGGGGTCAGCCGCTCTGGCGGCCAGCCAGGGAGCTCCTTCAAATCAAGATGGCCACACAAATTCGTATAAATGCTAAAATAGAACGAATATGCTAGTCCACAGTTTCTAATCAATTTCAAGCACATTTGTAGAAAATTTTTGATTGTATCTTTTTTGGCATTACGCAGCCATTTTTCCTCAAAATGTCCTATTTTCTAAACCCCCCACATCCTCAAGTGGTGCACGCTTGTCTTGGCTCTGTTCTGATCGTTTTAAATTCGCGATTCGATTTGCATATGGTTTTTTCTATTTTTATGCGTATTTATGCCTTTTTCTCTATTTTTTATAACTTTCTGTGTTTGTGATTTTGTTATTTTGTCACAATAAGCCATGTTACCTTTTCGTAAAATCTGTTGTAAAATCGGAAATAATACTGTAATATATTATTAGAACCGGATATTATTGAAAAAATCGACAAACTACGCAGCAACGGATCATTATCTTCATTGCATCTTTTTTAAGGGCCATGTTTTGTTTTGGTAAAAAAACTAAATATGCATACGTTTCGGAATTGATTAATCTTTTAAACTTTTTCATTCAAAGTGGGTCCAATTATCATTTAATAGAGTGCTCGCTGTGCAGTTATTAGTCAGAATTCTTCATATGAGTCATTCTGAGTCATTCGATTATACGGAGTGAGTTCTGCAGGAAACTAAAATCACTTCCGCCCCATTAAAAGAATCCGAAAAGGAATGCATATGCTTGAAAAATACTAACGAGGATTCCACAGGTACGTACATACGCTTCTGGCTGATTTCCGCCAATATTTAAAAGCATAATGGAAAGCTTAAACAGCAAATTCCCTTGCTTATATCGCACGCATCATGTACTTATTGTACTCGTGGATATACGAGTTACCAGAAAACTGTTTCCTGACTTGCTAATAAAATTAAGTTTTTAACGAAATGCGCTGAATTCAGGTTTGGGAGCTATAGTATAGTATAGAACAGTTCCGCGTAAGATACGATGTATTCATCAATAAGACAATGCGATAGCATCGACCATGTTGGAAAGATTAGCTCTATCGGGAGTAAGTGTTTGCCGTTCGCGTTATATTTTTACTTATAAAGCGTGTAAAACCAAAAATGTGAACTTCTGACCAATGGTTGATGAGATATGACCTTGTTTCATCGTTTTATCAACCCCTCAATACATGAAGTCGTTTCATGGATGTATTTGCAACAGCGTGCTTCAAATGCATATGGTCGGCATGACTTTTAAGGAATGTTTAAGACGACAAATGACCAATTTAATGCATACCTGTGTTCGTCAGTTTATTTTCAGAAACAATTCCTGAAATTTTTTTCCTGAACACGCTGATAAATTTTCACAATCACCATTCTCTTTTTTTAAGTTGCAAAGTCACAATCCGACTGTGGTAAGCTCGAACTTAATATTTTCAGAAATTCTTTAACACTTGGATGATTCAGAACTCGAGCTCGCCACCATACCTGGGCGTGGGAGGGCTTGGAGGATATGCAACCCCCTCCCCGAGAAACCAAAATACCCCACCCCAGAAATCAAAGTACCCCCCCCCAGAAATCAAAATAACCCCCCAGAATTCAATTTTTGAATTTTTTTTTTGTTTTTTTCGCAATTTTGTGATACCAATGGATAGTGCTCGATGCGAAACGTTGAAAAATTGTGTTTTTTCGCCATTTCATCATTTTTTAAGGCCATTTTTTGACCTTTGAAAAAATCCTTGCACCCCCAGAACTTTGGTGCCGCCCACCTATGCCTCGCCACCTTCAGGAATGAATAACTTAAAATTGAAAAATAAAATCTATCGTTAGTTTCAAAAAAACACGTACCTACCTACTAATTCTATTTTGACTAGATTTTGGCTTAAGAAAACGTGTTTTACTGACACTCCTCCTTAGTTGTCATATTTGTGGGTGAGCCGACATTAGAGCGCCGACATTAGAGCGCAGTGACATTAGAGCGCAGCCACATTAGAGCGCAGCCACATTAGAGCGCAGCCATAATAGATGTTTTTCCGTCACTTTACAAAACTTTTATGCTGAGTGGATGTGCGAAAGTAGAAATTTTGACTTTTTACTTACCTTTGCCGAAAAGACAGCAACTTTTGAAGCTGTAGGTTTTGTGTTACGCCATTATACCCTTTTCACTTATTTTCGTGACACAGATTACGGTATCCATTTTCACAATTTTTTAAATTGTATGCATTTACTGTAAGTTGTGCAAATCGAGCGTGAAATTTATTGCTGCAGTAAACCATCATAATACCGCAGTAAATAAGCAAAAGTTCAAAATTTATGTAAACTTATCCTGCATTTCTGTGTCAAGAAAACAAGTGAAAAGGGTATTGTTCCATCAGAAAAGGCATGAAATGCTACAAAATAATGTCCTAAAATGACACCCTTTCTACCGTATTTTCAGAGCTGCAGGTGTTAGAACACAGACCAGTCAACTCCATTGCACAAATATGCTGAAATTAACGACAAAAATTCCCAAATTCGAATATAACACTAGTGTAAACTGACATAGAATGACGCACATGTATCAACGTAAACCGCTAGCGTTTAAGTTGCTAGCCTACATTTTCTGCCTGGCAGGAAATCCTGCTCTTGACTATGCCTTTAATTTCTAGTTGGAATGTAAATTGGTTGAATTATTGGAGGTAAAGTACAAATGTTGACTTTTTACCTACCTCTGGGAAGCATCAATAGTTTTCGAACCGATGGATTTTGTGCAATGCGATTTGTTACAACAGAAAGTGAGATGTATGCTCTGCAAAACAGTGTCTCCAAACGACCCCTTGTTATGCTAGTTTTAAAGTTGGAGGTGTTACTCATTAAAAAAATTTTCCGTTAATTTAAACATCATTTGTGCAATGGAGTAGACTGATCTGTGTTCTAACAACACCTGCAACTCTAAAAATACGGTAGTAAGGGTGTCATTTTATGATATTGTTTTGTAGCTTTTCATGCGCTTCCTAATGGAACTATACCCCTTTCACTTTTATCTTGACACAGAAATGCAGGATAAGTTTACACAAATTTTGATCTTTTGCTCATTTATCGCAGTTTTATGATGGTTTACTGCAGTAATAAATTTCACGCTTGATTTGTACAACTTACGGTAAATGCGTACAACTTAAAAAAAATTATGAAAATAAATACCGTAATCTGTGTCAAGAAAATAAGCGGAAAGGGTATAATAACGTAACACAAAACCTACTGCTTCAAAAGTTACTGTCCTTTTTCCAAAGGTCAGTAAAAAAGTCAAAATTTCTACTTTTGTACATCCACTCAGCATAAAAGGTTTTGTAAGGTTACGTGAAAAACAACTATTATGGCTGTGCTCTAATGTCGGCGCTCTAATGTCTGCATGCCGTAATTGTTACTTCTTACTGTACTTCAGAAAACTAAATATTTAAACCAATATAGCTTAGAACCTCATTAAACATTGAACTATCTAAACGTTGATAAAATTACTATCCATTTTTACACATACAATCTGTGCATTAAAGCACAGCCTTCTAGTAGAAATAAAATTATTGGGTGCTAGTTTCCTTACATGCATTTCCAAACACTTTTGTAATGTTTTAATTTATTTTTTCAATGTTTTTATTTATTTTTACGTTTTCCGATAATTCTGAAAGATATGTTTATATTATTCGATTATCATCAAAAAATTTTATTCATCAGATTCGGAGAAAAATTCAGATGAAGATAAATTATCAAAGGCCGTCTTAAACGTGGTGAAGGAGATAACGCCAAAAGAACGCGAAATTATTCACACGACGTACGCAATGATGGATACGAATCCCAAAAGATGTGGATTGGGCATCTACGTCAGGTAAAAAATATGATAAAATTTTCAAAAAATGTGAAAAAATGATTGAAATCCATCAAAAATATTTTTTCATTCGAAAAAACAGAAAAATTTGAGACCGGTCTCTAATACACTCGATTTTACCCCAAATTAAACTTAAACAATACTTAACCAAATTAAACGCGTTTTTCTTTGTTCAAGAGCCTATTATATTATTTCAAATTTTTATTTATTTATTTCAAATTTTTTTATATTATTTCAAAATCTATTGTAAAACGGTTGATTAAGGTCAAAAAAATATAAATTCTTTCAAAATCTAGGGATATTTGAGAAAATATTTGAGAAAAATTAATGCTCAGCTAATTGATTCTTCGGTCATTACACGACCAACAGGTGTGCGTGCGATATTTAAGGAGTTTGAACTCAAAAAATTCAAAATTCCCGCAGACTACCAAAATAAAAATTTTGACAACTTTTTCGCCAATTTCAGCGTTCTTGTCCCATACCAGACCCACTTGGCAGAATTTGGCTGCTGCTAAGGTACCTACCTAACAACATAAAATTTTCGGACCACCTGAATTTGGGTCTCGTGTTTGTTTGCTCACGACATGACATACACGTGGGGGAGGTTTGCGGGTCCAGACTCCCAGAATTTTTCAAAAATGAGGCAGAATAGAGCCAAAAAATCGATGAAAATTGAAAATTTGCTTCAAAACTGCTTGAAATTGACCGAAAACTGTGGAATAATATAGTTAACAATTTTTGATGATATTCTGGCCCGAAAAAGCGCAATTTTTACCTCCCCCGCCCGAATCAGCCATGCCTGTGTATCCACACGTGGGCATGAGGGAGATTTGGGCGGGTATGCATGCACCCCCAGAAGGCCGAACACCCCCCAGAAACCAAAATACCCCAGAATTCAATTTTTGGAAATTTTTTGTTTTTTTCGCAATTTTTTGATAAACGTTGAAAAATGGTCTTTTTTCGCTATAATAACCATTTTTAAGACCATTTTTGACCTTTGAAAAACCTATATCCCCAGAATTTTGTTGCTGCCCACCTATGTGTGTATCTATGCTTATGACTTATTTTCCTATCACTCAGATTGTTCCAAGAATATCCCCATTACAAGAACTTATGGCCAGTTTTGAGATGCATACCGGATTCATCGTTACTGGACACGCCGGCTTTGGGAAAATTGGCCATCATTTATACAAACGGCATGCGGAAAATTGTGGATAGTCTGATTTCTGGGGACAATAATGCGATGGTCAGTGTATTCACACGAATTTCGAAAGCCCATCAGGTCAAGCATATTACCCGGATGCATCTGAGGGTAAATTTATTTTAAATTTGGGCACACTCTCATATACAGGGTGTTTCAATATAAAATGGTACACTACTAAAATTATATACTATAGCGCATACTTGAGATTAGCAATTGAAACTTTACCAGAGTGCAGGCAGTCCTGTGTTTGTTTGCTCGGCAAAAATTTATAAAAAGGGAAACGTCAGTTTTAAATTTATAGCTTTTCTCCTAAAATTACATTATTCGAAATTTAGCTAGAAAAAATTTTTTTAATTTTTGTCAAAATCAAGAAAGTCACTATTAATTTAAAAAAGTACATAGACTGCAGAAATTTTCAGTGTTTGAAGACACAAACATTAACAACAAATGTGAAAATTTTTATTTGACACACTCGACTAATTCTGCTGTAAAGTTACAGTGTAAAGTTACAGTAAGTGGGACTCATCAGACAGTTTTGAGCAGTAGCGGAACTGATTGACGAAGTGATTGATTTTTTCGTTGACGAACGTTTCCATGCTCGAAAATTTACTTTTTCAGGGTGCAATATTGCTAGTTCATATTTTGTAGAAGAATTGTTGTTCAAATAATTCTACCGGCTGTCAAATCTCACTATTTAGGCAAGTCTCTTTGAAAAATTTTCTGCACCAAAAGTGGAAACGAGTAGTTTCAGAAGGAAAGCGCTGAATATAGAAGAATTCTTTATTGTGTAATAAAATTTTATTAGACAAATTAGCAAACATTGGCCTACATTCTTGCAAAGTTTCAATTCTTAACTTTTAGTATACGTTACAGAATATTTTTTTTCGTAGTTCTGGTCTTTTTTGAAACACCCTGTATTTTTCTGATTAAATAAATCACAAAATCTTTCTACAAAGCCGTTTGTCGCAAAAATATCGCTGCCTAGTCAGCCGAGAATGTGATAAGGACAACAACCATAAATCAATAAACAAAATGTGACCTGATTTTTTGTCTCGTCAAATACTTTGGTTTTTTTCTATATTTTGTGCGCTAAATAACTATCGATGTTTATACTCATGCCCATTCTTTTATGATTAAGTCAAGCTGGAATAAGTAATATCTAAAAAATTCAGTAGAATATGAAGGTTGATAAAAAATGACATTACTGAATGCAAAAAATATGTAGACGTATCTCGTAAGTATAAAAGCTTAGTTCCACGCGAAAATTAATTCAATTTTAATTTAATTTTTATAATTTAATTTTATTCCCGCTGTTCTAAGTTTGAAGATTACTCGCCTGAATTTCACTAATTTTCCGGCGCTTTGCGCAGAACTTTTGCTGAAGCTATAGATACTTAGGCCACGTGGTTTTCATCAAACGAGTACAATGAAGATTGATTTGTTATTCGCGAGTGTCAACAATCCCTGAATTTGGTAACGTGATTACAGACTGTTCCAAGACTACAAAGACATTAAGCAGTAGCTCAAATGAGAGAGAAAAATTATCTTTCTATTTCGCTACTAGCAAAGAAAGATGCTCTGATGGAAGAAAAAAGGACGATTATACTTGGAATTGCGCATCATTAAGGACATAAAGGGAGGGAACTAGGGATAAGTTACCTACAGTATGAGTCACCTAACTATCCATAGTGTTATTTGGTCATTCTACTTCAATATTTGTCCAATCTTGATAAAACTTCAATAGTTCATACCATGTCCAATAGCATAATAAATTTTCAAGTTTCAGTAAAATTGAACTATTACAGCTTTTACAATAACAATTTTTGTGATTAATATTTCTTAATCAATTTTTGTTTTCCTGTTTTTTAAGTGAATAAATTTTTCGAATTTTGTTTCATCTAATTTTTACTTCTCTATGTGTTAATTATCTTGCCTTTATGAGTCATTAAGTTACCACTGCTATTTAATTTAGCTTGATAAGTATAAAAAGCGGATAAAACGATACTTTGAAAATTTAACGACTTAAAATAATATCAAAAAAGCAAAATCTGATTAGAAAGTACCAGTTACAAAACTTATTCTTGGAAAAGCTGAAATTAATCAATTTTAATGAATCCTTGAAAGTTTACAATTCTATTGGACGTATTATAAATTGTTAGAGTTTCATCAAGATTGGACAAATATTGAAGAAGTTATGACCAAATAACACTATGGATAGTTAGGTGACTCACTCTGTATGTATGCCTGTGAAAGTTGTAAGAATCTACTAAAAATTAGACTCCCGCTAAAAAACGCAAAAAAATCGAAGTGTGTTCTGCGGTCTGCAGAAGGGAGGTGCACCTGAAGTAAAAATAAGCAACATGAACTGCCTATCCCATAGAAAAGAAGCGATCACTAATCAAAAAACGACATGTGCATTCTTACGTTAGCATGGCATGCACTGCTTTTGGGCAGCAATTAGTAAAATGGCGGGACCTTTTGAACAATTTCCTCGCTACCGTTTTTTTCAGAAACGAAATAAAGATACAGTAATCAAATTTTAGGTATGAATGTAAACAATCTTTATTGACTTTATTTTGCAGGTGTAGAGACAAGAAGTCATAAGCTAGTTGTATGTAAAGTTTCTTTACTACAGCTATTATGGATCGGCTAAAAAACAGTGCGAAGAAATTGTTCAAAGGTCCAAATGGTGTGCTTGTCATAATTAAGCCATTGATGATTTACTGAATATTGATTATATATTGAAAAAGAATTTTGAAATTGATAAGAAACTAGATCAGTCATTAAAACACATCAAAGCTTCCTCATACTCTCTATTTCTGAACCAGCGAACAATGTTTTTCTGAAGTACGCTTTTTTCAGAAGCCACAGAATATACTTTAATTTTTCGCTTTTTCAGCGAAAGTTTAATTTTTAGTAGATTCTTACAATTTTCACAAGCATACATAGGTAAGTTTTCCCTAGTCCCTCCTTTTATGTCCTTAATGATGCGTAATTCCAAGTGTATTTGTCGTTTTTGTTCCATCGGAGCATTTTTCTCTACTAGTACCCTACTTTTTATTAGCATGGTTTAAGTAAAGCAGTCAGTAAACACATAAGGTGGCATGTCACAATAATGACAGCAGTCCAAGAACTTGGGAACAAATTTGCTCTGAACATCAGCAATATATTTTTTAAACAAAACAACCCTTTTGTATTTAAACAGATGTTTTCTAAGTGAACTTTATGCAATTATCTGATGTAAAGAACACTTACGCTCAGATTCTTGATCTTGACGTTACAGAGAACATTTTGAAGAAAAACAAGCTTTTGCAATGCTCTAAGGAACTAAAGTTAATTTTCAACGTAAACTTTACACAACTACTAGGTGTAAAGAAAGATACAGTCAGATTCGTAATCCTAACTTCACAGAAAATATTTTGAACATAATTTACTGCAACGATCTGAAAGTTAAATAAATTGTAGCGTAAACTTTAAACCTCAACAATGACTGAATGAAGTAAACTTTACTTAACTACTGGGTTTATAGAAAACTAACGGTCATATTTGTAAGTATGACGTTACATTGAACATTTTAAAGAAAAATCAAGCTTTTGCAACGCTCTAGAACTTAAATTAAGTTTCATAGTAAACTTTTTACAGCCACCGAGTGTAGAGAAGATTTTAGTCGGATTTGCAACTCTGATATTGCGATCAACACTTGTGAAAAAATTAACTTTCTACAAATGTCTGAAGACAAAGAAATGTTGGATGTAAACCACATTACATCACTGTTGAGGGCAAACAAATCCGCCCCACTGACGATTGATGTTTGGGTTCTGGTACATTTCAAGAGTTGAGATCATGTCAAGAACCATAAACGGATAAGTTGGCTGTGAAAATTAAGACAGAAGCATGTTTTACAACCTCAATTTTTGACTTTACACCTCCCAAACTAGCTCAATATTGATGTAAATACACACTATTTGCTGTGACGTGCACCCCTTAGAGCGTACTTTATTTTTCTTCTATTCGACTCATCCCGACTCCTAATCGGGGAAATTGGCGAACAAAAACGAGACAAGAACGTATTTCTCACCATCCACAAGATTTTAAACTTTAAAATCTGAAGCTAAATCCCAATTAAGGTGTAAAGAAATTCAGTCCAGGCTTATTTGTAGCCTTCGAGCCGTAATAATAAAAAGTATGAAAAAACGTGGAGGTTTAAAAATACAACAATGGCGAGGAAAAGATAGGGAGACACGTGTAGGTGTAAATACATTGGCCGAATCCAGGCGGGCTCTCCAATCAACCGCAAATCAAGTTTCAAAGAAAAATTGGGCATGGTGGGTAGCTGCCAGGTACCATCTTCCTTATCTACCTAAAAACGCAATAAATCCAAAAATTCCACTAAGGCAAATGTCTAGGGAATCTACAGCCAAAACCTACTTTAAATAGCAGACCAAAAAATAAATGGACTTTCATGGCACCGACAGCCAGAGAGCGTACCTACCTAAAAAGTTCGAAAAATAATTAATTTTTGAATATTTCCCGTTCAAAAATCAGAGAGAAAAACGTATGCATAAGCAGCTAAGTCAATAAATGCTCTGGAATGCTCTTTTATTTGAAAACGTTGCTAAATGAGCATTCTGTCATTGAAACATCAATAATTGTCAGAGCGTAAAACGAGCGGAGCAAAAGACACACCAAACGTAGCATGTATCAACCTTACAGCAAGTGTATGATCACGAGTTAAAATATACATAAATTGCCAGTGTAAGATATTTGCTAATCAATTACAAGTTTTGATAAGAGCGGAAATCGTTAACAGCATAAAAGAATAAGTGTAAAGCAATAAAGACGAAATAAGCACACTGGAGATAAGCGATTGTAAAATGCGTCTGGGCCGACTGCACGATTATGACTGGCCGATCCAAGTAGATAAAGCCTTGTTACAGCCGTGTAAGGTGACAGTGCACCCTTACAGTACGTTTGTATGTGAAAAACTTTTATTCCATACCCTATTTGACATATTGACCAATCAAAAAAGGAAAGAAACCGTGTTGTTTTTTAACTTAATATTACACGCCTGATTTCAAACTTTACACCTTTTGAAATGACTCAATATTGCGTTTCTTGAACACATTTGCTGCGACGTGTAGTCCTTGGAAGGTACTTTATTATTATTCCAGCCAACTTGTCTCGAGTTCTAATTGGAGAAGTTGGTGGAAAAATCTGGGACAAAATCTGTTTTTTAAATCACCCACTAGAGTTTAAAGTTTGAATCCTTATATCTCAATCCGTAAGTGTAAAAGAGTTTGCTGGTAACCCGAAAGCAGCCCTTCAGTTATGGCACATTTCTACCAGAGAAACTTTTTGGTTGGGACTCATAATCGGAGTGGCAGACAAAAAAAGGCCAAAATGTGTTTTTAACCCTCATATTATTTACACTATTTATTCTGCCACTCCAGAAATAAGTCACTCAAAGAAAATTGAAAAAAAATTCCGCCTAAATCATTTTGAATAAATGTAAACAAAGTCAAGGAGTGGATTTTTGAATCTATGTATTTTTGACTGATCCTACGTCCGCCACTGGTCAATAAGGTCATTAAGAGTTAACTTTTATATGTATTTTAAGTTCTTCATCTCTTTATTAATTCTTGTTGTCTTTATTTTAATTTTTTGCGCGCAGCACATGCTTCCCTTTCTCATTGCGACGTTGGCCGATTTCTACAAAAAGCCCGTTGAACCGGAAGTCGCCGAAGCTTGGAGTAAATTATTCGATGCTATCGCCGAAATTATAGAGCTTTATCAGCAAATTGAAGTTGAAGAAAAACGTAGATTTATTAGACAGAAATGTTAGCAACAGACTCGACATCACTGATTATTCTAATGTTTGTCTTTAATATTAAAAAATTCGGCAGCATTTCTCCAAAATATATGTGAAACCTAAAAACTCTTCTTTCCGACTCTCAATTTGTTATGTATTCCTTAGCAATACCTATGTATGTGCCTCATAGTCATGGTCGGCTCGCCAAGTCGTAGCGAGTAGAAGGGTCGCACGCAACGGTGTGCGTTGAAGGTGTCCGGTGAGAACCGGCCTGGAGCTGCCGTTGGTGTAGATCTTGGTGGTAGTAGCAAATATTCAAGTAGGCGTAGCCAGCGGGGGGGGGGCATTGGAGGCATGTGCCCCCCCCCAAATTTTTCAGACATTTTGTTCATTTTTCTAGTGTAACAATTGTGTCCAGAAAAATTGACTTCAAAAAAGGCAAAAACATCAAAAATTTTATTGGCGCTTCGCGCCGAGTCTTTATTATATTTATTGTTATATAGATCCAATGAGTTCAAAAACTTGAATTAGCTAAAATAATCGATCAATTCACATCACTTTAGTGATTTATTGCTCTATTTGTTCGTTGAATGAAACTGCGCATGCTTGTTGAGCATAACAGTAAATGTGCGAAAATGATTGTGTACCAGTTTGTCTATTCTTTGCTTTGTTTGTCTTTCTTTACAAGGACACATAATCCTATTTTAAATGAAAGGAATGGCCAAATTTTCTTGTGTTTTTGCGCATTTTCTGTTTTCTGAACTACATCTTGTTAATAAGAAGGCCACAAATGGGCCTGAAAACGATAAGAAAAAATTTGTCATTGATACATCTTTTTTATATCTTATTGGCTGGACTCTTTGCTGCGCTTTATATTTAGCAGAGGTCGAAAAAACGCATTTCAGCTCAGAAATCTTGTACAATGTAGGAGTTCATCTATTTTAAGTGTTTTGGGCTTAATTCAGAACCGAGATTTGGCCGATTTTGCGAAAATTTTAGCGATATTATTTGACATTAAAGAGCTTTTTTACAAAATTTTTTAGGGAAATGCCCTAGACCCCACTGGGGGCGATTGAGCGCGCGATCGCAGACCCCCAGCCGTAAAATCTCGTTGTGTTCTGTATGATTTATGCGGTATAAATAAGGTTAAAGAGCTTAACGTCAAAATTTTCCGGCGCATAGCGCCACTGGTTATTGTTCTTTCTTGTTTTAAAGCTTCAGCATTGCGTTTGATAGCCTAAATCAGACAAAATATCTTCATACTAAGTAAGTACTTCGCAGGTTAGAAGCTTAAACTGTCAAAATTGTTTTGTACAAATTTGATAATTTTCTGCTCTGACAGAATATAAGTATTCTATTCACAGGCTGCAAAATGTCAAGGACAGTAAAAGATTACTAAATTCCTTGGTGCTTTGCGCCACTTATGATTTCCTAACTGTTTGTCAATTAAAAGACCGCAAATTCTACATGAAAATAGTAAAAATCTCAAAAATTTTCGACGTTTCGCGCTGATTAAGATTTTTTTGTATTTCGGATTGTCAGAAACCCATAAATTAGCTAGGCTACACTACTAAAGGTCGAAAAACTCACTTTTGTTATAAGTACATAACGTTACTGGCATTCAATGCAAAAGTAGACTTAAAACATTTTTGTGTAAGCCCCGAACCAAAATCCTGGCTACGCCTTCAATTTACAAAAGGTATAAAATCGATTGGTCAGTTTCATACAAAACCGAATTTAGTAGGTACCTACCTAAAGCAATTATCACGATCATACATACATATGTACGTACTTTGGGGGAACTGGGTCTAGACCATAGGTGGGCAGCACCGATATTCTGGGGGGAGGGGTGAAAAATTTTCAAAGGTAAAAAAATGGTCTTAAAAGTGGTCGTATGGCGAAAAAACACCATTTTACGACGTTTCTCATCGAGCACTATCATAAGGCATCAAAAAATCGCTAAAAAGCGAAAAAAAATTTCAAAATTTGAATTCTGGGGGTGTATTTCAACTTCTGGGGGGTGCATACCCCCGAAACCCCCCCCCCCCCCACGCCCAAGTGTGATCTAGACCCCTATGGTAGAGTGGAAAATTTTCTGAGAAAATTAGGCAAAATGATGGTACAACAATGGACGAAAACTGAAAATATTTTCAAAAGTGCATGAAATTGATTAGAAACTGTGGAATAACGTTTCACGCTATGCAAGTATTTATATCAGGCTCTGAAGTTATTTAGGTCTCTCTATAGAGCTGAATTGTTTCCAAGCTTACAATAACGAAGAAATGGTTGTAGCTTTTTATTCTTAGAATTCGTGCCCAAACAGTGGTCTGTTTCAAAATTTTTTGCGACTTTTTTACAGTTTGATGATTCGAAAGCATTAATAATTCAGCCAATCGGCAAAGAGCACTTTCTTAATACCCGCCTCTCGCATTCAACTGATTCGCTAATTGTACAATGAGCTATTTAACATTTTAAACTTCGCCTCCGCTTCCCCAAGTGCAGGCGCGTAGCCAGGATTTTATTTCGGCAGTGTAACAGAAGGAGTAAATTTTTAAAGTGCATAGTTTGAAAAATGTGACATAAAAACGCAGTGTACATGTCAATGGTCAATCAGAGGCATCATTTTAAGCTCAATAGCGCATTTTTATGTTGTTAGTGGTACAGTTCAGGGCCAGTCTTAGGACTTATTTTGAGACTGATCAACATTTAGCATTATGCTATATACAAAAATAGACTAGTATATTACATAAACTAGCAAAGAAACATGCTCTGATGGAACGAAAAGGACAAATATATTTGGAATTATGCATCGTTAACCCTCCATTCTTACCTATGCCGGAGACATAATAATCACTTTATTGGCATTTTTCCTATTCTTCCTTATCCATGTGTCCCAAAACTTTGTCTAGCCTCGTTTTGGCTTCAGTTACATCATTTTTGATGGTTTAGCTTGGTGAGAAGCTTTAGAGTAGTAAAAAATAAGCATGTTTTGGCCTATTTATAGTGATATCACGAAATCTCAAATCAGGATAATGAGGTTTTGATAAATAATTTAGTGGTTCATTCCTTTCCAGTTGTTAAATGCAACCCTTGGTTGTGTTTAACGCGACAGATACCTATTTTTCTTGTTATTGCATGGCTATCTACCAGGCGCCTATTCTTATGCATTGTAATACTTTTCTAGTTGTACCTCTTTCAAAAATAATTTTCACAGAAAATAAGACATATACATCCACAAAGAGCATAAAAAATTGCACTAAATGGAAGCAATAACTGTCACAGCATGTGAAGAAGGTGTAGTTTAAATGGACTTAGGAGTTCTTGCTATGATATTGCACTTCGACTGCAACAACATGATGGTAAACGGAGGGTTAAGGACATGGGACCATACGTGGGCAGCAAGAAAATTCTGGGGGTGCAAGATTTTTCAAAGATCAAAAAATGACCTTAAAAATGGTGGCAGGGCGAAAAAACACCATTTTCCAACGTTTCTAATCGAGCACTATCCATTGGCATCAAAAAATTGCAAAAAAAACAAAAAAATTTACATAATTTCTTTCTGACGGGTACTTTGGTTTAGGGGGATTTGGCTTCCCAGGGGGTGCATAACCCCAAACCCCACACGCCCAGGCGTGCTTGGGACTAGAAAAAAGTTAATGATGCGCATATCAAATCATCAATCTGCTAAAAATTATACTTTCTCCAAGCAACACAAAAATCGAAGTATATTCTGCGGCCTACAGAGGGTAGTTGTGGCATTAGTTTAAGAAATAAATAACAAAACAGTTTATTCTTTAAAAGACTGGCCAATCTGAAATAAAGGAAACGACAATTCCTTCTGTTTATTAATGGAATGAAAGTCCGAACGAACACTCTTGCAATGGTGGAGAAGTGTGACATGGCACAAAAGATGTGCAAACAGATTAGCACAAATGATTTCAGCACACGGCGCAAGAACCATGAGCGACATGACCATGCAAACCTGTGATTTTAACAGCTCATCATAGGTAGCGCGATAGCGCTACCTATAATATACTTGGCCATCCTTTTTTCTTATGTTTATCACAGCGAGTGCGAAATTTGTGCCCCCCTAAAAGCAATAACGGCACACACCTGGGAGGTGCGGTTTTTTTAAAAGGTATATAATAAAAAAACTTAGATTCCCTTTTTTCCGTTTACACTCAATACCGAGCTAGTCGTGAGTGTGTAAAGTTTACACCAAAAATTCAAATTATCGGTGGAGGGCAAATTTTTTAAGAAAATGTTTTCTCTGATTATTAGGTTACGAATCTGGTCTTAAAATTTCTTTACACTCATTAGTTATTGTAAATTAGACGGTTTTTTACTGTTTTCATGTACAAAAGCATATCTAACTCAGTTTTACATACTATGCAGTCTGATTGGTTTCAAAAGGAAGACGGTTATTAAATTCAGGGGAGCTTTTTTTATTTTTTTCAAAGTATCATTTTCAAATTTAGAGACGGTTTAATGTAAAGAGTCTGGGACAAAAAAGTTTTCCGCTTAGAGCGTCGTGGATGATGAATTTAAAAAAAATGTTCTCGTAAGGTCAGAATAAGGAATCTGATCTTTAAACTTTCCTACAGCCAGTGTTTGTTGAGGTATGAAGAGGTGAACTTTGAATTTTACATCTATTTTCTAATGCCGATAGATAACTCCGTATTGCAGATTATTTGATCAGATTATTCTTATTTCAGTGGTTTTTGACTCGTATTTTTAAATAGTAATTTTTTTTATCATAAATGCACTATTCCTAAACTTCAGTAGAATGATGAATATTTTTCAATATAGTATAATAAAGCTGTAATCTCGGCTGCGAGTTGAGTTGGTGCAATGGGTGACGTATCCGTTCTCGCATGTGAACAGGGGCGGATTTAGGGGGAAGGCGGGGGGCGGCCGCCCCACATTGGCCCAAAACAGTACGCAAAATTAAGGATTTTTAAGCGATTTTTAGCGATTTTCTAATTAAAACGGCTAATTTTTCCGCCCAAGTCAGTGTTCCGCCCCCTTAGGGTTACCGCCCCCCTTAGGAAAATCCTGAATACGCCACTGCATGTGGATTAAAAAAGAGTATTGGGTTCAGTCTTCTGAATACTAACTTTTTTCAATTTTTTGCACTTCATTTGACTTGTTCATCTATTTAGGTTCTGCAGATGACACTTTTTTGTTTATTGAATTTAGCCTTAGTTCTCGAATGAGAGTGTAAAGAGTGCAAAAATATGGGGGTGAAAAGACACATTTTGGTCGAGTTTTCGACTTGTTTATGTCTGCCAACAACTCCGGTTATCAGTTTTAAGAATTTTTTCAGACAGAAATGTACTACGGATTAGGGTCTATCTTGTGCTTACCAGCAAACTTTTCTACAATCAATAAGCAGTTAGTACCATGGGTTTAAACTGTACACTCTAGTGGATGAGCAAAAAAACAGATTTTGTCCAAGATTTCTATGCCAACTTTTTCAGTTATGAGTTGGGAATGAATTTATTAAAATAGGAATAAAAGTAACTTTTAAGGGCTACACGTCGAAGCAAGCCGCGTTAAAAAAAGTAATATTGAGTTGTTTATGGGGGTGTAAAGTTCGAAATATGTGGCGTAAAATGGCCGAAAAAACAGGTGTTTTTTCGTATTTTGATCGGTAAATCATATCAAATATTTTGCGGAACATAAGTTTGGCACATACAAACGTACTACAATCAAGGGCTACAAACTGGCCCGACCCGAATTTATTTACACTCAATAGGGCGTTAGATCAGAAGTCAGGCGTGGTCGAATAGGATAAAAATAAAATACTTTCCAAGGGGTACGCGTCACAGTGAATTGCGTTTGTTTACATCAATGTTTAGCTTTTTCTGGAGGTGTAAAGTCAAAAAAATGGGGGAGTTAAACGTGTTTCTGTCTTGTTTTTTCTGTCAAATTCTGGGTTATGAGTCTGGACATAATCTCAAGTCTAAAAATGAAGCAGAAACCAAATGTGATACGCTAGTCTGTTTGCACTCAACAGTGGTGTAAAGTGGTTTACATCTGATATTTATTTGTCCTCGGGCCATTGTGTAGATCTAATTTTTTAATAAATGTTGATCGTATAATCAGAGTAATATCAGAATTACGAATCCGACTGAAATGTTCTTTACACTCTGTGGTTGTGTAAAGTTTACACTGCAAAATAACTTTAGTTCTAGAGCTTTACGGAAGCCTAATTTTTTTCAAAATGTTTTACGTTAAATCAGAATTGGGAATCTGACTGTTCATATTGCACTATTTGTCATACGAAAAATTTTGGCCATCCGAGCGACGGGTTGTATTGATTTTATGTTGTTCCCGCCTCTCTCGCTAAACCGAATTTTTGACCAATGGAAATATGCCTATCTTTTCAATGCTTTCAAGCATTGTGTCACATGGCCGGTTTATCGATTGTGACCCGCTTGACCCACCGTCCGCTAGACCCACCGTCCCGCTAGACCCACTTTTTCGTCCCGCTAGACCCACCGAAGTCTCGCTAGACCCACCACGCGCATAATGAGGTGTCCGCTAGACCCACCGTTTTGCGACCGTCCCGCTAGTCCCTCTGTCCCGGAAGACCCACCCGAAAAAAGAGAAGACATACATATCACATGTGAAAATGAAAAATGGTTAATCAAGACGCCTAAGCGAATTCTCCAAAAGTTTTTCGTAACTCATTAATTTAAAGCAAGCTTGTGCGTGTGTGACAATAAATAAACAAGCGGTTAGTTTGATGTCGCGAATGCGCAATTGTATATAATTACCATAGGTACTTAATTCGAATATGAATAAAGCCGGTAGGTACATTAAAAATCAGCAACTTCTATCATATCAAACACATAATACTGCCTTAGCGCGAACCGGGAATTCATGGCCCGATTCGAAATCAAAATTTCTATATAGCTCTGAAGCGATGAAATAAACTGGAGCACATGGACATTAGCCCTCCTTTAGTCCTGCTTTTAAAAGCAGATTCGGATTTGTACGACAATGACCTAATTAACATTTCCGATTTTTCTAGTGAGAATTTGCAACATCCTTTTAGGCCCGATTATTGTCGAGCCGTCTTTGTGAAATGCCTACATGCGTTTCATTATATTCATATGTGCATATTCCAGCCACTGTTATCGGAATGCAGAGTCAACGCTTCAATATGGTGCGCCAAGTGTGCGGTAGAAATTTCGATCGAAGGATACGAAGAGTACAACAGCTACATTACAATAAAAAGCAAAAGCAATGCACTGAAATGTGTTTGACAAGAGTGAATTCCCTTGGCATGAAAAATGAAAATTTATTCTTAAAAATAATCGGCCAAGGCTAGTTACTTTTCACTGCCAGACACATGCACGCACGCAAGCATCTTCTTTGCATGTTATAATTGGAAGTGTACACAATTTCATGCACAATATACAAAATTTATTCATTTATTGATTGAATTCTAATTGATTACTCGGTTAATTGAATGTAATTATTTTTTAATTTCAGAATATTTATATATTTGACTAAACATATATACTTAGCACTGGATACACCTCGTTCTAACTGCGCTACATGAAGCCGAAGCTATGATAGTCTGTGAAGCTGATAATAACGAAACTTTTTATATTTTTCAAAAAAAAATCGCGAGAAACGTTTAAGCAACGATGTAATATGTATGTCTTGATTTATTCAGGGTGGGCCTTCCGGAGACAGTGGGTCTAGCGGGACGGTCGCAAAATGCGTGGGCTCTAGCGGGACACCATTATGCACGTGGTGGGTCTAGCGAGACTCTCCGGTGGCCCCCCCCCCCCCCCCCTATAGGCGGGACGAAAAAGTGGGTGTAGGCGGGACGGTGGGTCCAGCGGGACGGTGGGTCTAGCGGGACGGGTGGGGTCAAGCGGGACGGTGGGTCTAGCGGGACGGGACCGGTTTATCTGCGCTACAGAGCTACTCATTTACATATCGTCGTAATCAACTAATAATAAATGACTTTGTGCGATATGCATTATATACGTGCGGCAGGCCGGGCGGATTTTGCGCCCGTCTATTTTTATCCACGCCAATAACAGTCGGATAGCTCCAATCCAATAATCCAAGCTAAAATGCTTGCCACGAGCATTCAGGGTTGCCAAGTTGAGTGTTCTCCCCCCATTTTGGGGTTTTTTTTGAGGCTGTTAGAGGCATTTTTTAACGATTAAAGTTTTTTGCAGCTAAAAGTTCTCAAATCCAACGGTTGCGCGCATTAGGTGGCGTCCTGCACCGAAAATTCTTGGGGTGCAAGATTTTTTTAAAAGTAAAAAAATGGCCTTGCAAATATGGTGGTATGGCGAAAACGTGACCAAAAATCGAATTCTGGGGGTATTTTTTGGTTTTTCGGGGGTCGAGTGCCCCTAAACTCTACAATCCCAGGTGTGGCTGGTGGAGGGGGTCCGGGCAGTTTGAGGTAAAAATTGCGAGTTTTTTTGACAAGAGCACTTAGCAACTCTGCTTTCAGCAAAGGAAACGCATGAGAAATTTTTCCAGTTTATTATACAACTAGTGAAATCAATTAAGAAACAGCTTAAGAAAAGTACTACACGATATTATTTGTTCAAATTATCTCACTAGTGTTATTCTATTATTATAATTAATTATTTTGCCGATGATTTGGGTTCTCACAGCATTACAATACTATTATTTTGTATTTTAAAGGTCCACTTGCACGTATAAATAATACTAAATATAAACTTTAGTTCGTGTAATAGACATTAAATGCGGGCATATTCTGATTCAGAATGCAATATTTTTGATCATTGAAAATAAAAATCTCAATCCTTTTCATTCAAAACGAAAATGGAATCGGCACTTCAACAAAGTGGATTGTTGTTTGGTGTAAAACATTTATTACTTCTATATTTATTAGTTGTTGATTAACAATTATATCTTTTGCAAATAAATGATGTATTATTAGTTGTTCTTTTATTAGCTAGTACTGCTGGTTGATATAACTGCTTTTGTTCGCTTAAGCAATTTACGAAATAATCGTATAATATTGATTATCAATGATAAATTAAAATGCTATCCTGTCTTGCTCGTTAAATTTTCTAAAATTGCTAACATTGCTTTTAGCCCATTTTTTATTTGCACTTTCGCGCTCATTTGAATCCAAAAGTTCCTAGTAGATTTAAAAGGAAGATGAAAATAGATTAGCCTTATCGTGCATATCATTATACTCCCCTCCTTCTCCTATATTCGAATATCACCTGTTATAGGCATACAAATGGGAAAGAAAATCGTTTTTTGCTTTATGCGATCACTGGAAGCAGACGATCGTTTTAAAATTATTTCATGCTGTGAACTTATCGTATCTCCTGAACAGATTCATAGCCTAATAGAGAACGAAGAATTTAGAGAAAATGTTGGAGGCATCCAAAGCTACTTGAGCTTATTGTATTCTATGGTTTTTTAAAAACCACGCCTTCTTGTATCAAAAATCAAAATTAAAAAATCAAATCAAGGCAAATTGCTGGTCAAGCGAAAGTTGCACTTCGACAAACCAATTTTTAACTGGCCATTTTTTGGCAAAACTGGGAAGAAACAATCAAAACTAATTGTAAGATCTAATCTCGATAAAAAATTTAAGAAAATACAGAAGACGAATAATTTTGCGAATTGATTATACGTCATGCCAGTGTACTGACAATTATTTTGGCTGCAATGTTTCGATTTAATACGCCAAGTCTAGTCAAAATTCGTTTCGATTTATCGCAGTCATTGGAGTCGAAATTCAATGCTCGATTTCTACGCTTTTTACGCAGAAGATTGAACTATAACGCACCTCGCCTGTAGCACAGTGTCGATCGATTTGCTATCTAATTAACATAATTTTTACATCCTCAGTCAAACTGAGTATTCGGCGAGCCAGCAAAACTTTTTCGTGCATAAAATTTGTCGTTTTCAAACCCTATGTAAAATACAAGTATGTCCTCGAAGATACGGCAAGCATATGTCCGCAGTGTGCATATAGGCACTTTACTCGTACCTGCCTATAAATAAAAATGCGCAAGATGCATCTAATGTCGGCCGATTGATGAGAAGAAAGTTGGCCGGTCAGAATAAAACGATCGAAAGATAGAGCGGGCTAAATTTTTCCGAAAAGTGCTCCTGACGCATCAAAAATGAACTTCACAGCTAAAACGCATTTATTGTTAATGTATAAGAAATTAGCAAAAAAGCGAAGATAATCTTTCTTAATTCTTTATTGAGAATTTATGGATAGAGAATTTTATCCTGCAAAACTAGCGCAAAGATTTTGTATTTTAGGCTGTATGATAGTTATAAATTAGTTCATTGTAGAACGAAAAATCGAACGATTTTCGGCTCAAGATGCATGTTGTGGACTGCATTATGCATGTGAAAGAAACTGATTGTCTCTAGTTCTATTTGGACTGTGACGCTGATTTAATTATTTTACGCGTCAAAACTAGACCAATAAAGTTGAAAACCCTTTTATTTATCAGTGAATATAAATTGAGCTTGACTTAAATTGACACCACACATATACGAGCAATATCAAAAATTTAAATAAATTAATTGCACCTTTCAGAATCCAAACAAATTAAAAGTAACAATGAATTAAGTCAGTGTATTATAGAAATAAACAAATACTCATTTGATATTTATTGTTGAAATTTAGCAAATGTATTAGTTGTCAAAATGATGTGGTTACTTTAATAATCAGTGATTGATCAACGTTATTTAATTAATTAAACGTTTTTTAATCTTCTATTGTACTGAAATGCTCTTACATGGTTTAGGCGTTATAGTAGATTTACACAGGCACGTAGCTGACCCTCCTATTTTGGGTGGATCAACACCAATTTCGGAGGGGGTCTAAGCCAAAAATAGAACAAAATTACGTGTAAAAAGTTCTATTTTTCCGTTTTTCTGAATTCGGAATCCTGACCCCCATTTCCCACAGCTACGTGCCTGGATTTGCATATTAAGAGCAAGAACAATTATTTTTTTAATTAATAATGCTCAGAATGCCAAACTATGCACTTGCATGTGTGCAAATAGGTAAATAAATATTTAGCAACGACTAAAGGCGTTCAATTTCACTCTATATGAGTTATTTGTAAATTTTACTGAAGTCTGTCGGGATATTTCAGGCTCACTAACACTGTGCGTACGTAGCAAATCTACATATAATTCGAACATATATGTAGGTAACCTACGTATAGGCATTTATATTGTATCAAAAAGTTTCGCACGCATGTATACTTGGACCATACCTACAAACCTAACGTATGTATGTACACATGAACAATAGACCTGTGTGTTGCGCATATAACGTTTGTTGTATGTATGCACAAGCCAGCAAAATGGGGCGGGCCTATATGCCTTATTCTGATTGGTCAAAATATTTTTTTATTTTCAAATGCAAAGGTACCGAAAAAAATTTCAAGCAATTACATTGGGACCTGGAGCGTTCGAACCGCCTTTCTTTTGTCTACAAGGATCTGCTTTATGCTTTTCGAAATAATCAGCCAATCAAAAGTTGTCATTGATTTTCTAAACCCTTCCCATTTTCTGTCCTATCTTTTGTACAGTCAGGGTTAGACATTTTCAAACGAAAAAGTACCGAAACAAAAGTTACAAAATTCATTTAAAACATATATAGATCGATAGAAAAATGAATGAGCTTTCTGATTCCGTTTTGTGCTAAGCCTAAATCAGAAAAGCTAAGGAGTTATTCGAGAAATACTGAGCAAAAATGGCTGTTTTTAGCGTTTTTTCGCGTTTTCCGCCCACAGCCGAAATCGGCTCGTATGACAAATAGTGCATTATGAGTTTTCTCTACACATAGTAGTTGTGTAAAGTTTGCACTATTCATTTGTTGTTAATATGTAGTTTATACTACAAATTTATTTTATTTCCAAATCTGAGCGGTAATGTTCCTTACACTTGATATTTGCGTAAAGTTTATGCTGAAAAACTTTGATCTGTTTAAATAATGTAAAGTTGTCTTGTTTAAAAAGGATAATGCTGATGTCAAGAACAATATTGTTTTCCGCCTTCTTGTACTGCTGTCATTATTGTGGCATGTTACTGTATGTGTTTACTGACTGATGTACTCAAATTATGATAATTAAAAAAGGGTACTAGCAAAGAAAAATGCTCCGATGGAACAAAAAAGATAAATATACTTGGAATTGTGGATTGTTAAGGATGTAAAAGGAGGGGACTAGGAAAAAGCCATCTAAAGTCTCAAAATCTGATAAAAATTACACTTTCTCTAAGCAACGCAAAAACCGAAGTATATTCTGCGGCCAACCGATTAAATAAATATTTAACCATAAAAATGATTGAAAAAGCAGCACGTTAGCTATGCAGTAGCTATGGGAAATGATATTGAGTAAACTAAAAGTCCTTCTAAGCCAATTGAATGAAATAGCAAACTTCGATGCATCCAAGACAATTGAAGAAGTTGTTGGTTTAAAACAGTAGGAAACGCGTAAGTTGACTTGAAACAGAGTAAATGTTTAATAAATGATGATCGTAATACCAGAGCGAAAATTCTTGGTCATGTGTTCTGCGCAAATTTTACCTGCCAGGTAGGCGATATCGAAAATTATTAGCTATAGCCTTTTTCTAACTTTGCGGTTTTCTTTTGAATTTTAATTGCATAAATTAGGCTACAAAAGGGGTTTAAAATTTTGATGTAGTAATGCGGTGTGACGATGGTAAACGTCTTACCATAACTGTATATACTGTAGGATATTAAAAGTGCAGAGTTAGTTTAAGACACTTTTTTAGGCACTTCAAATTTTTCAAAATCTCAAAGCCTTATGAAACGGGCTATTATGGCGGTATCAGGGAATATATTACTTTCTCCGAAATCAAATCAATATGAGGATTATTTAAGCGTTGATAAACGGCAGAAAAATGTTGTTAAATTGTTAAATTACATGAATTGTTCGACACGATTAGCTTCGAGCATAAGAAGGAATTAAATCCGACGTTATTTCACCTTTCGATAACGTATTTTTGCAATATTACCGTATTTACTCGTGTATAAGCACTAGGCCAAAAAAGCATACAGGTGCTTATACACAGGAACATGAGTTTTATCATGCTAAAACGCTCAGAAATCATTTATCAGTAGCGTCCGAGATAGAACAGTATTTCGAGAATTAAGCAGGGCACACATGTACATGCATACCATTGAAGAATAAATTGACCAATAAAAGATAAGTATACCTAAACCTCTGCGTGTCATTTAGGCCCGAATGACAGAACGTGGGTTAAACGTAACCTTAGGTTAAACTCGAGTAAAATCCAGCAAAAATCTCGGGTTAAACTCTTTTATATGACAGAAAGCGGGTTAATTTTAACCCAAGGTTGTTGTCGGGTAACATGGTTGGTTAAAGATTGTCGATTTAACCCGAGATTTTTAAGCTTGCTCCTAGCAGGGTTAAATCTCGGGCTGTCTATCTTATTGCATTTCTGGCCATACATGTTTTGATTCTGCTGAGCTCAAAAATTAATTAGAGCTATCAAACTTAGAGCAAATATAGAAAGCAGTGGCTACGCTATTTGTCAAAACAATTTTAAAAGCTCGAATTGTTTCGAACATTATTTCAGAAGGCGGTCACATCGATTAGATGCTGATTCAGATTTAGGTACTTTTTATTTTATTTTTAATTATTTTCTCCATTTTACGTCTTGACTAAATATGTTTATTACTTTGACCGATTTTTATTTCCTTATTTTCATCGCATACGCAATGGTCTGAGCATTACTGCATATTACATAAGATGGCCATTGAACGGTTCGCTTGCATCCTTTCAGCTGTTCAAATGAACATTCACTGCCTTTGATACATTTTCGGCATTGCAAAATACGCGTCAATCTCGGGTTAAAGTAATAAAAAGTCGGGTTAACCCTAGGTTATCTTACCCGAGTTTAACCCACCTTCTGTCATACGGTTTAAATTTAATCTAAGGTTAAGATTAACCGTGGGTCAGTTAACCCGAGCATTCCCGTTAAGCCTCAGTTTAATTTAACCCACGTTCTGTCATTCGGGCATTTTCTACCAAACGGTTTTATGTTAATTGATCAAAATGTATAAGGTAACTGAGTTTAAAATAAGTCAAAACTCCATAACTGATGCAACTTGCTACATAGTGTTGCTTATACAAGGAGGAAACTTTTTTCCATTTCCCTACCGGGCCCAAAAAGCAGGGGTGTTTATACATGGGTGGTGCTTAAACTTGGGTAAATACGGTAATTTAGGTTATACTTTAGCCCCTTTTAAAGTCCCACTCAGGTCCGGTCATATATGCAATTGTAAATGATACGGAGAAATTTGAGGCGCGAACCGATTTTCTTATTTTGATGTACCTAAATTAAATAATGTCGAGAATACATCATTTAGTAAGCACGCCAGCGCCAAAAATGTTGCGGTTTTTTACGGATTTTCAGTCCGGCGCATGAAATAGGTACTTTTCTTGGGCGAGGCTGCCGGTTCCACTCTCACAGCTCAAGCGCAAAACTGAACCGGAGACCAAAGCACGAGTTTTAAGAGCCTATTAACATGCAAAAGACGATAGCCAACCGGATGAAAGCCGTTTCGCTGATTGGTTGAATTTCAACTGCTTTCGAATCACATTACTTTAAAAAAAGTCTTTTAAATTACGAAACAGACTGTGCACATGTGAAATAGACTATAGCTGCATAGCAAGAAGGGTTTTTCAATAAAATTTTTACGGTAGGAGGTACCCATAATTTATTCTCGTCTTCCAGCAGATCATGCAATGTGCATTATGAAGGTAGCGCATTCAGCTTATCATGATCGACCCTTCACAGTAGATTAATATTTTAAGCAGAACTGCGAACTTCCGAGTAGGGGTCCAGTCGCTATGTTTAGATGGCGTACTGATCAAATCAGGAAGGAGATCTGTCATAAATTCAGAGAATAAGAAATAAACCCAGGCTATTACTTTTGCTAAAATAAAAGCTGTTTTCATATTTTACTGTATTAGAAAATGAGCTGCGTGCAATGCAACACAGTGTTGCCAGGTGTGACCTTTTTCCCGTCAGATTGACGGTTTTTTTTGGGTGCGTTGACGGGTTTTTGACGGGAAGGGGTTTTGACGGGTTTTGTGACGGATTTTGATCGCTTTTGACGGATTTTGAACTGGAGCAAGTTATATTATTTTCGCATAACGATCTGCTTATAAGAATTACTGTAATAAAATGAGAGCATTGCAACAACCAGACCAGTGTTGCCAGCTTTTGGCACTTTTTCTTCCATTTGGCATTTTCTCGATTTTTTTGGAAGTTTTTCGCTCTTTGCTTAACCACGGAGTTGCAGTTTTTTGAGGACCGTGGCATTTTTTGCCGGTTCCATGTAATTTGTACAGGGAATGGCAGTTTTTCTCAAGGATTGTGGCAGTTTTTAAAATTTTGACCTGACAACACTGCTTGCAGCCAGGTAAAACCAACCAAACCGTTGTCCAAACAGACGCAGTCTTTTTGCATGACCTTTTATTTTGATTACAGTCGAAAATGGCAATGCAGCAACATATAGCTGACCTTGCCTTCTGAATTTTTAAGGAGACTAGACATTGGCTAAACTTAAGAATATGGTACTTTTGGAAAAGGTGCAAAACGAATACGGAATGCCAAAATTTTTTTGCCAAAATGATAGAACATGATGAATTGAAGTGCGGAAAAAAGATTTGGTGAAAATCTGAGCCATACTTGCAAAGTTGCAGGCAACTCTCGATTTGAGTGTTGCGTGGGACGATTAAACGGCTCGATCCAAGGACTTACACATTTGTCAGAAATAAATAATATGGGCTGAAATTACGGAAGGAAGCATAGCAATGAAGGAGAAAAAAGGAAAAATTCGCGGAAAGCTGTTTGAAATTTTAAAAAACTTAAAAAAGTTTTCATATTTTTTTCATGTTTTTTCGGTTTTACTCGATAAGATACACAAAAATCTAAGTTTTTGCTTCTATTATACTCAGGCTCAGGCTTAGTATATCTGAAAAGGTGTTTCAAGCTGCTTAGGTCGAGGTCACTCCCGCTCAGGTCGATGTATAGATGCTTAGGTCGATGTATAGATGCTCAGATCGATGTACAGATGCTTAGGTCGATATATAGATGCTTAGGTCGATGTATAGATGCTTAGGTCGATGTATAGATGCTTAGGTCGATGTATAGATGCTAAGGTCGACGTAAATTGGGTATCTACGTGTGATTCTGCATTCAGCTATTTGAATCTTCAAATACTTAGGTCGAGAAGATGCTTGCTTAGTTCGATAAGAGGCTAATTAAAGAAACCCATAGCTTTTGTAATATTGATCATAGACGGATTGATCATAGACGGATGAAATTTTTTTCCGCGCTTTCTTTCAACATGTTCTAAGTACTGAGCAAAAAAATCCGCTCTTCTGAAGTTTATTTGTTAGTATTCTGAAAGTACCATATTCTTAAGTTACTCCCTAGACATTTATTGTGTCAGAGGTCTCGACAAACACTTGGAGTCAGGCGTAGCCAGGATTGGAATTCCTACCTTTGGTTGACATGACATGACACCAACTCAACTTGTCTCGATTATAATTACATCGCCTGCATATTTGCTTATGTATGATGTATCAAATTATTAGTCAAAAATCTTGTCTTTCCATGACACATTTTTTTGTGTGTAATAAAAATAGTACTCACTGCACAAATCGCTTCAAGCTAGTTGTTCCTCTTGTTCGCTTTAATTTACAAAAATTCGATTTTTTTATAAGCATATCTGTTTGGAATCACCTACCTGATGTTGTCCTTAAGTTAAATAAATTCAAATCTGCATTAATTGATGTCGACTTATCCAAATTTATCAGAGGGCAAGCTTGAATCGTCATTTTTATGACTCGCTCGTCGCCTTTTGCTGTACGTTTTTATTTGATTGACCATGTGTTTTATAACTCTCTTGCATCCTTCGTAATTGTCGCGTTTCAAGCAATAAATTATTTCGGTTCAGTTCAGTATGTAGAAGCGCTGTTCGCTGTTTTCCTAGGCTTCCGGATGGGCAGTGATTATTTGCATAATGTTTTTGACTTTTCCTGCAAGAAAACGATAGGAACTGCCAAAAGAAGAAGAAATCAGCGCGAAGCGCCCAATTTTTCGATTTTACGTTGCAGAAAAGCATCATCCGAATTGCTCAATTCTTGAACATATCGAAATTTCCTGCAGGGGGATTACTTCTCCCCCCACTATCTAGGCCAGTGAACGTCCTTCACATTTTTGAAATAATCTGTTTTATTTTATCCTTAGGCTTAGGCTCAGTTCATTGGCATTAGCGATTTATGCATTATGAACTGTCGATAGCAGAGAAGTGGAAATGGATCTCTATTTTTTTTAAGTTCACTCAAATTATTTTTTAAATATTCAAAAAAAATTTCGCTTTAAATAATTAAAAACTAATGTTAAGAAAAGGACTCTTACAGTTATTACTATTAGTGTCATTGCTCATGACGTCCTAATTATTTAATATTATGTAGAAGTACCCAAAAATGCCAAAATCTAATATAATCTATTCTATGTCCAGTATTTATGAAGCGCGCAATGCAAATGCTGATCTACATAGCTTTCGCAACATAAGTCATTAATAACATAGAAAATCTTTCTCTGACATCTTATGCACTTGCGGGCACGTTTGGATCGCTTTTTTCGTTTTTCTGATACGTCTTCTGATTTGATTCGATTGGTTCCGATTGGTTCATGATTGACTGGTATGCCCAGTGGCGGATCTAGGATTTTCCTAAGGGGGCGGTATCCCAACTTTTCCAAAAACAGTAAAAAATAGGTCAAAAAATTTGCCCTTAATGCGCGAAACAGTGTTTTTTCGTTGTTTTACATTATATACTTCCACATAAAATCACTTTTGACGCAATAGTTTCTTTTGAAAATTTTGAAATTTTCGACATTTTTGTGCGAAAAAAACATTAAATTTCTTTGACTTTAACAAACATCTGGCGCGAAGCGCCGGAAAATTCGGGAAATTAAGGCGGATAGATGTCTAGAAGCATGATTTACTGCTTAATTTCCTATATTTATAGCATTTGATGCGAAACATCGGAATTTTGAATTGAAAATAAAAGAAAACTAATCAAAAATAGCTGTTTTTGTTGTTTAAATTGTTTTGAAACCTACATGAACAGAAAATGGCTTCCAGGTCGCCAAGAAAGTAAATAAATGTCATTAATAGGTATCAATCGGCGCGTAGCGCCGGAAAAATTTGAGAAATTATGGTCACTGACGGCCAAAAATCGTTGCAAATTGTATATCCATTCTTTATCTCGCCAAATATTTTTGGCCAATGGGGGCGGCGGTCGCCCTCCCCGCCCCCCTTGAATCCGCCCTTGAGTATGCCTAACTAACTCTGATAGGTGTGCACTTTTCCGTAGACGTTTTTAGCCATCTATTCCAATACGAAAATAAGCGCAGGATGTTCAAGAAAAAGCGGCCCACTATATCGGCTCCGAAGGACTTTGAACACAGAGTTCACACTGGCTTAGACCCCGCAACAGGGACTTATACAGGATTGCCGAAACAGTGGAAGAATCTTGTACATTCTGCACCGAGGCATAGTCGACCTAAGCCCATAGTCGATCCTAGTTGCATCACTGACATTGAAATCATGGGCATAAAAGTAAAGCGAACGCTAGTTCTTTTTGCAAACTAACAAAAACAAACAGGCTGAGAATTATTTTTCTGCAAAATAAAACTACTAACGAGTTTTCCGGAGAGCTCATGCTAGATATGATTGACTTAAAAGGGCACTATTTTTAATCCTAATTATTTAAACCAGATTAACCGGACTAATTTACTACATACATAATGCTGATCATAGGTGCAAAAGAGCGGGGTCGGCGAAGAGGCGAAATCCCGAAAATCCAAAAGAGTTAATATTATGCTCTTAATTTTTTGCTGCTTAAACGATCAAAATGGTCAAAATAGCCCATAAAAGGTTTTTTAGTGGTAATATTGCATTTTTAAAGCATTTTTAGTCAATTTTGACTGCATTATATCATTTAAAACACTAAAAATGCAAAATCGATCAATTTTGCGCGCTTTTTGATTAAAAAGTACATGGAAATATATACTAATCTGGCGCGAAGCGCCGGAAAAATTTTGACACTTTTACTGCTTTTTACTTCAAAAAAGATGTAAAAATAACGTTCCACCAGCTCAAAAATCGCCGGACAGTATACCTGTCCGGCTGACCCTTCAGGGGGTAATACCCCTCACCCCTCCTATGTGCATGTGGGATGCTAATGATAAATGTTCGATTTACTGTTCGTTTTTCATTGATTTATATCATCGATTTACTGTTCACTTCGTTTTTATTTATTCGATTATCATTTTCATTATATCCTGCTCGATTTCCCTTAATTTCAAAGCGTCAAAATTAAAATCTATGTTTTATTCAGCAATAGGAGTAGTAGTAGTAACCACACATGGGCGTAAGGAGTTGGTACCCCCTCAGAAGTTTGAACCCTCAGATTACTGTAGACCCCTTGAATCCTATTTTTAGTATTATTTTTGGCAACGCATCCTTAATCCCCCAGCAATTTTCTTTCTGCCCACGTAAGTAACCCTATTAAAATTATAGCTCGTTTACGTAAATGATGTATTCAATTTTTTTCGTATGAGAATTTCGAACGCGCAAAACGACGCCGAGTTATTTGTTTTCAATCACAAATATTATCCGTCGATTGAGGATTCATTAATTGAGATCAGTGTTTTTTGTACACAAGGTCCGTTTGTACATGTACAGAGATGGTCCCCAAAAGTCTTTGCTACATTTTGTACATGCAAATTTTTGTATACTATAATGTGGTACAGTAGCAATTTGTAGTGTAGTAAAACAGGGTTTTTTTGACCGTTGGTAGTGTATTTTAGATAATTTCCGAGTTTCTGACACCAAAAATTACTGAAAATTGTCTGAAAACGGCGCGAAGCGCCAAAAAATTTGACCTTTCCATTCTAAATGCAAATTCTGCCATTTTAATGAGATGCACGACAAACAATTACTCATTTGCCGAAAATTTGTTGTAGTTCTACAACTTTTTACAGTCTTCTCTTCCCAAACGTCTTTGTACATGTACAAAGACGGTCCTGAAAAGTCTCTGTACATCGGGAAAAATCTTTGCCGAATACAAAAAAAACCGTGTATTCAATACTTTTTATAATGTTTAACAACGTGAATATATGTATTTGCGTACAACATAAATTTAATCTTTAAATCCAACGACCGAATTTTCTAAATTATATCTGATTAAAATCCTTCAAATTTGAAATTTTTCAACTTAATCGGATTTCGACAGACCATAGTTTGCGGCGACGATTACGAAAAATCTCAAATGTCTTTGCTGTCCGTGGCGGGCAGTAATTCGTTGCGCCAGTCGAGTCCGTTAGCCTATTCGGGCCAAAGCGCCGCCGGGTCGTCGGGTCGCGCCTCCTTAGGCTCCCCGGGCGCATCCTCCTCTGCCTTAAAACCCACCCATCGATTAGATGCGATCAACAAGATTGACCAATCATTGACCAATGATTACTGTAGCCATGTTAATAACGGTAACGCGATGATCAATCTGGCCACGGACCCGCGTTTTGTCCGGCTGCCGATTTTTCCTGGCCCACCACAGCCAAATTTGAGGCCCTCTTACACTAAAAGGAGCGCGGTTCAGGATTCGATGCCACCGTGGTATAGACCCCCTGCGATGCAACACGCGCGTCAGCACCCGGCCGCTCCCCAACCGATGACCAATTTGCATAATGATAGAGGTGATTAGCGGTTGTGTATAGTCGTGGAGAGTATGGAATTCTGGGGGAGGGGTGTAGAATCAAAAAGTTTTCTGAACTACTTTTTCGGGCTCTAAAACGGCGGATGCGCGTGGAAAATATCATTTTTGCAGTTTCTGGCGATGCCATCTTTTTAGAACGCAAAAAATGAAGAATTTCCAAAAAATATCGAAAAATCCGGATAAATTGGACAAAATATGGTAAGAAAATGAGTCTATGACGCGAATCGCCAAAAATGCAGCCGAAAACGCTTTAAACAGTGCCTGCGATTTCGGGAAATTCCGAATTTCGGGATGGGTTAAAACTTCTTGTAGAGGGTGAAAAACCCCCAGACTCCTACCTCCGCCCCTCCCAAGATCACGCATGGTAGTGTACAGGCCCGTATCTAGAATTCGGCGAAGGGAGCAGACCTGACAAAGTGGTCGGTATCTTTGGAAATTCGTCGGAATTGCTCGAAAAATCCGCCCGTCAAGCTCGTGAAATTCGAACTTTTTGTAAAAAAATTTTATTGATTCAAAGGTGTGAAAAGTGTTTTTTTTTGGTCGCGCTCATGCCAAAATTATGGAAAATACTGCGAATCCGGCGCGAAACGCCGAAATTGTAAAGATTTTATGGCAAAAACATGCGATTTTTCCATCTTCCCTTGCATTATCCTACCTTTCAAAATTTTTTCGGCCGCTTCCCCTCCCTTAAATACGGCCCTGGTTGTGTATATACAACACGGGAAATCGGGAATATGTGTTTCTTATATTTTTTCAACTATACATGATTCTTCCTTCAATTTTAGTAATATTTATCTTATTTTGCCAAATTGTATTTTTGAACAGTGACCTTCTTTGACCTTCTTCGACGATTCTGATTTGTGCTGGAATTTCAAAATCAGAAATTTTTGGAAAAAATGGAATTAATCGATACACAACGATCTTAAAACTAAATGAATATTTATCCTGTACGGCAAATAATCGCAGAAACGCATAAAAATTGAAATTTTTATGTAATCAGCAGCATTTTGTGGAAAACAACAACTACTCGTATTTTAGGGGTCGAACTCCACATGAATGCATTCATTCTTTTGTTTTACTCGACCTTTGACATCTGTCGAACTCATACATGTAACGGCTCAAAATTTTGGGAGGGGTTCCCCGGCCATTTTTACGGGGTGTAAATGGCCTCCAATTTTTGGCCAAAAACGCCTAAAAACGGCCGAAAAATTCGATTTTTTTCTAAAAATGGGGGGTCAAAATTTTCTGGCTTTGGAGGGATAGGGGACGGCCTACTAAGGGTGAGAAATTGGGAGACGACCGACTTCGCGTGAGGGATCACCCCATCCCTCCTCTAACATGTACGGTCGAAGCCTATATTTTGTACAGAATTTTGAGGAAAACAGAGCTGCATCAGAGCATCAGATTGTATGTAGCAACCGAATATTTGGTAGCTCGATTCCCGGTTCATTCTTACTCGGAGCAAGATAGCTTATTAGTGAAAAGACTTAAAAATTTGAATAGGCGTCTTTTCTGTAAAGGATAGTTTTATTTTGCCTAAATTCTAAGTTTTTTACTTTCAAATTTTAATAAGTTGTAAATTCAAGAAAAATTTCCTAATTTCTTATTCTCCTCCCCTCATTCGTCATTATGCCCTCGGTTGGTATTATATTACTTTTTCATCTTGAATGTTATACGTATGTATGTTCAGATGCAGTTCGCGCTCATTAAACTTTACCAGGATAACTCGACGTTTGTAATGATATATGTAGGGTGCAGACGTGTACAGCATGGAAATTCTAGGGGATGAAATTTTAAAAGTGTTTTTTTGGCTAGAAAAAGGCGAATGCGCGTCATTAGCATTACTTTTCATTGTTTCTGAGGATGCTCTATCTTTCCACAGCACAAAACATAAAAAATTCTAAAAACGTCGGAAAAATTCGATTAAACTGAATAAAATATTGTCAAAAAATGAGTCTTTGGCGCGAATTGCCAAAAATTTGACGCTTTTGGGCAGGAAAACGGCCAAAAACGCTTGAAACGGCTCTTTTTCCGCAATTTTTTTCGGAACTTTTGAAAAATAGCGAATTCCGGGGCTGAGAAAATCTCTGGAGCGGGTGAAACTCACTTCCCAACTCTTTTCCAATATAATGTATGGTAGGTTGCCTTCATACGTTTAAGATTTCAAAGCTAGAACGTGACGCGCTATTTTAGCAGCAGTAGACCTTCATAGCAAAGCTTAGGGAGTTTTGAATTTTCACATCATACCTATGCAGTCTGTGCGTAGTGCATCGTGCCAATTATCTAAATTAAAGTAATTCAATTAGATTATTAAATTTTTCCACTAATTACAAATTATATCATTATGTACGACGATTGTACAGTAGGAACAAATTGTTTGCCGTCGCCGAATGCCCTCGAGCACGCACCCAACAGAGACCTTAACCACAACGTGATTCTGCAGGCTCGAACATCCCCATCTCCTCTTGCACCACTTAATCAAAAAGATCGAATCGAATCGGCTGCCTCGACGATGATCGAAAAGGATTCGGCTATAAAAAATGTTCCAGTGCCTAAATTAACCCATGAACAGGTGGAAAAATCATTTTCATTCATTGTTCTTAGTTACAGTGCTCTCCATGGAATTTGACGCACCATCATTGTCAGATTCATGCTAGATGGTGCGTCGTGAGCACCGCGTTTTGTCCATTATTCTCTATCAACTTGTTCTTTTTTATTACAGTATATTATACTGTATCATGCCGCTAATGCGGTGACGCAAACGGAGCAATTTGATTATTAATAGCATCAACAAAAAGGAAGCGCACGGGATTCGGGTGCAAAGCGCACTGAATTCACGTGCAAAGCGTATGGGATTCACGTGCAAAGCGCACGGGATTCGCGTGCAAAGCGAACGGGATTCACGTGCAAAGCGCACGAGATTCACGTGCGCGTTTCGTTTTTGTTACCGCTATTAATTGCTAAATGCGTCGCCGCATTAGCGGCATGATACAAAAAATATACTGTAATATAAAAACAAGCTGATGGAGAATAATGGATAAAACGTAGCGCTCGCGAAGCATCACTTAACATTAATATGACAATGGTGGTGCGTCAATTTTTATTGTGAGCACTGTAGTTGATTTATATATAAACTCATTAGTTAATTAATTTACTTATATTTCTGATTTTCTGCGCAACGGTACGTAAGGACCTTGTATATAAGCTAGCTTTAATATTACTTTTAGGGTCAAAAATTGGTTTATTTAAAAAAATTTTTAATCTATTTTAATTTAATAACACAAATATCAAAATTGAGTTAATCGGAAATTCATGCGGTAATTTGTAAATCTTTGTAAACATAATTTTAAACAACTCCACCACTTCTAAATTTTCGAATAGAAATTTTTGTCACTTGTGTTGGTGGTGGTCGGTTTAATTTTAAGGCATGATCTTATAGGATTCGTGCTAAACGCCTAGTTCGATCGAGGTGCTCGCTTTACATGCGGAATAACGGATTGTAAAGTGTATTCATGACTTTTTTGGCTTAGACTTTTAATTTATCGTCTGAAATTCGGCTTGAAATTTTAAAAAAGTTTGAATAAGAAAAAATTAAAAAAACATTAAATTTACAAACATAAAAATTTAGAATCTTCAAAAAACCAATAACAGATGTAAAAATAATAAAACTTGCAGTGCGGTCAAGGACGATTCGTTCCCGAGAAGCACTTCTGGCGGAACTGTTTATTTTAAATCTAGTCGAGTTTCAAGTGAAGGCGGCCTTTGTAACAGGCTTCTCGACTTAATTTGTACGTGTTATTCCAGTGCTCGCCACAAAATTTGAACATAAAGGACCGATCACAAGCTTCTTAAAGTTCTTCCACCGGAATGTCTAAAATTTTCGGGCCTGGCGTCGGATTTTCGCTATGACGTTTTTTCACGAAAAATTGCTGAAAATTTTGAAATTTAAAAGAAATGATGCTCTAAAAGCAATGTTAAATAAAATTATGCAATGTAAAACGCCGAGAAAACGCTATTTTGCTAACGAAGGGCAAATTTTTGAACATATTCTCGACTGTTTTGGGAAAAAGTTCGGTACCGCACCCCGCCCTCTTACGAAAATCCTAGATCCCTCATATATGCACAGCATGAGAATTCTGGGGAGAGGCGTGAAATTATAAAGTGCTTTTTTGGGTCCAAAAATGGTAGGTACTCATCAAAAACACCGTTTTCAGCGTTTTTGACGATGCCCTATCTATCTAGAGCGTAAAAGCATAAAAAATTTCGAAAAAAATCAAAAAAGTAGGAACACATTGGACAAAATATAGTCAAAACATGAGTATAATGGCTGGAAGCGCCGAAAATTTGGCACTTGTGAGCAAATAGATATCTGAAAACGCTTAAAAAGCGTCTTTCCTCTAAATTTTTAGAATGTTTTTGGGAACTTTATAAAAATCGCCAATTCTGGGGGCGTGAATAAATTTTTGCGGAGGGGGATAAAAACCCTCCAAACCCTCCCCCGAGATCATGTATGATCCCACTGCAACGTTTTTCGCAGCAGGGAGAAAATAGTTAAAACTGTAAAGTGCCTTTTATACTTTACACTGTCCACGGCTAAGAAAAAGAGTATGAAGCGTTTTTGCACTTTCGTAACACATCTTTAAAAACGCTTTCATTTTAGTAATCGGTGGATATTCTTAAGTTCTTTTTATAATTATTTTTAATATTATTATTATTTTTTGTTGATTAATTAATTTTTTAAATATTTTTTTAAATCATGAGGGAAAATAGTTTATAGTGTAAACTAACGTTTCACCTCGCATTTTCTGCGGCAAAGAAAAATGCGTGAGGTGTCTGTGCACTTTACACATCACTAAAAACATGCATTCATTTTATTTATTGGCGGACATTCTTGAATTATTTTTAAAATTATTTTCCAATATTTTTATAATTTTTTCTTAATTTTCAAATATTTCGAAATCATTTAACTATTCAATAAATTAATCAAAAATTTAAATATATATATATATATATATATATATATATATATATATATATATATATATATATGTATTATTTTTAAAGTTCCGCCAAGCCCTCAAAATGGTAGTCGACGAAGATGATCCGAGAAAATATTTGCGCGATTTTGTAAAAATCGGCGAAGGTAGTACCGGAGTGGTTTGCACAGCGTTGAATATAAAAACGAGCCGAATGTTGGCCGTGAAAAAGATGAATTTGATGAGGCAGCAACGGCGTGAATTGCTCTTTAACGAAGTAGAGCTTTACACTAGGACAGAATCGCTCAAAAATTACGAATACAATAAAAAATGAAAATTCTAAAATTTATTTAAACTAAAATTTTGAATTTTTTTATTAGTCCTTTTTTGATATGCCTGCATCGCTAATAGATTAATACGCTAGTGAATTCTATTGTGTAGAGTGCATGCTGCTCGCCTGACTTTAATATTCGGATGCTCGAGGGCTATTTGTTTTTCATTCTTGTTTAAATGAACATTAGAGCACTTTACGCTGTCAAACTTATTCAGATCCGATCCTAAATTTTTCGGTCTCGCATTGGACAATGTGTGTCGAATACATAGGTGCGCAAGGTCAAATTTTCAGAGGGGTGAAAACCAGAAATTGGTAGATAGCTATGTGCTTCATAAAAATAGTTATATAGCCGTTTTGGGCTCAGAAAATTAGCTATGTATGTATATTTAGCCCTTTGAGCTCAAAAACTAGCTAGCTTTAGACTTACAAACATAGCTAGCCTTTTTGAAGTAAAAATAGCTATTTAGCCCTTTTCGGAGCCAAGAAAATAGCTTTATATCGTTTTGAAACCCGGAAATGACAATAAAATAGCATTTCTGAGCTCACACGGTACATATGTTTCTGACTTGAAAAAGGCTATATATGTAGCAAATTTTCTGGGCCTAAAAAAGGATATATATGGCAATACTTTTTCGTCCAAGATTACTGTTTAGTCATCAGTTTTTCAGATCTCAGGGGAGTAATACACCCTCTCACCCACTCCCCCACATTGCTCTTGTATGGCCATATATGTATGAAATTTTGTAATCCGAACTCCGACCATAAAAACTGATTTAAGTTTTTCAAAAGCATAAAAATATCCTAAACCACAGCTTCTGGCCATTTCAAGCAGTTCTGTAGAAAATTTTTATTTTTCATCTTTTTTGTCTCTTTTCTGTCCTAATTCCTCAGAAAATCTATCCGTTTGTCTGATCCCGACTTTGAATTTCTTTATTTAAAGTCACCATAATACGTTTTTGAATCTACATATGAGAAAATATCGAAGTTTGTAGTAACCTACAGTAATCTTTCGATTTTATCATTGTGAGGATTTGTAAAAATAAACAACATTAACGCTCATTTCGAATCAACTAAAGGTTCGACAGAGTAAGTTTTTTCGACTTCTTTGTCAAGTTTGTTTACACTTTACAATTTTGTTTACACTTCTACCTTCTTACACCTCACGCTCTTTATACACTTTGAGCCTTTCATCTCGCTTACACTATCGAAATTGGCTTGCAGCTTTCTTCGTTCACGCGTAACATTTTGTCTACACTTGAATTCACTTTACACTCCACTAATACAGGTCGTAATTATGCGCGACTATCACCACGTCAATATCGTGGACATGTACAGTAGCCATTTGGTGGACGACGAATTGTGGGTGCTGATGGAATATTTGGAAGGTGGCGTCTTAACGGACATCGTGACTGGGGGTCAGCGAATGGACGAGCGTCAAATAGCTACAGTATGCCGGCAGTGTTTGGACGCTTTGGCGTTTTTGCACGATCAGGGCGTCATACATCGTGATATAAAAAGCGATTCGATTCTGCTCACTAGCAACGGAAAGGTTGGCGATAAGTGTTTTTGATAATTGAATAATTTTTTATTATTTTTAATTTTTTATTAAATTGTATGTTGTTTTTTTTAATTTTTATTAAATTCAATGTTTATCGAATTATTAATTCGAATTTAATATTTATTAATTTTTCTTAAATTAGCGATTAGTTTACATTTGAATTTTGAAGTTTTAAATAGTCTTAACTACATACATATACATAGGTTAGGTAGTTTAAAGTTACAACACGAGTTCGAATTTTGATTTGTTTCTAGCTCACTTCAAAAACATTTACACAGATCAAAATCAGAATTGGTTGAAAAAAGACGTGCATTTGTTGAAATAAATCTATACTTACATATTTTAAGATAGTGCTCGATGAGGAACGTCATTAGCGATTAGTTTACATTTGAATTGTACATATATTTTAAATTTAAAAATTAGTTTAAACACTTGTAAGCTTCTTTGGCAATAGATGATAAAATTACATTTAAATTTTGGAGTTTAAAGCTGTTTCCTCTAGAAACTTTAAAGTTTCATTGCGAGACAAAATTGTTCGTATTAGCACATACGATTTTTTGTACTTGGTGGGGGTGAGGGGGGTATTACTCCCCTGAACTTTGAAAAACTGACAACTATGCAGCGATTAAGGCCGAAAAACGATTGCTATATAGCTTATTTTGGGCTCAGAAAATTAGCTATACAGGCTTTTTGGGATCGGAAAAATAGCTATTTAGTCTTTTTTTGAGCTCAGAAATGCTATGTAGTTGTCTTTCCTGAGTTTTAAAAGGATATATAGCTATTTTCTCGACCTTAAAAAGGGTATAATAGCTATTTATCGTCCGAAAAGGCTACGAGGTATATTTGTGAATCCAAAAAAGGCTATATAGCTAATTTTCTGACCCCAAAAGGACTATAGGAGTAGAGACGTTTTTATGTACGAAACACATTGCTATCCAGAAATTTTTGGTTTTCACCCCCCCCCCTCCAACCTGTAAGTTTGGCTATGCGCACCTATGATGCATTGTACAATAAGTCTTCAGGGGTATTCGTACATGTACAAAACTTTTTGGGAAGACAAAAGGTGTGAAAAAGTCGAAGTTTGCAAAAAATTTGGCTTCGCGCTGAAAAAATTAGTGGAAGGCAAAATTTACGATGAGAAGATTTGCATTAAACAGGCAAAACTGACACATTTTTGCGCTTCGCGCCGTTTCGGTATTTTGTATCGTCAGAAAGCTAGAAATTGGCTAAACTACACTAGCAACGGTCGAAAAACGCGGTTTTACCACACAGAAAGCGCCAATGTGCCATACTATAGTACGCTAAAATTTTCGTGTTGTCAAAATGTACCCGAGCGTTCTATTTTAAGCATGGCGCGAAACGCCAAATTCTGGGATATACTACTTCACATGTACAAGGACTTCTGGGCGCTATCTTTGTAGATGCACGAAGAAATCTTGTACAAAACACACTGATATGTACGTATGTATGCATGATAGGAAAGATGAGATTCCCATCATACATGCACAGCATGGGATTCCCGGAGGGGGGGTTTAAATTATAAAGTGCCTTTTTTTGGTTTAAAAAATGGTTGGTACGCGTCATTAACATCGATTTTCAGCGTTTCTGACGACGTTCTATTCTTGGCGCAAAGCGCCGAGAATTAGGCACTTTCGAGCAAATAGATACTAGCTAAAAACGCTTAAATAAGCATCTTTTCTACAAATTTTCAGAAAATTTTTATTTGCTTTCAAAAGATTGCCAATTTTGGGTAGGATGAAAATTTTTTCGCGGGGCTTGAAAATTTTTCTGGGGGTTAAACCTACCCGATTCCTCCCTTCCCTCAGATCATGTATGATCCCTATCAGCGGGGCCGATTCGTGGATGGAGGCGGGATTAAGTAGCCGTTCTGGAGGGCCGAAAATTGTGCTTTTTGGGCCAAAATGACCTCAAAATTGGTATAAGGGCTAAAATAGCTTTATTACGTTATTACGCAGTTTCTGGTCAATTAAAAGCAGTTCTGAATCGGCGCTCATTTTGCATCATCTTCCCCAAAAATTTCCCATTGTTCTTTTTCTGAGGTCTAATCTAGACCCCCTCCCGAATTCCCTTGAGTGAAGGTCCGGTCTTATCTCAAAGTCGGTCGTCTCCCATACTTTCTGAAAGACTGAAATTTGTAGCCCGTGGCTTTTGGAGAAAAGTTTGCGGTCTTCGGTCATTTGTACGTGTTTTTTGTCATTCTTGGCCAAAAATCGAAGGTCAACGCCTCTGCGAGAAAATGGCTTACTACTTCAGCCATATATATATACATGTATAGCATGGGAATTCTGGGCGGTCAGGCCCGAAAATTCTTTATAAAGTCTCCTTTTTGGGCTAAAATGAATAGGTTCACGTCAAAAACACTATTTTCTGACGTTTCAGACAATGCTCCTTCTTTCTAGGACATAAATAGAAAAATTAAAAATATTTGGAAAAATTGAGTAAATCGAACAAAAATATGGCAAAAAATGTGTATATGGCGCGAAGCGCCGGAAACTTTGAGATTTTCGAGCCAAAAATTGACTAAAAATGGTAAAAAGGCACACTTTTTTAACTTTTACAAAAAATCGATAATTCTGGGGGGTCGCAGATATTTTTTTAATACTAATACTTTATTCGGAAAAAACAAGGGTAAAACAAAGTCGCTTGGGAAAATAAAATAGCATAGTGTAATGCGAAATGTCCTGCGGGGGTCAGTTGCCATTCTGGGGGGGTTCAAACCCATTTCCCCCAGAACACGTCTGACTACATTCCTCCCGAAGTTTTTTTAAGTCATTTCTGTGTATGTATTAAGCGCAATCGCATTTTTTGATAAACATGTTCTCAGTTGCGCCTGAATTTTTAAAATTTTTCCATTTTCAATTTGGCTGAATTTTTCTTTAACTTTATTAGATAAAGTTGTCCGATTTTGGATTTTGCGCTCAAGTTACGCCGGATCTGCCAAAGCGTAAATCGCTGGTCGGCACGCCGTATTGGATGAGTCCCGAAGTTATATCGCGATTATCGTACGGAACCGAGGTATACTGTAGCTGCTGCTGTTGAATTGAATTAGGTTTAATTTAGATTAAATTTGGGTCTAATTTAACTTAAATTTGATTCAAATTAACCTTGTTTGTATTATTCCGGAATTACGAGCAGGCACGTATCTCTGGGGGAATGGGGGGTCTGACCCCCCTACCCTCAAAAATTCAGAAAAATCGGATAAATAGGACTTTTTGAACGTTATTTTGTACTATTTTTGGCTTTTTTTGGCTTAGTCCCCCCAAAAATTGGTGTTGGTCCCCTCCAAAATAGGACGGTGCCTGATTACGAGCATTTTGAACGGCTAACTTTAAAAATTGCGAATCAAATTTTATTGAAACTGAAAACGGAATATTTAGCAGAGTTGAGCCAAAATCGCTAAGACCTTCGCAATTCCCGCATAACTTGCATTATAATTTCACGGAAATAGACAAAAACATGAAAAAACTTGAAATTAGCAATTTTTTGAAATTTTCTTTTTTTTCAAATTTCCTTATTAAAACGGATAGATCTCAATAAATTACATCGAAAATTTGTTTTTTGCCCCTATGATAAATTTTTTGGCACATGTTCGTTCTTTTGGAAATTTTTCAGCCTGCCAAACTTCAAAACTAATGCGCTATGCATTTGTATGTATATACAGTTCTTGCCACAGAATATGAATAATAATGTACCGACGGAGTTAATTTAAGCACGCTTTTTCACGACTGAATCGCCAACGACCTAAATAGTATTCCAACCATAGTGGGCGGCATCGGAATTCTGGGGGTTGCAAGATTATTCAAATGTCAAAAAATGGCATCAAGAATGGTGGTATGGCGTAAAAACACCATTTTTCAACGTTTCCCTTCGAGCACTATTCATTGGCATCAAAAAATTTCGAGAAAAAAACAAAATTTACTAAAATTGATTCCTGGGGGGTATCTTAGTTTCTGTGGGTGCATACCCCCAGAGCCCCCCATGCCCACGTGTGATCCCGACATGATTTATTTCGAGAAAAAGCAACCTAAACGCTTAGGTCGTTCCATTTACGACTCAACGTGCGTTCTTAAATAGACCGTGATGACAGCATGCATGTGCTCATTATGTACACAATATCACGTGCGTATGAATCGCACGAGTTTAATCAATATTAATATGCTCTACGCGCGCTGAGTCCTTAAATGTCCTAAGGATTTAGGTAGGTCGCATTTTCTTAAAACTCACCAGCGCTTCCCACTGTTTGGGTTGCGGTTTTTAGAAGTAAAGCATGTCAGCATATGCTTTAATTATCCGGTGATTACGCCGTGAAAACCCGTTCCTAAATAAACTCAATCGGTTCTTTATTGTTCATATTTCGTGGCGAGAACTGCATGCATTTCTAAGACCTCGGCTTTGTATTCGGACGGAAAGTGATTATTTTATTCCACAAACGCCACTCTCAATATGAAATTATCAAATTGTGTCAAAAATAACACCAAAACGTTTCTCAATCATTTCGTAGATTGAAGCCGGAGTTTTCACCGCGTTTCACGAGTTTTTCTCTATTTCGCATTGAAAGTCGACAGTTTCCTGCAAAATACCAACTTTTCTTATTGTTCCAATAATTTATTATGCAAATATTGGTTTATATCCGCACGAAATAAGGCGCTGCGAAAATCGTTTTTACTTGGCAAAATTCGCTTTGAAGTCAATTCATTTTTTATAAGAATTGGTAGTTTAGAAGACTAAGAAAAGATTTTCTTAAGTAGTAAAAAAGCCTATGTATTTTGAAGCCACTTTTCACTTCGCATCTACATATATTACTTACATTTTACCCCTTTTGACCATTTGTGGGTCGTTCCTAAATTCTGGAAGTCTAAGTGTATCCAAAAACTTTCCAAGGTAATAAAACTGCTAAACGCTCTATGGTATGTAGGTTCAGAAAAACATCTGTTTCCGACGTTTATCTTTAAAAAATCGCCAAAAAAACAAAATTAAATTCATTTTCGAGTTTTTTTCGAAAATTGTTGAATTATTAAATTTGGGTTTTTTTTGTTTAATTGATCAATTAATGAATTAAATTTAATTTTTGGATCTGAGCTTATAGTTAACTTGCCTACTTTTCATACAATATCTTGTGCAGTAATCATAGGTGGGCAGCAGCAAAATTCTGGGGGTGCAAGATATTTTAAAGGTAAAAAATGGTCCTAAAAATGGTGGTATTTTAAAGCCACTTTCACTCCGCATCTATATTAATTACATTTTACCCCTTTTGACCATTTGTGGGTTGTTCCTAAATTTTGGAAGTCCAAGTGGATCCAAAAACTTTTAAGGTAATAAAACTGCTAAACACTTTATGGTAGGTTCAGAAAAACATCTGTTTTCGACGTTTATCTTTAAAAAATCACCGAAAAAAAAACAAAAATAAATTCATTTTTGAATTATTTTTGAAAATTGTTGAATTATTTAATTTGGAGTTTTTAGGTAGTAATGCCTAGTCGCATATGCACGCATTTTGCATAAATTAACGAAAAGTTTAAGTTTAAGCTCGAAATAAAGTTTAAGCTAGTACAAATACTTGCCATGATTTGACTCATTTGAATCGATTATAAAATGATTAATTTAATACTCGCTCATGCTAGTTGGAAATATTGAACATCGAATGGTGCAATAAAATTAGAAAATTATGTAACGGCAATACAATGAGAATGAAGTCGAAACGATTGAAAGAACATTGTTATCACTCGGATGTATGATTTAATTTTTATAGCGATTTTATTTTTTCAGGTCGATATTTGGTCGTTTGGTAAGCTGATGTTTTTATTTTTATCGATTTTTTTTCGTAATTTTTAAGTTTTTTTAATTTTTATTATTTTTTTACTTATTATTTTTTTATTTCAATTTAGGCATTATGGTCATAGAAATGATTGACGGCGAGCCACCTTATTACCACGAACCGCCCTTAAAAGCTATGCGCATTATCAGAGATATGGAGGCACCGACATTCAAATCTGATCAAGTATAATGCTTTTACTTGTTTATCATCATCCTTTTATTTTTTCTTTATTTTTTTCATTTGATCGTTGTTCTCATGTTTTTATTTCGTTTTTTATCATTATTCCGTTTTCCTCATGTTTTTGTTTTGTTTTTCATCATTTTTTCTTTTTCATGCTTTTTATTTCGTTTTTTCATTTTTTATCGTGTTTTCATTCTGTTTTTCTAATGATTTTCATTTTTTGATATTATCCTTGTGTTTCACAATTATTTTTCCGCTTTTTCGTTTTGTTTTTTACTTATTTTCTCACTTTTTCATGTTATCGTTTCGTTTTTTTTCAAAATTATTTTACTATTCTTTCAGGTTTTCGTTTTGTTTTTTTATAATTTTTCATTTTTTCGTGCTATCATTCCGTTTTCTATTATTTTCTCATTTTTCATGTTTTTGTTTTGTTTTTCATCATTATGTAATTTTTCCATGTTTTCATTTATTTGATTTTATAATCCTTGTCGTAAACTCATTTTTGTCTTTGTTTTTTCTAAATTTTTTTCTGCTCTTTTACGTTATCCTCATTTGCTTATCAAAGTCGATTCACCTTTTTAAACTCAGTTTTTTCGTCATTTTACTTGATAAGATATATAAAATCCAAGTTTCTGCTAATTGACGTTTAGGCTTAGGCTTAGTGTATCCGAGTTCGTAACTAACTTTTTGAATTAGCGATGTTAGCTCATATAAAGCGTCCTGTTAACAAAAAATTTATACAAAATTGTTTGTTTTCAATTTTTATGATTATTCCCATTTTTGGCCTACGTTTATTTTTTGGCATTTTTCTTTAGATAGCCATGTTAGTACTTTACACTATTAGAAGCATACACGTAACGGCTCGAAATTGGGGGAGGGTTCCCGGCCATTTTTAAGGGGGGGGGTTAATGACCTCTATTTTTGGCCAAAAACGCCTAAAAACTGCCAAAAAATTATTCATGTTTTTCCAAAATCGGGGGGGGGGCGTCAAAATTTTCTGGCTTTGGGTGGACGTCCGTTTTTTGGGTGGGAGTCCCCCCATCCCCCTGTCACATGTATGATTAGAAGGCTTGAAATTTCTTTTAATTTTATTGATCGGGTCATTCATTGCATAAACTGGGAATATTTTTAGCCTTTTTCTGTGCTTACCTTATTAGTTTTTATCGGAATTCAAAATCAATTAGGAGTTTCAAAATAATCGTTTTCGGTCTGTTTTCAAATCTACAGTAATAAGCACAGACGAATAACAGGGCGTGTCAATGAATAAATATGTGTCAGCAATCTAGAAGTAGACAAGTATATACAAAAATATAAATACATAAATCTTTTTACATGCATAAATAAATTGATAAATTAATAAATTGAATAATTAATAAGCAAACAAATAAGCAAAATAAACAAATAAATAAAAATTATGCTCATCTTAATTTAGAATTTTACTATTCATAGATAACCTAGCTAATATTACTTCAAAATATTAATTTGATTTAAAATCTATTCAAAGCACAAGTTTGCCAGTTTAATAATCGATTTCCTCTCCGTAAATTTTAACATGCAAGAGTAAGTTCGCGATGTGCTTAGTTTTGTATTGTTTGATATTCTATTTTAATTGTTTTTTATATTAGTTATCTCTTTATCTCTGATTCGGCTATTTTTATGCTGATTTTTTGGTTGATTTGTGTAAAGTGTAATTCTGATAGATTCAAAAGGCATTTAATTGAAAAGTTCTTTTTATCTCTTTTGCAATTTGCATAAATTGCCGAAAAACGTTGTTTAACAGGCATACGTGCAAGCAGTGCCTTAATTCTGTGGGTCCAGAAAATTTTCTTCATCTTTATTTTGTCCAAAAACTACAAAAAAATGCAAAAAAATTCAAAAAAAATTGAAAAGAATCTTCGTGGTTTGTTGTCAAAAAATCACGATAAAACGAAAAATTCTCGAAATATTTTCAAAGAAATTCCGATCAACGTGGATTTAAATTTATAATGATGGACTGAATTATTTTTTTTTAAATTAATAATAGTGAGTAGTTTGCATACATGTGACGGCTCGAAATTTTGGGGGTCCCGGCCATTTTCAGGGGGTGGTAATGACCCCCAATTCTTGGTCAAAAAACGGCCAAAAATGACAAAAAATTCGATTTTGTTCTCTAAAATGTGGGGGAGTCAAAAATTTTCTGGCTTTGGGGGATGGGGGGACGTCCGACTTTTGTGTGGGGGATCCCCCTATCCCCCCCCTGTTACATGTATGAACGGTGTTGTTTAGGTATCGAATGCATTGGAATCTTTTTTGGCCCGCATTCTGGTAAGAGACGTGTTAGAAAGGGCCACGGCTCTCGAATTATTACGTCACGAATTTTTATCTATCGCTTCTGACGATTCACTTATTTTATTGCCTTTGATGCGAAATACGGATTTAAATCGATAATAATGAGCGATTATCGATTGTTTTATATATATTATCTTTATTGTGTTTTATATTCGGACCAAATTGCTTAATCGCTTCAACTTTTGTGTTTCTCTAACACACGTGAGCATCACACATGGGCGTGGGGGTATGCACCACTCCAGAAGTTGAAATACCCTCCCAGAAATCAAAATATCCCCCCAGAATTCAAATTTTGAAATTTTTTTGCTTTTTAGCGATTTTTGATGCCATTGGATAGTGCTCGATGAGAAACGTCGAAAAATGATATACATACGACCACTTTAAGACCATTTTGACCTTTGAAAATTCCCCTCCCCCAGAATTTCGGTGCTGCCCACCTATGGTGAGCACGGAGGTTGGGGCCACACGCGGTGCGTGGGCGGGGTCTGGCTGGACCCCGAAAATCGATAGACCCCCAGAATTTAATTTTTAGTAATTTGGCCTCTTTCGAACCCCCCCCCCAGAATTTCGTTGCGGTCCATGTATGGTTGAGCACCATAGATGCACAGCGTGGACAATCTGCGGTCCGCTAGAGAGATTTTTTCAGCCAAAATAGCCTCAAAAATGTTATGAATAGCCTACAAACTGTTTTACCCACAACTTCCGTTCAGTTTCAAGCACTTTGAAGAAAATTTCCCATTTTCATCCATTTTCGGTTTTTGTTTTGCCTTGTTACCGTACCTGGGGGGTGGGGAGTCGGGGGGTATGCACCCCCCCAGAAACCAACCCCCCAAAACCAAAATAACCCTCCAGAATTCAATTTTTGAATTTTTTTGTTCTTTTCGCAATTTTTTGATGCCAATAGATAGTGCTCGATGAGAAACGTTAAAAAATGGTGTTTTTTCGTCTACCACCAGTTTTAAGGCCATTTTTTGTCTTTGAAAAATCTTGCACCCTCCAGAATTTTGTTGCTATCCACGTATGCTTGTAACTCCAAAAAATTTTCATTTATTCATTAAGTAGTGTAGAGATCCCCTAAAGCCCTCCCCACGTTCAAATCATATAAATGCTCTTGATGGCTTTGGTTTGACCCCTAAATTGGCTTATGACTGACCATCAAAAAATGGCTGCCGATTGCTGGCTAAACCCCGAAGTTTTTTCCCAAAAATCGTAGAAAGGTATCGTCCTGAACCTTGTTACGATCTATCAGCTTAAAAGTGTCAAAATTTCGGCGATTTGCGCCATATATTTATTTTTGACAATAGTTTTTTTCAATTTAATCGATTTTTAGAATATTTTACCCGAAATTTCACTTTGCTTTATGTTCTAAATGGAACGAACAACGCCGGAAACACCAAACTACAGTGGTTTTTATCAGACATTCACAGCATGGAAATGTGGCGGGAGGGGTTGAGAGCTAATTTGTTTCTAAAGTGTAATTTCTGAGCTCTGAAACGGTAAATAAGAGTCGAATGCTATATGTTTTGGCGCTTCTGATTATGCTCTGTCTTTTAAAACTGTTAAACTTGAAACATTTAAAAAAAATTTGAATAAATTCAGCAATATTGTTAAAAAACGAGTATGTACTTCTGAGCAAGCAGAAAGCAGGAAAAACGCTTAAAACGGCACATTTTCTACCAGTTTTCCAAAAATCGCGCACAATTCTTGTAAAAAATGAAAAAATATGTCAAAAAAAACTTTTGGGGTTGAAAAGCCTATAAGCCCCCCAAATATTACTTTTGATTTCGATGTGCACATCATTCTTATGCCCAGTGGCGGGTGTCAGGAATAATTGCTGATAGGGTGGGGGCGGAACCTATAAATTTTCGTGAAAGTGTCTGAAAAATGCCCGAAAAATCCGTCCATTATGATTAAAATGGCGTTTTTTTTTCAATCTTTTGATGTGCAAAATCACTTGTGAAACGAAAACTTAGAAATTTGAAAGTTTTCTGCGAAAACATGCAAAATTGGTGGAAAAATAGGCATGAAGCATCGGGAAAAATCTCGATAAATTATTGTAAGAACTAAAAATCTTTGTTCTGTGCATAAACTATTCTTCTGACTAGAGCGTCAAGATAGTCAGTAATCACACCTGGGCTTGGGGGGTTTGGGGGTATGCACCCCCCTCCCCCCCCAGAAACTAAAATACCTACACCCCAGAAATCAAAATACCCCCCAGAATTGAAGTTTTGAAATTTTTTTTCGTTTTTTTCGCAATTTTTTGATGCAAATGGATAGTGCTTGATGAGAAACGTCGAAAAATGGTGCTTTTTATCGCCATGCCACCATTTTTAAGATCATGTTTTGACCTTCAAAAATCTTGCACACCCCCCCAGAATTTTTTTCGCTGCCCACGTATGTCAGTAATGTCATTAATGAGTATTACCCGACCCGAAGCGCCGGAAAAATTTGAAAAATTATGGTATAATATAGCTAAAATCATCAAAAAAATGCGCGCTATTCTCTATTGCGCTCAAGTTTTTTTTGACGACGGGGGCGCGGGGGCAGCCGCCCCGCTCTAAATCCGCGCCTGCTTATGCCGATAATCCCCACTTTACGAAAATTTTTCTGGGCCCGCCCCGAGAATTTTCATTTAATTTCTACTCTCTCAGGTGAGAATTCGGAAGACTTGAAGCGAGCGAATAAAGCTCGATTGAAACGTCGTAAAATGACGTTTTATGTATTTTTGGCAATTTTTGGCCCTTGAAAATTTTTTGAACCTTCGCCATAGGTAAGCAGCACCAAAATTCTTGGGGCGGTGTGCAAGATTTTTTAAATGTAAAAAATGGTCTTAAAAATACTGGTATGGCGAAAAATACCATTTTTCAACGTTCCTCATCGAACATTTTCCATTGCCATCAAAAAATTGCGGAAAAAAAACAAAGAAAAGTTCAAAAATTGAATTCTGGTTGGATATTCGGCCTTCTGGGTAGGGGGTATATCCCATATGGGGCGCCACCTATGTTCTGGGAGCGCAAAATTTTTTCAAAGGTCAAAAAATGGCATTAAAAATGGTGATATGGCAAAAAAACACCGTTTTGCAACGTTTCTCATCGAGCACTATCCATTAGCATCAAAAACTGCGGAACAAACAAAACGAAATTTCAAAAATCATTTTCTTGTGGGAGGGGTGGGGTATTTTGGTTTCTGGGAGGTGCATACCCCAAACCCTCCCACGCCCAAGTTTGGTGCATACCCCCTCAAACATTCCTCCCCACGCCCACCGTGTGACCACCGTCAATAGTTCTATAGTTTAGGTGCTGCACGTGTATGGTCTATTATTAACGAATACTCTCTCAATGCTTTTATTTTTACGGCAACTTTTATCGTTTCTTTCCTTCTTTCGTGTTCTCTGTTGTATACTTTTAAATTTTCGCTGCTGAAAATCGCCGCCTTTTTTATCGATGTGCATTCTAATAATGCATCATAATATTGCGTTCTTATACGTCGTTTGTTATCGATTTTTCGTGCTTTCTATGCCATTTTGTCCATCGATTTTTATCGTCGAAAATTCCTTTAAAATCCGAATTTTTTATCTAAAAAAAACGGACCAGTTTTTGGTATGGACCAAACATATTTCTCTGGCTCTCGTTTCATGTTATCGACGGCCGTGTTTAAATTCATCAATGTTGAATCTCACTCCTGCCCGCATGAAAAGCGAAAAACATTGTCAACTATAATAGTTGACTTTTTTATTAATCAAAATTTCATACGAGGTAAGGATTTCTGCAAAACTGCCCGAAAATGCGTACAATATCGCTTTTATACTCAGTTCGAGGATGTTATTCGTGCAATTATCATTTATACGCGGTCGACTTTCTGAACGACATAAATTGTTTATGTTGTAAACTGAATTCAAAATTACTGCTTTAAACAAAATTCTGAGAATGTAAACTGAGCTTAAGTAATCGATAATGAGGTTGAAAAAACTAAATGCTCATTGCATAACATTAAAGAATAGAAAGTACTTCGATTTTTGGTATTTTTTAACAAGTTTTAATGTTAACTGAATTTTTACCTTTTAAACTTAATTTCTAAATGTAAATTGCGGTAAATTGAACTTAATTTAATGATAAATTTTAAATTCGAGGTTGTTATTGTTTCCGAAGAGCCGAAGTATCTAATTTTGTAAACTAAATCAAAGTTTGTATATGCTGTAAACTAAATGCTTATAATTTAAAGCTCACTGAATCAAATTGTTTTTGATTTATTTCCAAAATATTTTAGTGTGAAGCGGATTGAGTCCTGTGCTTCTAATTTCATTCGAAGAATGTAAACTGCAGCAAATCAATGTGGAAGTTAAAACGAATTTAAACTTGTCACTGCTTAAAGATTTTAGGTATAAAATGAACTGAAATTTAGTGCTTCAAATTTAATTCTAAAATATAAATTAATATGATGCGAAGCGGAATCAGGCAATTAATTCAAACACTGGAACTTATTGCTTCATTGGAAAGATAAAATGCTGGAGTAAACACTTCATAATTTCTTTCAAACTATTTTGCTTAACGCAAGGTAAGATCCAACCATGATTTTTATTATAAATCAACCTTATCGAATAGGTAGGTACTCAAGTTTTTCGCTAATCGTTCGAAATGGAACGGCTTTCAAGCTCGATTTGCATAATTAGTTCGTACATGTCTGCCTTTTATACTGTTTTATTGTTTGCATACGATTTAAGCCGAATCTGACTCATTCTGGGTGTCATTTATATTAGCTTTTACTCTGGTGCGACATAATCGTTTAAATGTATTATGCAAATTTATGTTTACTACTTGTACTCGATTTCAAGCGTTTATTGATTTATTCTGTTTTTGTACATTATAATCTATCGAATAAATGTATGGAGAGTTAACAATCAAAATTGGTGGACTCTGCGCAGATGCTTTTTTGATCGTCAGTTTCGCCCGAAACGCATTTAAAGATGTGTTTAGGTAAAAGTTTTATTTCGTCTTATTTTCTGGTTTCTTTAAAACGTACTTATTCCGAAGAATCGGACTAAAAATCTCGTCTTTTGGGAGACTGTGAAATATGTCATGGACGCTGCTTCGCATTGCATTCCGTAATATTTCTCTTTTTTATCTTAAAAACAGCATCATAAAGCAATAGTCTATCTCACAAACCTTGTGCCTGAAAAACCTAATTTTTAGCAACTTCAAGCGAATAGCTACAAAAGGGCTTTCTACTCAGCCACATACTTTGCTTTAGCAAAACATCACATGCTTGTCTGTTGCTGTGCAACAATATGATAATTTTTGGTCCAGTTTAAACCTGCTTTTGAACTCGACGTGCACCTAATTTATAAATCGTGATCCATGCACAAGGTTTCGTGAAATGGACTATAAAATCATAGGATCGAGTGAGATTGATCATTCAAATGCTCTTTCGAGCAAGTCTTTCCCGCACGTTTGGGCATTACAGATATTGCATTGAACAACTTCTGGATTTTAATGCTCACAAGTTTCTGTGTGTCCGATAATGCACTTTCACTGATAATCTATTTGTAAATGTAGAGCCGTCTCATACCCCACTAAGAATCGGCATAGGACGGATACATTACCTTCGAGATTTACCTAGGTACGTAGGCACTTAAGTCTCACGCTTAGTTGCTGGCTCCCGATCGGGTACGCAGGCTCTAATGGCTTTCGATCTTTTGGAACCCCTTTAGAGACCATACGTGCGGCAGGCAAGAAAATTTGGGGGGGTCCACGATTTTTCGGAAGGTCAAAAAATGGCCTCAAAATAAGGTGATATGGCGATAAAAACACCATTTTTCGACGTTTCTCACCAAGCACTATCCATTGGCATCAAAAATTGCGAAAAAAATTTTCAAAAATTGATTTCTGGGGGGGCCTTTTGATTTCTGGGGGTCTGTTCTTGGGGGTCCAGACCCCCCCCCCCAGATCCCCCCACGCCCATGTGGTTAGAGAC
>JAVLUZ010000216.1:0-102788 GCA_036768485.1 Mermis nigrescens | reverse complement strand
AAGTAGTTGAATATATATAGCACAGGGGCTCCGCCTTTTTGGCTCTTATCGGCTCATTGGCCACAATTGTGCAAGATTCACTGTCAATGACTGACGTCATATACTGTTCAGTCTCGCCATGTCACATAAGTATTAGACAACGCTATTGAAGGTAAAAACCGGTGTCAGCTGGTGTCGAACCAGCCAACCTTTATCAATGCTGACTCCCCAGCACAGATGGGCCAACAACTGCACCGAGATCTGTTCTCTTGCTTTAGAACGTTTGTTCCTTCTGTGAAATAGAGTATCAGCTGTTGCGTCAGCTGTCATCCCTGTCAATACATACGTATATATAAATCAAGCTTCGGTTTTGTCTCTCTCTGCATCAAACGTGTCATGTTCCTTATCGCAAATAAGTCATGTGGGTCATCTGGTCGGGTGCTAATCCTACTGAACTAATAATCAGATTCACACAGCCAAATTATCATGAGTGAGAAATGCCTAAAATTATGTTTATACTATTTTGAAGATTTTTTAGTAGAATGCCATTTGTAAATATTGGGCCCGAACGGTATCTACTAATTCCACACGGGCACAGACTTGTAGTATTTGCCTTCGGAGTTACTTAGGTGCCTACACTGCTCTCAGCGCTGGCCAGGTTCCATGACGTAGTGGGATCAAAGCCAATGGCACTCAGAGACGACGTCACTCCCTCAGTACTAATCTTGCCAACCGCTATTCATTGGGAGTCTTAGCAGCTATGTATGCCCTACTACCTAGAACTGGGTACCTACCTAATACCGGAATACACACAAGGGTTGATAATTTAACTTATTTTCTAACCACTGAGTGATTTCGAAAATGTTTTGGTTCCTAGTTTGTGTAGCACTCCAAATCTTGAATTGAACAACAGAGAGCTCTACACTGTACTATCATTATAAAAAGATTAAATAGCATTTTAGCTATTTTTGGGGTTGAGAAAAAGATAAGAGATTTTCCAAAAATAAGTTGAAGATAAGACTAAACACTGTTTACCTTCCAAATTCAGTCGGAATAAAATAAAATAGTTATCGTCGTCATGGCCTGACCTTCCCTCAATCTATGTAATTAATGGAGGGTTATTTCTCCAATTTAATCACGCTAAAATAACAACGTCATGGCTGCAAGCCGGCTCAAACAAAATAAAACAAAAAGTGCTCCAACACGCTACACATGATTAATTACAGTACATGATGTCTAGTCATCATCCAAAACAAATTACACAAAGACTGAAATTACTTGTAACCAAGTCATAAGATCAAGATATTGACAGCGGTAATTCAAATATGTAAGTAATTTACTGATCTTAACCCATACATAACTCTGATTTATAGGACAAGTACCTAGGAATTTTGAAATGAAAGATAGGATTAAAATGGTAATTGAAGGCACAACCTCGAACTAGCGCATCTCTAAGGGTGGCTACTCGACTATAGTCTGTTTCATTTATCCGAGAGCTTTTTCAGCAAATGTTTTCGGGGGTTACAGTAACCCCTTCTTTCTTATTTACTGTAGGTCGCTAGATCTCACTCTAGCTATGTAGTAGAGACGGGTTTTTCAACAACATTCTTGCGGCATAATTTATTCTCGTCTTTCAGCAGATCAATTAACTTACTGATAAAAATCGCGCATTCATTATATCCTGAGTCGGCACTTTAAACACAATCGACTAAGATGTTAAGAAACACCTCAAACTCCCGCATAGCTCAGTGGTAAAACCTCTTGCTTGTAGTCGAAGCAACCTGGGTTCGATTCCAGACGACAGCTTTTTGTTTAGCGCACTTACTGTAGTATGTCCTAGCACTGATTAAATGCCTAAATCAAATTTATTTGGGCGCATTAGTGCATTAAAAATGGAGGAATTCTAGCCACTCGCCCTCACTGAGCTGATCTGCCGGAGTACAGTAATTCGTCTTGTTTAGCTTACTGTAGCCCTTAAAAGAATTGACTAAAAAGCTCTCGAATAAATGAAACAGACTATAGTTATGTGATTCTAATATGGTGTTACGTTGTAATTGAATTGCTTCCGCGATTGTAATAATAGAATGTTCGATATAATGTTCGTACGGTGTAAATATTGCAGTTACATATTTTAGGTCATTGAGCTCAGTCATACACCTATCGATCTGGAAATGATTAGCATGTTCTGACCATAAAATAGTGGCGTGTGGCAAAACTATGGAATATTTCATAGATTTTACCTCAGTTTTTGTTGTTAAAAGTGGGTTTTTTGTTCACTAAAATACTTAGGTGACCTTCCTTCCAGTTAAAAAAACTTTTCGCTATTTAATCATAGTGAGAGAAAGGAAAAATCTTAAACGCTAAACGACTTTGCGTGGTCATCCTTGCGCACATAGTCCTGCTAAGCAACTCCGTTTTGGTGCATTTCTGTGTAAAGAAACTCCGTTCAGATGCATTTCTGCTCAGTAAATCCATTTAATTCCTGCTAAACAACATCGGCAATGTTGTTTAGTTGTTTTGTTTAGTTCTTCGGCAATTTTGTTCAAAGCAACTCCGTTCGGATGCATTTCTGTTCATATGATATGTATTGTGTATGTACATGCATGTATGTACCTTACAATGATTTCTCGAGTATTTTTAGTGTTTTGCACCAGTTTTCTCACTATTTTTGCGGCGAACGAATTCTGGTCGGATTTTGACGCTATTTGGGAAGTTTTGTTTCCACTCGTCAGAATATCTTGGATCCGCCACTGCACGTACATAAGCGTGCGAAAGGTCAATGATCGTAATTGGCAAAAATCACGATATCGCTAAATGAGAAAATGTTTTCTATTATAGTCTCTTTTTCGCATAAGCGTGAGCATAAGTATTAAAAACCATGTTTGTCAATAAGCTGACGGATTGCGGTTATAGCATTTATCTGCCATATGATTATCGTAATGTGTCGGCTCGATTTTCCATTTAGAATCATGAAATCTGTGCGCAGGTACAAAACCTACTAAAATTCACAGATACTGTAGGATTTTCAGCCAAATTCACAAACTGAGTAGGCAGGCAGGGCATTCCTGTAGCTGGTTCACATATGTATTAGCTTAGCTATATTATAAGGGCGTATGTGTGCGGTCGATCATCTGAGGAAACGAGAGAAAGTTGCTGGCAGTCGGATTCGAAACGTGGACCCCCTTGCTCTAAGTCCAGAACCTTAACCAATCGACTAACGCTGGTTAATTTCGATAAAGATTGCAAGGTATTCGTGATGTTTTGCTGGTTTACCAGCTGATTGGGCTTAGGCTTAGTATCATGGACTGACCAAATGTTGGTAGCCAGCGTTTAAAATAAGCCCGAAAAACGGGATGCGACGAGCGGAGCGAGCGAAGCGAGCGACGCGAGTTGCATCCCATTGCTTAGGCTTATTTTAAACGCTGGCCCGCTCGTCGCATCCCATTTTTCAGGCTTATTTTAAACGCTGGCACCAACATTTTGGTCAGTCACATGAATCTACTGGAAAAATCTGATGACTGCCTTATTTGTTTTTGACTTGACTCAAATCAAACCAGTTAGGTGGCAGCTTTCACCGGATAATACTTGTTGTATACGTACTTATAACGTGGCTATCTTAATACATATGTGAACCAGCTACACCAATGCCGGCAGGCAGTGTCCACCACCGCTTTTTTCCACTTTTTGGTCTATTTGTCAACCAAAATTTTGGGTAATGGAAATAATTTTTGGGCTTGGTTAGCATTTGAGGAAAATTTTTGTTATGTTAAAATGCGTTTTAGAGAGGTAAAACTTGAAAAATTTTTGCGCACTTCGCGCCGAATTGATTTAATTCTTACTTGTCACTAATGTTTAAGTCTCGGCGCGCCAATCGCAGCAGTCTAAATCACCACCACAACGAACGGGAAATTTTACTCTCCTTAATACAGAAGATGACAATAATAGTCTTTGTGTCATTTGCGCGGAGACAGTTACGGATAGTCATATTTCGGCTGTTCAATGTGGACTATGTCATAAGTGGGCACATGCTGAGTGCCTTAATCTACCATCAGCACTTATTTCATATTTCAATAGTTCGTCCTATATTGACGCTTCTTACTCTTTTCCATTCGTTTGCTCCTTGTGTAAACCCCTGTTCGAAAATTTCGCTTCTTTACCGGCTAAGATGGCTACTTTAGAATCTCGTCTAAACTCAATTGAATCAAAAATCGGCGCTTCTACGTCACCCAGCATCGTCGATATAGGCTTATTAATTCAAGATGGTTTAGAACGTGAATCAAAAAGTCGAATGCGGTCGTATTTGGTTTAGCCGAATCTAACGATGACCTTGTTTCGGTTAAATCTTTAATTGATGATTATAATAAAGACTCTGATTTTTCATCTGCCGATATAACGCAGGTATTTAGAGACGGTCCCAAATATTCAGACAAACCTCAGTTTCTGAAAGTTTGTCTTTCTTCGTCACGTGCTCAACGTCGCTTTATTGGTCTTATCAACAAAGTTGTCCGCCCTGCAAATCCAACAAACGTCTACTCGAAATTACGTGCGTGACCGGATTTGTCATTTCTTCAGCAAAAACATCAGCGTGAACTTAACGACGAGTTGCACCAACGACTGGACGCGGGCGAGACTAATCTATATATCGACTTTAGGGATGACTGTGTGAAGAAGAAAACTGTACGAGTCTATGATCCTCGTTCTACAGCCCCTAAACTATCTAATCCCAAATTTCGTGCTCAACATGGTCAACACGCGTCTAATATTTAGGTAAATTCGCCCCGTTATTTTGTTAATATTAAATGTTTGCTATGTAATTCTCGTAGTATTGTGAATAAGTTAGGGGAACTTCACTTTCTGTTAAATACTGCAAAATTCGATATATTATTTTTTTGTGAAACCTGGTTAAATGAATCTATTTCCGACAGTCTATTATGTCCGTTAAAAAATTATATTATTCTCCGATCAGATCGTAAGAATAAGCGGGGAGGTGGAGTTTTAATTTTTGCTAAACCTCATCTTTATGCTCGATGCGTTAAAGTTCCTGCTTCTCTGTTTGTGTCTGATACTTTAGTAGTTGAAATTTTAAAAGGTGGAGATGTTATAAGATGTTTGTTAGTTTATAGACCTCCTCAGTATGATTTTGATACTGCGATTCGGATATGTAATTTAATTGAATGGGCTACTAATAGTTGTCATCCCATTATTATAGTAGGGGATCTAAATTTGCCTAAAATTGATTGGTTTCATGGTACTTTTACATTTAATCCATTAAACGAATTATTTTTTGATTACTTATCAGCTAGTGGTCTGCAACAGTTAGTTAAAGAAAATACTCACGATAATACTTTGATTGATGTAGTATTTGCTGCATATAACGTTTTTAATATCCAGGTTCTTCCTCCTTTTTCAACAAGCGACCATAATTCGATTTCTTTTGAAATTTTAACTAGAACTTTTCAAGATGGAGATAAACCTTGCTTAAATTTCAATAAAGCGGACTACGAGAGTATAGCTACTTTTTTATCCTCTGTTTCTTGGCCTGACATTTTTTCTACATGCTCAACAGTTAATGACATGTATAATGTTTTTTTAAGTATATTAAATCCTCTTATTTTTAGTTTTGTACCTACTTTTAGGCTAAATTAAAATTTAAATACCCTAAAAGCTTACATAAATTATTTCTTAAAAAACGTTCTCTATGGGATAAGTATAAAAGGTGTAAAACTCCAGGAACTAAAGTTAAATATCGAAATCATTGTAAGGCTCTACGTAGAACTATTCATAATTATTTCTCTTCTCAAGAAAACAAATTGCTCAAGAATAATAATCCTAAAGCTTTCTATACTTTTGTAAATAATAGGTTAAAAAGTCGCAGTGAAATTCCTCCTCTAACATTTTCTGATAATAATGTTATAACCGATTCATTACGCAAGGCTAACATTTTTAATGATTATTTCGCTTCAGTGTTTTCTAGTGACATTACTAACGCGAATTTTCTTTTTCAGAAGCGCTGTGATTTTTCGCTTTCTGACGTTATTTTTAGTGAGGATCGCGTATTGGAAGCCATTAACCATCTAAATACGTCTATTGCAGTTGGCCCCGATGGCATATGTAATCTTTTTATTAAAAAATTGTCGTTTCAAATGATAAAGCCGTTAGTTAGTATTTTCACTGTATCTTTTCTGTCTGGAAATATTCCCGAGCTTTGGAGCATGGCACATGTTATTCCAATATTAAAAAAGGGGGATCCAGCATTAGTGGATAATTACAGGCCCGTTTCTCTTTGTTGTTCTATTGCCAAAATTATGGAAAGAATTATTAATAGTCAATTGTTAGACTTTCTTAAGGTTAATAAACTAATATCTCCTTTTCAATTTGGTTTTCAAAAGAATAAATCTTGTGAAACACAATTGTTAAAGTGTAAATTTTCATGGATTCAGTCGTTAGCTAAAAAAGAAACTGTTGATATAATATATTTAGATTTTCTAAAGCTTTTGATAAAGTAAATATGGAAAAACTTCTTATTAAGTTAAACGGATATGGAATAAACGGTAATTTGTATGCATGGTTAAAGGCCTATTTGTTTAATCGTTCCCAATGTGTTCGCGTTAATCAGTCTTTTTCAGATTATGTGCCTGTTACCATGCGGTGTCGTCCAAGGAAGTGTCCTTGGACCTACGCTCTTTTCGATTTTTATAAATGATATATGTGATAATATTTGTAGTACGGTTTATATGTTCGCAGATGATATCAAAATTTTCAATATTAGTCGTAACTGTAAATTATTACAGTCTGATTTAGATAAGATTATTGACTGGGCAATTGCATGGGATTTACCTATTTCTCGAACCAAAAGTCAAGTTCTATATTTGGGTAATAATAATCAAAAAGCTGTTTATAGACTAAATGGGGAAATTATTTCTAGTGATCCGTTTGTCCGTGATTTAGGAGTTTTGATTCCTCGAAATTTAAAATTTAAGGAACATTATAATTCTTTGATTAAAAAAGCTTTCTTTAGATGTATTTTAATACGCAAATCATTTTTTCGCGTGATAAAGGTAATCTTGTTAAAGCTTATAGTTGTTATGTTAGACCTTTATTAGAGTATTGTTGCAGTGTATGGAACCCCTCTTATCTTAAGGATATAGATAGATTGGAAGCTGTTCAACGTAGATTCACTAAATATATTTTTGGCTATAATAATATTCTTTCTTACGAGGATCGTTTAACACAACTTAAATTGTGCAGACTTGAATTAAGACGCTTGCAGATTTGTCTGTGTATGATGTATCAAATTATTTGTCATAAATCATGTTTGGACGCTGATGATTTTTTTGTATTTAATCATAATATTACCCGTAGCATTAATAGATTTAAATTAGTCATACCTATTGTACATTCTAATTTAGAAAAGTTTGATTTCTTTTACAAATACATCGCAGTTTGGAACGATCTTCCTGACTTCATTGTTTCTTCCCCTAACCTAAACATATTTAAATCTAGATTAGCAAACTTTGATTTATCTAGATATCTTGTGGGGCGCGCGTAAAACTTGTCATTCCATTGACTCGCATGTCCCTTTACTAATTCGTAATTGCATTTATTATATATCTTGTCATTTTGTATTTTAACTGTTGGTATTAGTAATAAAATTTTCTTTCTTCTTTTTCTACGATTGAAAATCCTTATCATCTGCACGAGTTTGGTTAGTTTTTGTAATGCAAAAATGCGTTTTAGAGAGGCAGTAATTATTTGGGCTAAAGTTAAGAATATGGTACTTTTACAAAAGGAGCAAAACGAATATGGAACGCCAAAATTTTTTTCTCCAAACTGGTAGAACATGATAAATTGAAGCGCGGGAAAAAATTTGGTGAAAATCTTAGCCATACTTGCAAAGTTGCAGGCAACTCTCGATTTGAGTGTTGAGACGGTTAAACGGCTCGATCCAAGGACTTATAGGTATTCCTAATCCTGGTGCACACCCACCTTTTGAGTGTGCACACGTTTGGTACCTACAGTATGTTCATAAGCTGTATTATAAATGAGCGTATGATAGTACTTGCGACGCTGTTTTTTGGATATATTCAATTACGCTGATTTCACTTGCAACATTTTTAAACTGAATTAAAACGCATTAGATGTTACAGTGATAAAAACATTATAAACCGAGCAACAATAGGCTAAAACATAAAGTGCATGTATGTATATGTCTTACAGTGATATTATTTTTTACATTACGCTAAAGACTTGATGACGGGTGTTTCACCTTCTTCACTGTTCGGCGAAATCAATCACCGACCGTCAAGCAACTACAAAGTCGGGCGCTACAGTAGTCAGGATGTTCTATTGTCGAGCGATTTTGTCCACCAAGCCAGGGTTAAAAAAGACTACAGTAATCTTATGTTCACTAGATATATTTTTGTGGGCCTTGATGTAATAATTTTTTATCAACTGCCTGCCGTTGAGTAATGATGAAGTCGGGCGCTATAGTAATAAGGGTGTTCTAATGTCGAGCGATTTCATGGACTGAGCCGGGGTTAAAAAGATCACAGTAATCTTATTTATATATGTAGGTCTGTTTTTGCAGGTGCTGATATCGCTGACAGGCAGACTACATACATATATTGCCTTACAAGGAGGTGGAAATGAGAACGACAACTATAGGTCACGACTTAGAGGCTCTTCTTGATCAAACTAAGCGAGCTGACAAAAGGCATGCAAATATTTATAGAACCTATCTCATGTATGTACCTATGCATGTATATGTTAAAAGTAAGTATGTGCATAACTTTGTGAATACTGTAGAATATCATATCCTTATAAAAAAACAGCGGCGCAAGTACCATCATACGCTCATTTATAATACAGCTTATGCACGTACCAAACGTGAGCACACACAAAAGGTGGGTGTGCACCAGGCAGAGGAATACCGGACTTATATACTTATTTGTCAGAAAGAAATAATCTGGGCTGAAATTACAGAAGGAAGCATTGCAATGGAGGAGAAAAAAGAAAGATGCAGAAAGCTGTTTGAAATTTTGAAAAACTTTAAAAAATTTTCATATTTCTTGCATGTTTTTTGGTTTCACGAAAATCTAAGTTTTTGCTTCTAGTATATTTAGGCTTAGGCTTAGTATATCTGAAAAGGTGTTTAAAGCTGCTTACGCAGAGGTCGCTCCTGCTTAGGTCGATGTATATATGCTTAGATCGATGTATATAGTGCTGGTCTCTACAAAAACCAGTCGATTTGTAACCTAAAACAAACCACCCCTTTTTTCCATAACCAAAGGGCGATGACTGATGATATTATACTGGCGAACAAGCCATGCTGTGAGGATTACAACTGACTCCTGGTCGCTTTCCGGATCATTCAGAAACTTGAGATATAAATTTGTCGAAAAGTTCCCAAAAATTGCCATTTTTATGATTTTTTAAAGCATTTTTGAGGGTCAGTATTTCTACCCGTATTCATATTCGGTGAAATTTTTTATGTTTCCACGTTAGGCTCCCTTGCAGACTAATGTCAGAAAAAAATTTAGTTCTCCTATGTCATCCATATAGCTACAGTATACTTTCAAAGCCAAACCTAAAAGAAACCAGTTTTAACCTAAAAAAACCAGCGCCAATTTTTACAAAACCTAGCAGGAATGTGCCTCATAGCACCTTTCATGATGCCCGATATTTAGTTTTCACAAAAAATAAGAATCACCCCAAAAATTGCCAAAAAAGTTCGATTGTAACCTAAAAAAAGCCACTGTAACCTAAAAAAAGTCCAATGCCAAGTATATGTTGCCAAGGCAACGAAATTACTTTTGATCAAGTTGCATAATTTTGCACTGATTTCTTGCAGAGGATGTTGAAGAGACTTACCTAGTGTCGTTTTTATCACTTGAAGACTTTATTTGTAAAATTTATAGAACTTTTAATGAAATTCAGAAAAAAATATTGATTTTTATATAAATGTGAAAAAATGAACAGAAATATCATAAAAAAATGAATTTTTTTCAAAATTGTGATCGTTTAAGGTCAACTAACTGTTTTACGCTGCCAACCATGCACTTTGCATAACATTTTGGGGGTGGATATTTAGTTCCCATGGTTTTTTTTAGGAAAAAGTGGTTTTTATTTAAAATTTCGTATTTCATGCAAGCTTGCTATGAAATATGGCGCTTAAAAATTCTTCCATGCAGCAAGTTATAGGCCTAGGCCAGCTGTCAAAAATATGTGCTTGTTGACTTCTTCAATGCTATTTGTTCTGAAGTTATAAGCCAAAAACATGAAAATGGTTTTTTATAGAGGCCAGCACTATACATGCTTAGGTCGATGTATTGAAGCTTAGATCCAAGTATACATGCTCAGGTTGATGTCTGGATGCTTAGATTGATGTATAGATGCTTAGGTCGATGTATCGATGCATAGGTCGATGTATAGATGCTTAGGTCGACGTAAATTGTGTATATACAGGTGATTCTGCACTTCGCTGTTTGAATCTGCAAATACTTAGGTCGAGGGCTAATTAATGGAACGCATAGCTTTTGTAATATTGATCATAGATGGATGAAATTTTTTTCTGCCCCTTCTTTCAACATATTCTAAGTACTGAGCAAAAAATCCGCTCTTCTGAAGTTTATTATATAGTATTCTGAAAGTACCATATTCTTAACTTACTCCAATTATTTGCAGTCCGCTGCAGGTAATATAACACATTGTAAAATTATATGCAGTCAAAAACCTGCGGCCTAGACTGCAGGTAATATAGCACGCAATGAGCCATTTATATGCAGTCAAGCTGAATGCGTATTGACATGGGGAGCTGGCGCTTTGCTCGCATTTCAATCTGTAGTAGATGGTTTTAGAAGACAGTTTTATTTGAGATGGTCTAGCAGATTTGCTTCTTCGCTAGGGTATGTTTTTTGCACTACATCATGGGTAGCAGAGCAGCTTCAATAGCTGCCCAGTCATCCAGTAGAGTATTTTTATGGGCCAGCATAAGCTCTGGTCCTGCAAAGCCACGCTGCGCCGATTGCAGCATTTTTATCAACAATCTGGTCTAGAACTTCACTACGATTGAAAATCATTATCTTCTGCACGGATTTAGTTAGTTTTTGTAATGCAATAATGCGTTTTAGAGAGCTAAAATTTGAAAATTTTCTGACGCTTTGCCCTATTTTATAAATTATAGTTTTTATTGTCAAAAACAACTTCAGAATTGGCTAAAATGCTTTACTGAAGGAAGGAAATTCAAGTTTTAACAGAAATAACGTATACTGATCGTGATATTTCTAGAAGAGTTCAAAATTTTTATACAAAAAGTGTATCAAACACCGCTATTGCATGCGTACATAGGATTTTCTACTTAAAAACCACTGATTTTTTAACACAGGCGCTCTATTTTTAACATTTTTAGACTTTACAAAAAACATGGAAGAAGGTTGAAAAAAGTGGAAAATATTTTGGGTCTTGTCTATAATGTCAACCAAATCGCTGGAAAAGAAATGGTGGTTGCCAGGTTTGCAGTTTTCCTTCCATTTTGGCAGTTTTTTTGATTTTTGGAAGTATTTCCCTCCTTCGCTTAACCAGAGGGTGGCAGTCTTTTGAGGGGCTTGTTGTGGTAGTTTTTTTTGGGTAGCTTCTATATACTTTGTACAGGAGACAGTGTTTTTTGTACAAGGTCCGTTTGTACATGTACAAAGATGGTTCCTAGAAGTCTTTGTACATTTCGTACACTCAAATTTTTGGGTACTATAATATGGTACAGTAGCAATTTTAGAAGGCAAAAACAGAGTTGTTCGACCTTTGGTTACGTATTTTAGCAATTTCTGGGTTTCTGAGGGCAAAAATCAGTAATAATTGTCTCAGAACTGCGGGAAGCGCCAAAAAATTTGGTATTTTTCCTTTCAAAATGCAATTTCTGAAATTATAAAGATATATAGGACACACAAGTGCTCATTTCGGCGCAGAGTGCTGAGAATTTTTGCGAATTTCGAACCTTTTTTTGCAGTTTTTGTCTTCCGAAAAATCTTTGTATATGTACAAAGATGGTCCCCAAAAGTCTTTGTACATCGCAAAAAATCTTTGCTGAATACTAAAAAAACGGTGTCAGGAGCGATGACAGTTTTTCTCGAGAATTGTGGCAGTTTTTGAACTTTTGATTTGGCAGGCAACACTGAGAGTGTTTATGGTGATGCGCACTGTTTTTTTCTGTACGAGACAAAGATTTTGAGTCTCGTACAAAGATTTTTGGAGCCATCTTTGTACAATGTACAAAGACCTTTTGGGGGCAAAGTAATAGTAATTTTAACGTTTTTGGAGTATTTTTTAACAAAATTTCTAAAAATTTTTGGCGCTTTGCGCCGAGCATCAATTATATTCTACTTAGCTCTAAGCGCAGGCATTTAACACTCCAAAATCTATCTGTAAGCATCTTTGTACAGATTGAAGCATCTTTTCACATCTATTTCCACTGTTTTATAAAGATTTTATGCAGAAAAAAGAACTAATAAACAACTTTGCACCGTTTTCTGCCATTTGAAGGTGAAATTGACTCTTTTATCTTTGTATTGCATTAAATTCATAAGCAAATAGGTGTCTATTATGAAATTCAGTCAGCACATTGCAACCGCTTATTATTTATAATTGTTTAACACAAGTCATTTCAACTTGCTGAGTCGATTTTTATGTGTAATTTCAACCTGAGACTCATGAAAATTTTCGCGTTTCGGGCCGAACTAATATAACCAGCTGAATTTAGGACAAAGTTACACCTTTCATGAAGCATGCGGGTCACGGATAACAATCTAGTAGTATGTAAAAATGTGTGCATTCAATTGCATATCTAGACGTTATATGTACAAAAAAATTTTCGCTTGTACAAAGACTTTTCTGGAGATCTTTGTACATGTACAAAGAGGATCGTACAAAAAAGCGTGCTGCTGCATACTTATTCATTCTTTTCCGTGATCTTTTCTTTTTTTTCATTGATCTTTTCTACTTGTGTGACAATAGACGATTTTTATAATTGTTTTTCATTGGTGATGCAATATCTTATTGATTCTTTTGTTCCTTTCTCCAAACCTGGTAGAGTTAATAAATATCCCAAAAATATAAGACAACTGTTGTCAAAGAAATTAAAATTCTGGAGAAAATCTAAATTTTATTCTATGTTTTGGAATGCTTACTCTGAATACAGTACACTTGTAAGGAAAGCTACACTACTCACCACAAATGTTTACCTTTAATAAGCTTCTAGAGCTTGTTAGGGTTATATCTTTAACACGTCGGTCCTATTTCCGCCCACGCACGACCGACGTATTAAACATACAGTATGCGCCTCGAATTTTGCATGCGCAGTCTCCATTAACTTTTGTTGCAGTCGGATTTTATCGAGCAAACCTTAGTGGGCATTAGTGGGCAGCTGTTAAGCACTTGCAGCCGTTTGACGGACTGCTTTCGAACTACTGCGGCTGTTCGTGGACTGCAGTGGCCATTGGATGCTGACTGCAGTTACTTTGTTGTAAGTACGGAAACATGTATAGTATCACAGCTAGCATATTGCGTTATTTGTCACACTGCGTTTCAAAAGTGCGTGCATGCTGCAGGTCCAGTCCGAGAAAAAGAGGTAAAAATAGATAGGAATTTCCGTGCATATCATTATAATTCTCATTTCCTCCATTGATATCTCATCTAAGAGATAATGGGCATAAAAATGAAAGAAAATAGTAATTCCTGTGTGCGATCAATTGCATATTGCTCTGCAGAAAAAGAGCATTTTAAAATTAATTTCAGGCTGAGAGCGTTCCGCGTTTTAAAACAAATTCATGGTCAATAAAGAGTAAAAGATTCAGAAATCATATGGGCCCAAAATTTCTTTTGCCATTAGTTATATGATTTTAAAAAGCGCATCCTTTCGACTAAATCAAAATTAGAAATAAAATCAAAGCAAATTGCTCTTATCTTTTGGAGGAAAAGGTTTTTCAAGAAGGTATTTACCTTATTTTACAAACCATATTTTTCATTGTTATATTGCAAAATTGGGAAGAGAGAATGAATAGTGACTGTAAGGTCTAAGCTAAATATAAAATTTAACAAAATAGTGATATACAGATGACAGATAGTTTTGAAAATTAATTGTACATCATAGTTTTACCGCTCAGCCCGTTGCACACGCTAGCCAATTCACTATCTGATTAGCATAATTTATGCGTCCTCAGTCAAACAGAGAGCAGGGAATGCGAGCAAAATCTTTGTGAGCTTGTGTATTAAAATATCAGAGGTAAAAATTTGTTGTGTTTTCAAGCCTTGGGTTGAATACATGTTCAGGCGTATGTCCACTGAATAGCATAAATACAAAATGGTAGATACACATATATAAGTACTTTAATTGAACAAGCAAAATTGCGAAGGAAGCTGGCTGGTCATAATAAAATTTGCGCAAAATAATAGGATGGGCAATATTTTTTGAACTATATGCTTGCCTGAGGAGACAGATTCACAGGTGGGCAGCACCAAAATTCTGGGGGGATGAAAAAATTTTCAAAGGTCAAAAAATAGTCTTAAAAGTGGTCGTATGGCGAAAAAACACCATTTCTCGATGTTTCTCATCAAGCACTACCCAATGGCGTTATTTAATTTATTTTAACAAAAATTTTATGATGTACAATTAATTTGCAAAACTATTTGTCATCTATATTTCACTATTTCATTAAATTTAATGTTTATCTTAGACCTTACAGTCACTATTCATCCTCTCTTCCAAATTTTGCAAGATAACAATGAAAAATATGGTTTGTAGAAGGAGGAAAATGCCTTTTTGAAAAACCTTTTCCTCCAAAAGATGAGAGCAATTTGCTTTGATTCTATTTCTAATTTTGATTTAGTCGAAAGGATGCGCTTTTTAAAATCATATAACTAATGGCAAAAGAAATTTTGGGCCTGTATGATTTCTGAATCTTTTACTCTTTATTGACCATGAATTTGTTTTAAAACACGGAACGCTCTCAGCCTGAAATTAATTTTAAAATGCTCTTTTGCTGCAGAGCAATATGCAATTGATCGCACACAGGAAACACTATTTTCTTTCATTTTCATGCCCATTATCTCTTAGATGAGATTCCAATGGAGGAAACGAGAATTATAATGATATGCACAAAAATTCCCATCTATTTTTACCTTTTTTTCTCGGACTGGACCTGCAGCATGCACGCACTTTTGAAACGCAGTGTGACAAATAACGCAATATGCTAGCTGCGATACTATACATGTTTCCGTACTTACAGCAAAGTAACTGCAGTCAGCATCCAACGGCCACTGCAGCCCACGAACAGCCGCAGTAGTTCGAAAGCAGTCCGTCTAACGGCTGCAAGTGCTTAACAGCTGCCAACTAATGCCCACTAAGGTTTGCTCGATAAAATCCGACTGCAACAAAAGTTAATGGAGACTGCGCATGCAAAATTCGAGGCGCGTACTGTATAAGCCATAAAAAGCTTTATCATCCTATGCAGCATATTAAAACGTAAACATTCGTGGCGAGCACTGTATAAGGGAATATTATTGTGCACAGGAACGTAAACTGTTAAAAAAGATCCGATCCTAAGCATTTTTATTGTTTTATTAATACAAAAAAAAACCCGTCAAACAATATGCCCAACATAGTTCTCGACAACACTATTATTAACTCAGACTTGCAAAAACCGAATGTGTTCAATGATTTCTTTGCATCTGTGTTTATAGTTGACAATGGTTTTTTACAATACCACAAACTTAAGTCACAAAGATATACTTGATGTTAAAGTAGATTTTAGTTTTGAATCTGTACTAAATTCCATTCAAAATCTTAAGCAAACTTTCTTTATTGGGCCTGATGGTATTTGTTCAAATTTTATCAAATGATTATGCCCATTTTCTTGTTGAGCCACTCAATTCTATTTTCGAAGTTTCTTATAGAAGTGGTGGAGTATCTTCTTGTTGGAAAAATGCGATGTAGTACCTATTTTTAAGAAGAGTGATTATTTTTCAGTTGAAAATTACCATCCAATATCTCTTTGTTGGGTCACTTGTAAAATTATGGAGTGCTTTAAATAAACAGACCTCTAATTGTTTCTTTAAAGTCGGAAACTAATTTTTTTCACGGCAGTTTGGTTTTCAAAAGGGAAAGCCACGTGAAAATCAGCTTTTGAAGTGAAAAAATATGTTGATTTTAATAAAGCCTTTTACTTTGTCATTTACTCTTAATTGATAGAGAAGTTGAAGCATTATGGGATAAATGGAATGCTATTAAAATGCTTAACCGTTTTTTTGACAAATCGTACATAAAAGGTGAAAATTTTTGACGTTCTTTCTGATGGGAAACCAGTTATCAGTGGCGTACCTCAAGGTAGCGTTTTAGGACCCTCGTTGTTTCTGTTGTTTGTTAACGATTATGTTCAATCTGTTGAACATAGTGATGTCTTTTTCTTTGCTGATGATTTGAAGCTCTTTGATTTTTATCAAAATCATAATTTGCTGCAAAAAGATTTAGATGAGCTCGTTTCCTGGTCTGAAGAAAATCATTTAAGCATGTTCTATGTTATATCTAGGGAATGCTAATCCTAAAGTTACATACATATCACCAGTGGCGGATCTAGGATTTTCCTAAGGGGGGGGCGGTACTCCTAAGGGGGGGGCGGAACCCCTGACTTGGGCGGAAAAATTAGCCGTTTTGACTCCAAAAATCGCTCAAAAATCCTTAATTTTTCGCTTTATTTTTTAAAATGGCCAATGGGGGGCGGCCGCCCCCCGCCCCCCTAAATCCGCCCCTGCATATCACAAACCATCTTTTGTTATCTGATGCAGGGAGGGTTTCCAATTCGAGATCTAGGTGTTTCCTTAACAACAAACTTATCATCTAGTTGCCATTGTACTAATATATATCAGCAAAAGATTTGAAAATGAGTGCTTTAATTTTCAAATGTTTTGAATCACATGATCTAAAAATGTTGGTTCATGCTTTTAGGAATTATATTCGGCCTACAGTAGAGTATGCTCCGACTGTATGGCACCCCTATTTAATTTCTGATATCAACAGGGGTTGAATGGGTACAGCGGAAATTTACTACAAGCAGGGGCGGATTCAGGGGAGGGGCGGGGGGGCGGTCGTTCCTGCCATTGGCCCCTAATACTGCTCAAAATTAAGCATTTTTGAGGGATTTTTAGCGATTTTTGGGTTAAAACAGCTAATTTTCCTGCCCAAGACAGGGTTCCGCCCCCTTAGTAGGGATGTGCCGGTTAACCAGAACCGGAACCGGAACTGGCTGGAACCGACCATTTTTCTGGAACTGGAACCAGAACCGAGAACCGATTTTTTGATATTCTAAGAACCGGAACTGGAACCGGAACCGATTTTTTGATTTTCTAAGAACCAGAACCGGAACCGGAACCGATCTTTTTTGGAGTCGGTTATCGGTTTATTAAAACTAGAGTTTAAAATCGAACTTCATAAAATTTAGTGAAGACATGAAGCAGCAATTCAAGCTATTATTACCCAAAAGTTTACTGACTAAAACTTAGTATTGTTCCGGGTAAATTATATTTTAAAAATAACAGTCATTCTGCTTTTTCGCCATGTAGCCTGTTTCTGAGAGGGTCGTAAATGATTCCAGTGCAACTGAACAGTTGTTCCAATGGAACGCTTGTAGCTGGCGCTGCAAGCAGGGGCAAATGTAAGGAGGCAGTGGGGCTGCCCCCCATTTGCCAAAAATATTTGGTGAGATAAAGAATGGATATACAATTTGCAATTATTTTTTGGCCCTCAGTGACCATAATTTCTTGAAATTTTTTGGCGCTACGCGCCGGATGATACCTATTAATGACATTTATTTACTTTCTTGGCCACCTGGAAGCCATTTTCTGTTCATGTAGGTTTCAAAACAATTTTAGCTACAGAAACAGCTATTTTTGCATAGTTTTCTTCTATTTTCAATTAAAAATTTTGATGTTCCACATCAAATGCTATAAATACAGTAAATCAATCTGTAAATTATGCTTCTTGACGTCTGTCCGTCTAAATCTCACAAAATTTCCGTCGCTTTGCGCCATGGTTTTTTTGTATTGGGCTAATATTTTTCCCGATGTGCAAAGACTTTTTGGGACCGTCTTTGTACATGTACGAAGATTTTTGGAGAGACAAAAATTACTAAAAAGGTCTAAAATTCGCAGAAATTTATGGCGCTTTGCGTCGAAATGACTGATTGTGTGCTCTATTCATCTTTATAATGGCAGAAACTGCATTTCGAAAGGAAAAATGTCAAATTTTCAGGCGCTTTGCGCCGTTTTAAGACGATTCTTAGTGAGTTTTGCCCTTAGAGACCCACAAATTAGCTGAAATACACTACCAAAAGTCGAACAACTCTGTTTTTACCACACTAAAATCGCTTCTGTATCATATTATAGTACCCAAAAATTTGTGTGTACACAATGTACAAAGACTTTTGGGGATCATCTTTGTACATGTCAAAGGGACCTTGTACAAAAAAACTGCTTCGCGCCAGATATATATACATGATAAAGTCAAATAATTTTAGTGATTTTTAGCACAAAATTGCCAAAAATTTTAAAATTTTAAGAAAAATATTGCGTCAAAAGTGATTTAATGTAGAAGTATACATTGTAAAACGCCAAAAAAACGCTGTTTTGCGCGTTAAGGGCAAAATTTTGGACCTATTTTTGACTGTTTTTGGAAAAGTTGGGAAACTGCCCTCTTAGGAAAATCCTAGATCCGCCACTGGCTGCAAGATACTGCTTAGCTATAAACGCGAGAATTGGCAAATTCTTCAACTTCTTTCCACCATTGCAGCAGATCTTCATCATGAATTAAGCATTTCGATTTTGTATAAGCCTCCAATTAAGAAACACATAGATAATATTCAGTAATTTATAAGTAAATTGTCAACTAGACGTAAAATTTATTTGAACGTGCAGTTGCCAGATAGAAACGACTTCCTGAATCATTTTTCTTTCGATTACATCATCACATGTTCCGGTGAAGTCAAGCTATCAAGAGCGTACATACTTTAACACAGGAACCGTGAAGCTGGAACCGGAACCGACGGTTCTCTAGTTGAAGAACCGGAACCGGAACCAACGGTTCCAACTTATGCAAGAACCGGAACCAAAACCGGAACCAAAATTCTTGTTTTCCAAGAACCGGAACCGGAACCGGAACCGATTTTTTTGAAAAACCTGGAAACCGAACATCCCTACCCCTTAGGGGTACCGCTTCCTCTTAGGAAAATCCTGGATCCGCCACTGACTACAAATTTAATTAAATATATGGGACTTCCTTATGATAAGAGGCTAAAAGCCTTAAATTTAGAGAGGCTTGAACTCTGTAGAATTTATTTTGATTTAATTGTTATGTATAATATTACTCATAGTAATCTATTATCTTTGGAAGTTTTTTATCAGTTTTATGGTCACCCGCGTACTAGAATGTATTTGCAAATCAGATCTATTTAGAAAATTTTTGACTTGATAGCAACAACTATTGTTTTTCTACTAGATCAGCTAGAATGTGGAACGATCTTCCACAATACTCTACTCGCTATGAAAGTTGACGCTCTAATATGCTTTAGAAGATGATAGAGCTTGTTATAGGATATATCTTTAACATGTCGGTCCTATTGCCGCCCACGCATGACCAACGTGTTAAACATATATCCTTTAACAAGCTCTATCATCCTGTGAAGCATATTAGAGCGTCAGCATTCGTGGCGAGCACTGTATATTCGAAATTCTCCAAATGTTGAGACATTTTAGAGAAATTTGAAAAAGGTTCATTTTTGGAATATTTTGATGGGGCATACACGAGCGCAATTTACTATTTGCCTGTGTGTCCAGGACATTTCGCATTTTGCATTATGTTATTTTATTTTTTCTTGCAAATTTTTTTTATCCTTCTGTTTTTTCCAAATAAACTATCAATATTAGTATTAGTATTAGTGGACCTCTTGCTTCAAAGCCCACAAGCTTAACCCATTGACTAACGATGCTTCATTTTGATAAAGAACGCAAGGTATTGATGTTTTGCATTGGCTTACCTGCTTATAGGCTTAGGCTTAGTATCATGGACTGACTTAAAATAAGCCGTGACGAGTGGAGTGAGCTAAGCAAGAATCACGAGTCGTATCTTATTACTCAGGCTTATTTTAAACACTGGCACCAACATTTTGGTCAGTGTCATGAATCTACTGAAAAATCCGAAGATTGCCTATAGTGGTCGCCATGAAGATGACGCGCCATCACCCTCAGAATTAGAATGGATGGTGCGCGAGCGCCGCTGCTATGTCCATCATGCACCATCATCTCTTTTTCTATTAAGCGCCATTAACCCTATCATCCCATAATCTGGCGATGCGGACGGCGCAATTTAGCTATTAATAGCGCCAACAAGAAGGAAGCGTGCCAGTATTCACGTGCGCTGCTTCCTTGTTGGCGCTATTAATAGCTAAACTGCGTCTGTCCGGCATCGCCAGATTAACGGGATGATAGAGGTTAGTGGCGCTTAATAGAAAAAAAGAGATGATAGCGCATAATGGACGTAACGCGGCGCCGCGACGCACCATCCATTATAATTCTGAGGGTGATGGCGCGTCATCTTTCACGGCGACCACTGTATTTGTTTTCGACTTGACTCAAATCAAACCAATTAGGTGGCAGCTTTCACCAAATACTACTTGCGGTATTCTTATTTATAAACGTGGCTATCTTAAAACATATGTGAGCCAGCTACACCAATGCCGGGTAAAATTCCAAAAATTTTCAGTCACTTTGACCGGATTAATTCAATTCCATTGCTTGCTTGTTGATGTTTAAGCCTTCTAAGCAGATTAAAGCATTTTGTAGCGACAAATAGCTCTAGAATTTCACTGAATTCGAAAATTCTCATCTGCATGGAATTGGACAATTTTTGCTATGCAAAAAATGTGTTTTAGAGGCAAAATTTTAAAAATTTTCAGTCATTCTTTTACTTCAAACTCGTTCTAGAACTTAACAAAGATTGAAAATCCTTATCTGCTGCGCGGATTTTTGAACAATTTTTGTAATGCGAAAACGCGTTTTAGAGAGGTAAAATGTCAAAATCTTTTGGCGCTTTGTGCCGAATCGATTTAATTTTATTACGTATCATTGGTGTTTAGGTGGCGCCTGATTCGACCAATTTTTGTAATTCAAAAATGCTTTTTAGGGGTAAAATTTCAAAAATTTGCCGACGCTTCGCACTGTATTGATTTAATTTAATTATTTGCTGTTGCCATGCTGATTGCAGCAATTTTATTGCAAACATGCGTTTTAAAGGGAAAATTTCGAAATTTTTAGGCGCTTCGTTGCATTTTGATAAATTATTGAGTTTTTATTCTTTGATGAGACTCCAGAAATCATCTAAAGTGCACTAATGAAGGTCTGGAAATGCAGTTTTAGGAAATAGAACGTATTACTGATCGTTATATTCATTGCAGTACACTAAATTTTCTGGTGTTTTTGGTGCTGGTGTTTTTGTTTTTTTTTGTTTCTGGTGCTCCGCATCAGACTTCAAAATTAGTAATGGGAACCGGTTTAGCCTTAAGCGCTTGGTTAAAACGCTCAACATTCAGGCAGTATAAAGCCTTTTAAGCATAAAACAAATTTAGCATCTGTGACTTGTTTTATAAGAGGTTTTATGGAGAAAATGAGATCCGAGCAAGAAGCGAGAATGAAAATTTTTTTGTGACGGTATTGAATTTTAAGATAAACCTCGACAATTTTGAGGCTGATTTTCGAACCGAAATTCGACTAGTTATATGAAAATTTTAACGTCACGATTAAGCTTTAGGGTGTTCTTTTTACAAAATTTTCCAGGACTGCCCTGAAGCCCGTTCGGGGTTGCTTGGACGAGCCACCCCAGACCCTATAGCCCAGAAGAGAAGTTATCCCTTGGATTTTCAACTTATTTAAAGCACCTTTGTAGCAAAATTTGCAAAGTGTGCAGCTCTGTGGTCGTAAAAACTTCATCTTTAATTCACTCCGACAAAAATACATACATGCACATACATAGTAAAAAAAGAACATGCATTAAAAATAAATATGATTCAAAAATATAATGCAAGAAGAAATAGTCAACATCTTGAGAAATAACAAAAAATGCAAAAACTACCGGAATGTCGAAAAAGCTGGATAATGTATAGGCTATTATGTGGATTGCGCTTATTTATGCCTCGTTTTGATATATCCATAAAATATGCCTATTAGGCGCACTTATGACCTGTTCAGGCAAAAAATTTCAAATGGAAATTAGGCACCTACTCGCCTACTATGTACATCCGCAGCATGGGAAAATGGGGGGGGGTTGAAATTATAGAGTGCCTCTTTGGGCCCAAAATGGTAGGTATGCGTCCAAAACATCGTTTTTCAGCATTTCTGTTGATGCTCTATCTTTCTAAAGCATAAAAGCATTGAAGAATTTCAAAAAAGTCAAACAAGTCGAACAAATTGAACAAAATATAGGTAGTCAAAGTATGGGTATAATGGCGCGAAGCGCCGAAAATTTGGCAACTTTGAGCAAATCGATAGCTAAAAACGCTCAAAAAGCACCTTTTTTACGAATTTTTAAGAAATTTCTATGGAATTTTCGAAAAATCGTTTATTCTGAGGGGGTCGAAAAAATTTTTTCGGGGGTGGGGTGAACATTTTTCCTGCGGTTGGGGGCTGAAACCCTCCATGATCATGTATGCATACTCGATTAGAAAAGCAAATTTTCTGCAGTTTGGAGTTTGCTCGATTGACAAAGGTTTGCACGAATTCATTGCTTGATTTGGATTCATAAATATGCTCCTGGCGCCAAAAAATCTTTAGAGTTTCAATGGTTGGAACATACAAGAGCATAGGGGTGAGAGGGGGTGATATATAGCCATTTCCTTGACTCCAAAAAGGGGTTAATAGCAATTTTTAATTCAAAAAGGCTATATAGCTATGTTTGTGAGTCCACAAAGGCTGTATAGCTAGTTTTCTGAGTCCAAAGAGGCTATATAACCGTTTTGACGAAGCACTGCACTCAGCTGCGCACCTATGGTGCGACGCCAGATTTTTCGATTTTATTCCTTTAATTTTCGGACTTCAACGCAACATCGCAGCTGACGATTGACATCGAACGCATAATACTGAAAATTTGAAATTTCTGCCAAATGGAATTTCCGTCCCTTTTCCCTACCAGCACTGGCTAAAGTCGTTACGAATGTGATTTCTGTAAAACTGTTTGTGTTCTTGGGGATATTCGTTTTTTTCAGGTAAGGGGTTTAAGCCCTAGTATGTCTGCTGAAACCCCTTGAACATTGCTCATCCTTCCAGAATATTCATTTTTCCTTTGAAAATTTGCTGTTTCGAATTTAAACTAAAAATTTTGAGCCGTTATGCAAAATACTGAAATATTTCATTGTAATTGACTGTCATCTGACGAGGACTGGCTAATCTGGTTTTCTGATAATCTTGGGTGTCTTCGATCGTTTTTTTGCTGTAATGTTCTGCAAGCCATTATATTTCATTGATTGTCTTTTGGCTGCTTTTTTAAACATACGAGTATTTCAGCATTTATGCTTGAAATGGCACGGAAATTGAAGACACACTTATAGAGGCCTAGGTTAACTTTCGTGGGATGAATTTCCCGCTTTCTGAATGCCTCGACCAACTTTACGAATTTGGTCATGTGTTGGGAAAGTGAGTCGAGATGTTTTAATAGTGTTGCTTTCACACAAGGGCATTGGGTGGGTGAGAGGGGGTATTACCCCTCCCTCAGATTTTCAAGAACCAAATACTGTCAGGCGATTTTGGTGAAACATAAGTTGCTGCTGGTCAGTCAGTCAATCTGGCCAGTTTACTGCAAAAGTATTAATTTTGCCATAGTCTTACACTTTGTTCAATCGTTTGTCACATAATATCGAATTATCCACTTAACGTATTCGGCTAGAAGTAGGCATTTTTCTGAAAAAATTCATTTTAGAATCAAAGTTTGTCTACCTCCTGACCCCAAGAATGACATTTTAATATGCTTAATAAGATAAAAAATATCAATAAATTACCATGTATAATACGCATGTTATATGACTCATCATTACTATGTGGCCGTTTATGAATTTCACTCCTTCCTCCGACAACTGCCTTGCCCAACCGTACATGCACGCGGTCAAAAGTTTTGAGGGCTGGGGTAAACCGAGTTTCCTAGGGGAGGGGGCTTAGGTGCACAAGGTCTGGGTCGGCAGGGTAGGGGGTTGAAATCCCAAAAAATCCAAAACAGTAAATTTAATGTTCAAGATTTGTTTTGCTATTTCAACGATCAAAATGGTCAAAATAGCCTTTTTCAGTCCATTTTGACTGCATTATATCACTTTTAACACTAAAAAGTGCAAAAAATATCAACTTGGGGCGCTTTTTGAGTAAAAAGTACTTAAAAGTACTAATCTGGCGCGAAGATCCGGAAAATGTTGACGTTTTAACTGCTTTTTACCTCAAAAAATGATGTAAAAAACGTTTCATCGGCTCAAAAGCGCCGGACAGTATATACCTGCCCTGCCCGGCTGACCCTTCAGGGGGGTAATACCCCACGCACCCCCGTATGTGCATGTTATGGGAGGGGTCGAATACTACTTTGTTTTCTCATTTAGAGTCAAATTTTGATGATTCATTTGTTGTATTTTATTCTTCATGAATTTTTGTGATTAAATTTACATGAGAAAAACAGCAATAAGAGCAATGGAATGTCCTGGCTGTGACATCAAACATAAAGTGAAATAATCGAAGGAAATTGTCCGGATGAATGAATTGAACAGTCAACTGTTCGTAAATTAAGTATATTTAAAATATATATAATGCAGAAGGTAAAAAGTTCAGGGAGGGGGTTAACAGACACGTAGCTGTTGGGTGAATGGGGGGGTCCATACTCCCCCCCAAATTCAGAAAAAACCGGAAAAATAGGACTCTTTACTCGTTATTTTGTGCTATTTTTGACTTAGAGTCCCCAAAATTGGTGTTGGCCCCCCAAAATAGGAGGGCCAGCTACGTGCCTGGGGGTTTACCGAGTTTCCTTGGGCGAGCGGGATACTTAGTTTTGGTATTTAATGTCAAATTTTGATGCTTAATTTGTTGGATTTTATTCTTCATTAATTTTTATCGATTAAATTTGCATATACCAATAAGGGCGATGTAATGACCTACATGATCAAATATATGCCAAATTATTAGGGATGCAACGGGTTCAGGTTTTTTTGAATATTTGGTTCGGGTCTCAGATTTTGCGGATAACGGGTCCTGGTCCGGGTCTGAAACATAAAAAATATTGATATAAATTGGATAGAGTGCTAAATTATGCACATTTCCCTATAAATATACATTGTAAGTTACGAATGCAGAAGGTTCGAAAGCAAATTATGTTCAACTTAGTCATCTAGGAAGTGTGATAGAAGTACAAATTTACTGCAGAAACATGTCTTAGCGAAGCTAGACTCTAGATGCACAAAGGTCGGGATCTGAAGGGGTAAATTCTCAGAGTCTCAGAAATTCAAAAGAGTAAATTTATGTGTTCATGATTGTTTTCTATTTAAATGACGAAAATTGTGAAAATGACCAGTGAAAGGCTTTTTGTGGTAATAACGCGTTTTTAAAGCATTTTTAGTTCATTTGGACTGCGTTATACTGCGTGCTAACATTAAAAATAATGAAGTTGATCAATTTTGGGCGCTTTTTTGTGTGAAAAAACACGGAAAATGTAAATCTGGCGCGAAGCGCCGGAATGTTTTGACATTATGACTGCATTTGTCCTGAAAATATGATGCAACAAACGCGGGTACGTAGCTGTGGGGGGACTGGGGGGTCCGGACCTCCCAAAATTCAGAAAAAACCGGAAAAATAGGACTTTTTACGCCTAATTTGGGCTATTTTTGGCTTAGAACCCCCAAAATAGGTGTTGGTCTCCCCAAAATAGGAGGGCCACCTACGTGCCTGAACAAACGTTCCAAGGGCTCGGAATCGCCGGACAGTATATACCTGTCTGGCCGTTGTTTATCATAATTACTCAAATGTTTCCGGCGCTTTGCACCGGATAATACCTATTAATGACATTTATTTAATTTCTTGGCGGCCCAGAAGTCATATTTCTGCTCAGGGAATAGTTTTTCAAGCAATTTCAATAGCACAAACAGCTTTTTTAGCATAGCTTTCGTCTAATTTAAGCACATTTCACGTCAAATGCTACGATTGCAGTTGATAGAGCAGTTATTCAAACTTCTAAACGTTCTTTCGCTTTAATTTTCCAAATTTTCCAGCGCTTTGCGTCAGTTTTTCACTCAAATCAAAGAAATCTAATTGATCTTTCTGAGCAGAATTAGTTGAAAATTTTCGAATTTTTCGAAACAATGTTGCGTCGAAAACGTTTTCAAATAAAAGTTAGGCAAAGCACAACGTCAAAAGACGTTATTTCGTCCGTGAATGGCAAATTTGTCTGGACTTACTTTCGACTGCTTTTCAGTGGCGAATCCAGGATTTTCCTAAGGGGGAGGGGCGGTACCCCTAAGGGGGTGGAACCCTGACTTGTGCGGAAAAATTAGCCAGTTTAATCCGAAAATCGCTCAAAAATCCTTAATTTTGCGCACTATTTTGGGCCAATGGGGGCGGCCGCCCCCCCCCCCCTCCCGCCCGCCCCCTCTAAATCCGCCCCTGCTGCTTTTAGTAAAGTTGGGGTACCGGTCCCCTTGAGAAAATCCTTTATCCGCCTCTGATGGTTTGTCATAATGGAATATTTAGGAGATTCAAAAAGGGTAGTATTCTACACCTTCTCAAAGCAGTGAAAAATAGTCCTAAAAATCTGTTATTTATGCGTAAAATATCCTTCATTTCGCTATTTCCTGTGCGTTACTTTATTCAGACAAGCTCAACTAGGATGTTCAGATAGGATTTCTAGAACGTGTGAAAATGCTGATGCTGTAAAATTTCCATCTAGTATCATTGATCCGGCACAAATCACCCCAAGATGTTGATTTTTAGCTCTAGGATGACTCTAGCTGATAATGTTTGGAGCAAGATACATTAGCAATAGATTCCTTTGCGCGAAGCGCTGAAAATTTTTGATTAAGATGGAAAATTTGGTGTTCTGATTGTATAATTATGTTTCTACTTCATCTGTTTATGTTCGAATAACAAAACGCCCGGCACAGATCAGAAAACAGTCAGGCAAGAAGCTAAAGTAAAGGTCAGCCCACATTGGACAGAATGTTAATCAGAGCGGGACCTGGCCAGGCACGTAGCTCTGGGGGAATGGCGAGGGGTCCGGACCCGCCAAAATTCAGAAAAAAATCGGAAAAATAGGACTTTTCAAACGTTATTTTGTGCTATTTTTGGCCTTTTTGGAACCCGGACCCCCCAAAATAGGTGTTGGTCCCCCCAAAATAGGACTACGTGCTCCGGCCAGCTACGTGCCCGGGCCGTGCGAAATTCTAATATTCTGCGGTTCTTTTAAAATTATTATTTTTGGAAATAGTAAGAATGATTGTGTTGGAGGATCTTCCAATCTTTAAGCTTAAAATATTAGTGTTGTGCAAATGGAATAAATTTTTATAAGCAATAAATTTTGAAGTTCGTTTCTCAAAATTTTTTAGACAATAAACTTCAGTCAAAAACAATTCACTAAAGAATAAGTGACAAGTGAATACGAAAACGTTGGAGAATAATTTGAGGCAGGATCAACAAGTTGGCTCAAATGACATTTCGTGCATAATGAGCTAATTACTGTTTAGGTGCGTAGCTAGTACCTACTCTAAACTTTGTTTAATATTGAAAGATAAACAATTAATCTAAAGTTTTAAGTGTCCAGCGCGCTTAGTGCTGCAAAAGTTGAGTTTACAACAACCTTGTTTACAACAGGGAATTAGAAAAAATTTATTACCCGTTACTCGTTATTTTTTCAATAAAAATTTACCGGGTCCGGGTCTTGAAAATTTCAATATCGGGTCCGGGTCCGTATCCGGAAAAAAGAACCGGGTAATAGCAGGTCCGAGTCCGGGTACCCGTTGCATCTCTAGAAATTATTGAAGAAAAGTATCAGGATGAAGGATTTGAACAATCTACTACTCGAAAATATGTATTTGTACTTGAAATTATACTGGTTGGCGTCGTTTGACGCTTTTTCACGGTTTGTTGAGTAATAGATATAGGCATAAATAGTCTGAGGAGTTTGATTTCCAAAGTCCTAATAATAGGGAGTGGACTCCCGGTGTGCATATGTATATAATTGCTTAGCCTTCTTAACCATGCACTAAATGCGGGCATGCAAATACATGTACAGGTGTTCTTCCTGTTACGTAAGGTTCACGTAATGCAGACACTTTAGCTTTTCCAACTTTTAACATTGTTTTTCCTTTCTCTGATTGTAAGGGTGCATGGGCGTGGTGGGTCTGGTCTTGACCGTAGATGCACTTTTTTGAATGGTGCAAATACTAAAATATCTATAAAATTGCCATGCTGTCTCATTTTCTCCAGAAAATTATCCATTTTTCCATTCTGGGGTCTAGAAACCCCAAATCCCCATGTTCTTGTCTTGTCTGGAACCCCGTCCCGAGAATCTTGCTGACCTTCACAATTGAATTTTGAGTGCTATTTTTCGAATTTATTTTTATGTTTTTATACCCTAGAAAGATGCAGCATTATCAGAATCGCCGAAAAACGCTATTTTCGACGTATATCCGCAATCTTCGAGCCCAACAATTAAAATTTCACCCCTCCTTCCTTTCACCCGCCTAATTCTCATGCTGTGTATGTCTGGGCGTAAACCTGACTTTTCCAAAAACAGCCTAAAATAGTTTCGAAAATTGGGCTTTCATGTTCGAAATAGCGTTTTTCGGCATTTATATTGTTTACTTTTATGGTGCGACGCACTGATAAATTTTTGAAAACAAGGCGGAAGGACATTTAGAAACTTGAGTTACTGCTAGTGTTGTAAAAGATAAGGATTTTTTGCAAGATGAAAGATAAAGATAAAGTTAAAATTTTAATATTTAGAAGATAGAGATAAAAAATTAAGAAAGATAAAGATAAAGATAATTTGCAAGATAAAGGAACCAAAAAGATGAAGATAAAGATAAAGATAAAGTGTACATATGTAAATATGGTTGCCTGGACCCAGGAGCTTGATGTTTGCGAAGTGCAATAAACAAGAGTGTGTGATGTAAAGCAGCCAACTGAATGCCCTGATTTCTACACCTGAGAATCAAAGAGGTGATAGGCATTAAGCACACATAAATGTAGCTTTGGGTGTTTGCCCGCGGCATCTGACTGACCCACGTACTACTACTGCTGGCGGACAGCAAGTCACTTTTTCTTTTCATAAGCATCAAAGCCCTGCTCTGTGCGCCTGTACAAAGTATAGTCGCAACAGTTATTGATTTTTTCAAACTTCTCTATGTTCCCCAGGCTTGGACTTAGATTAACGTGGTGCTAGTAGTGGTACTCCTGCTTAGATTGGTATCACTTCCGCTTACTTATTTTGATATACGGCCATTAGTTTGGGCCGCACGCCATAGGGTTTAAACAATCGTTTTCTATTCTTTTCTTGTATCATGGATTACATGCTAACATATGTACATACTTTATCTTTTTTGCAAGATAAATTCCTATCAAAAAGATAAAGATAAAGATAAAGATAGCCGGTGATTTTTCCAAAAGATAAAGATAAAGATAAAGATTAAAAAATCGTCAAGATAAAGATAAAGATATCTTAATCTTTATCTTCCAAAAAAGATAAAGATAAAGATATTTTTTACAATACTAGTTACTGCTCGATTTCCTGTATTTGTCCGTAGCAATAGACGTGGAGCCACGGTTTTTTTTTGTATTCGGCAAAGATTTTTCCCGGTGTACAAAGACTTTTCGGGACCGTCTTTGTACATGTACAAAGATTTTTGGGAAGACAAAAATTGCAAAAAAGGTCTATAATTCGAAAAAATTTTGGCGCTTCGCGCCGAAATGAGTAATTGTGTGTTATATATATCTTTATAATGGCAGAAATTGCATTTCAAAAGTAAAAAATGTCAAATTTTTCGGCGCTTCGCGCCGTTTTAAGACGATTCTTAGTGATTTTTGCCCTTAGAGACCCAGAAATTAGCTAAAACACACTACGAAAATTCGAAGAACTCTGTTTTTACGATGCTAAAATCGCTGCTGTACCATATTATAGTACCCAAAATTTTGTGTGTACAAAATGTACAAAGATTTTTAGGAAGACAAAAACTGTAAAAAGGTGTAAAATTCCCAAAATTTTCGGCGCTTCGCGCCGAACTGATAAATTATTTGTCCTATATATCTTTAAAATGGCAGAATTTGCATTTAGAATGGAAAAATGTCAATATTTTCGCGCTTCGCGCCGTTTTCAGATGATTTTTAGTAATTTTTAGCGTCATAAACCCAGAAATTAGCTAAAAGACACTACCTAAGATCGAAAACCCTGTTTTACCACACTAAAATCGCTACTGTACTATATTATAGTACACAAAAATTTGCATGTGCAAAATGTACAAAGACTTTTGGGGACCATCTTTGTACATGTACAAACGGACCTTGTACAAAAAAAACACTGCGTTGAGCATGTTTGAAAGTCGAAGAAATTTAGGGTTAAATTTTTCTGCTCTTCAAATCGTTATAAAGCTTGTTTCTGAACAAAAATATGGCTTAAAGGCTATCACTAAAGTAAATAAACATCATTAATATTTCTTATCCGGCGCGAAGCGCCGGGAAAATTAGAGAAATTGTGATCATTGACGGCCAAAAATCATTGTCAATCACATATCCGTTCTTTATCTCTTTATCTCGCTAACTATCTTGGACCAATGGGGTAGGAGGGAGCCATACCTGGTCAATGGCCGGTCTTCCCATTGATACCGGGAGCATAAAGTTTTGGTTGGTTACCAGTTTCAAAAAGGGTTGTTTTGTAGTGAAAATTTACTCCACGATTTTCAAATACTCGTATACAGCGGATTTTTGTGTGCATTACGTGTCTTTGTTTTATAAGACGAAGTATGTGGAGAGCTTAATCGATTTTATTATTAGCATTCACTGAGTACAGCTATAATTTTTTGAGTGTGTGTGTTCTGCTTATCAATGAAATTTACAATGGTTGACTGATTGATTGGGTAGTTAGTTTGGTTGGTTGGTTGGTTGGCTAGTTGTTTAGTTTCTTGTTAGTTTAGTTAGCTGATTGCTTTGGCTGGTTGTTTGGTTGTTTTGCTGCATAGGTGCGCAAGGTCAGACTTTCAGGGGGGGTGGGGGCTGAGAACCAAAAATCGGTAGATTGCTATGTGCTTCGTAAAATATTGTTCTATAGCGAAAAAACTATGGCATCGCTTTAAAACAGTCGTTTTTGAGCATTTGTAGCAAATAAATTGTCTTATTGAACTCACAAACATAGTTTAGCCTTTCTTCATTCACAAACATCGCTGAGCTAAATAGCCTTCCTGGGCTAAAAATGTTTGTTTAGTTGTTTTTGTAGTCAAACATAGCTCTATATGCTCTGAAAACTCAGAAAGACAACTATATGGTATTTCCGAGCTCAACAAAGGCTATATAGTTAAGTTTCTGAGCCGAAGAAGGCCGTATAGCACTGGTTTTTTCGGCCGAAATCGCTGTATAGCTATGAATTTTTCGGCCAAAATCGCTGTATAGCTATCAGTTTTTAAAAGCTCAGGGGGCAGGCACGTAGCTGGCCGTCCTATTTTGAGGGGACCAACACCTATTTTGGGGGGAAGAAGCCCTAAAAGGCTAAAAATAGCACAAAAAAACGTTTAAAAGTTCTATTTTCCGATTTTTCTGAATTTGGGGGGTCCGGACCGCCCCCATTCCCCACAGAGCTACGTGCCTGCAGGATGAGTAATACCGCCCTCACCCTCATGCTTTTGTGCGGTTGGTTGGTCGGATGGTTGGTTTGTTGGTTCATTGCTATGCATTGTTTGATGTTATTTACCTCCATTTCTTGTGCTTCGAAATATTTTGATTTTATTTTGCACTTGTATTTGATTTTTTTACTTAAAATTCTTGTTGATACTCGCTGCCCTGACCATAGATACCGAACGGCCTACCGTTGTTACCGGGTTGGACCCACTGCCCAGGTGTGAGGAGTTGTCGCCTCCTCTTAAATCCATCCATGCCCGAACGTATAGGATTTTGGCGGGAATGTTATTGCTTTGAAATTATAGTGCTCCGTGTCAGAAAATCCAGCGAATGCACAACAACGGAAAGTGTACTGCAGTAAAATTAATAGTTTCAATAACTTTACCGCCTTCTGCTACCGTGCGTCCTCTATTCTTTATCACTTTTTGCAGTGGTCAGTATGCGACAGTGCGAATATGCACGCATCGGGAGACAAATGAGGTGTATGCAGCGAAAATAATAAGAAAGCGTCGGACGGGCTCCTCGAGACGAGGCGCCAGGAGGTCTGACATTGAGCGCGAAGTGGCCATTTTACGTGAAGTTGGGCTTCATAAAAACATCGTCTCTTTGCATAACGTTTACGAAAGTCCCAGCGACGTCGTGCTGCTACTCGAATAGTGAGCGTGCCTCATTGCTCCTTTTCATCTAATTTTGTCCTTTTTGTCGCATCAACACTAGGGATGCAACGGATCCGGGTTTTCCAATAATCCGTACAATTCAAAATAACGGATCCGGATACGGATCCATAAAAATTCAAATAACGGATCCGGATCCGGATCCGGATCTTTAATTATTAAAATAACGGATAAAAACGGATCCGGATCCGGATCCATGAATATGCATTATGAACGCTTAATTTTTTTAATACTTAAATTTTTGTTCGCAAGTACGGTGCTCATTAGTTTCAGAAGCTGAATTACTGTAGGATGATGAAATAAGCAAAGCTGCATGAGCTTGGTTCAGTGATCAGGATTGATCTTAATTCGGCTGTAGCTTGAAAAACTGCGAATCTGGCGTCTTCCTCTCATCAATCTAATTGCCAAAAAGCATTTCTAGTCCTATCTGAAACTATTTTACGCTAGCTGATAAGGAAACTAAATCGCCATGTAATCTCTGCGCAGCAAAGCTTTCCAGAAGCGGTGGAGGGGTACCACCCAGTGGTTTTTTTGCACAAGGTCCGTTTGTACATGTACAAAGATGGTCCCCAAAAGTCTTTGTACATTTAGTACATCCAAATTTTAGTGTACTATAGTACAATAGTGATTTTAGTGTGGTAAAACAGGGTTTTCGATCTTTGGTAGCGCATCTTATCTAATTTCTGGGTTTCTGACGCCAAAAATTATTAAAAATTGTTTCAAAACGGCGCGAAGCACCGAATAATTTGACATCTTCCATTCTAAATGCAAATTCTGCTATTTTAAAGATATATAGGACAAACAATTTCTCATTTCGGCGCGAAGCGCCCGAAATTTTTGAGAATTTTACACCTTTTTACAGTTTTTGTCTTCCCAAAAATCTTTGTACATTTTGTAAAGACAAATTTTTGGGTACTATAATACGGTACAGTAGCGATTTTAGTGTGTTAAAACAGAGTTTCTCGACTTTTGGTAGTGTATTTTAGCAAATTTCTGCGTCTCCAAGAGCGAAAATCACTATCATCTTAAAACGGTGCGAAGCGCCGAAAAATTTGACAGTTTTCCTTTTAAAATCCAATTTCTGCCATTATTAAGATATATATAACACAGAGTTACTCATTTCGGCGAAAAAGCGTCTGCAAACTAAGCATGCGGCAGATTATAAAAAGTTCAAAGCAGAGGAGTCTCAGCAGATGGGAGAAAATGAAATAGGTATTCTTGTTGAGCACAGATTGTAGAAGATTCGCGTCAGGCATGTCTACTTTCCTTTGCAGAAAAACGCTCAGATTGCGAAAAGACTGCTTTGAAACATGACAAACAAAAAGGTGCAAATGACAATGGAAGCATGCTTACTTGCTGTATGAAATATTTTATTTTTATGAGTGGATTCCTAATCAACTTATGTATGTACGATTTAAGGGTAAAAAATGGAATAACGATGATGCAAGATCAATTGATATAGATGAGCGGTTAGTTTAGCTTATGACTTTGAGCAATCTTTGGTTGCAGAAAAGCTGCTGTTTCTTAAATACAATTTGCCTGTCATTGAATTTGAGTATTAAGTCAATCAAAGTACAGCTTTTGTCTCATAATGATGTTGTTTCTTCAATACAATTCAAGGTTTTATGATCTTTTATCATAATCTCTTGGATCCGTTTAGGATCCGTTTTAAACTGTAAAAATAACGGATCCGGATCCGGATCTTATTTTTTAAAAATACCAGATCCAGATCTTAAATTTTCAAAATACCGGATCCGGATACGGATCCAAAATAATACCGGATAATAACGGATCCGGATCCGGATCCGGATATCCGTTGCATCCCTAATCAACCCCAGAAACGACGGCTCATTTCCAGCTTGCGTGCCATACATATAACGGATCTAGTATACAATTTACCCCCAGCGCTTTTTAGCCGATCCATGTAAGCTACAGTAATCAAACTTTAAAAGGAGATAGCAATAAGCCTATTGTACTAATTTGTCAAAATTGATTAACATACGGTATGAACTTACTGCTTTACACTCACAGTTTCCAACGTACTAAAGGCATCTAAAAATTGTAAACGATTCGGTGGGTTTCAAACAAGGCTGTTTTTTGTAACTCAATCAACATCCTACATTAAAAAAATAAGTTTAAAAAAGTAAGTTTAAAGTAAGTTCAAAGTAAAGTAAAGTAAGTTTTTTTTAATTTTTTTAAAGCAGTTAGTTCACACCGTAAGTTAATCAATTTCGCCAGAATAGTACAATAGGCTTATAGCTATCTCCTTGTAAAGTTTGGTTACTGTAGCTTATATGGATCGGCTAAAAAACGCTGGGGTAAATTGTATACTAGATCCCATACTAACGAGGATCCCTCATCCAATGCTGACAGTTCCCCTATCCTTCGAAAAGCTGACGTTCTTGCCTTCATCGTTTGGCACAACTTCCTCTTTAGATCATTTTTAGGCGCCTTTTTGCTTTTTGTGGCCGAGAACAGAAGAATATTAATTCCCCATTCCAGGTCGATTATTCCCACAAAAAATGTTGCGCTGTCGCGTTTATAAACGATGCGTACTTTTTCTGCTGTTCTATTGCTTTTCTGGGGATACTTTGCTGCTTTTTTCTGCCTTGTGCTACAGTTTCCGGTTAGCGAGCACGTAATATAGGTAATTTCGAAACCTGCATATCTTGTATAATGCGTACATACGTATGTACGCGCGATATAGTTAAATGCTGATTCCGGATCCATCTTCATCATGCACTTACCATCGGAATTGTTCATTTTAATGTCTCGAACTGTAAGCTGATAAGTAATTTAAAATTTTATCATCGTCTTTCAGACTTGCCTTTTATCCGGGCCATATGCGCCCTTTAGCTTTTCAGGCATTTATCTGATTCTGAACCAGAAATTTTTGACTCCCTTGATTTTGGTGAAAAATTACGTTTTCCGGCCTTTTTTATGTTTTTTGGCCGTTTTTGACCAAAAATTGGTGGTCGTTCACCCCCTGCCCTGCGAAATGTCACACATTGGCATGGGGGTGAGAGGGGTGTTATCCCTACCTAAGGTTTCCGAAAATCAGGTACTGTCAGGCGATTTTGAGAAAGCGAAAGGTGCTATAGGACAATTTTGGAGCTTTCTGTGGAAAAAGCCGAAACTTCTACTCGAAAAGAGTAGAAATATTCAAATTTTCCGTCCATATTGATAAATTCTTATATTTTTCATCACTAGAAACCCATAAACTGGTTAAACTTACTAATTCCGGTTAAAAAACTCAGTTTACCGCACAAAGCGTGCTACTGTAGTAATGTATTATGGCAGATACCCTGAAATCTACATGTATAGGTTGTACGTGTACACACATTGACTTTTGGTGATTGTCTTCCTGCATGTACATACAGAGAAACCTTTAACAAAAACAATGACCACAATTTACTATATTTACTATATCTGGCCACTTCTATTTTGCCCAAGTGTGGAAAATGTGTATATTCTGTTAACTTTAGCGAAAATCCGGTGCTATAAGCCGTAATTATAAGAGGAATTCAGGCAGAAGGATTTTTAAAAACTTGAATTATTGCTTTACCTTCAGAATTCATGTCCTGTGAGCAACGTAAAATTTAACGCAAAACGTCAAAATGTTTTAGAATTTATGCGAAAAATAGGGGACAGTATAGCTAGAACTAATTGCTTATGCTCCAGAAACCGTTTCAACTTGTTCTTTCCTGTTATTGTTTCGTTCCTTTTGTAATTTTTTATTCAGGAAAAGGTTTGTACTTAGTTTTGGGGGATTGGGGTAATATTCCCCAAAATTTTGGAATTGGGGGTCCCCTAAAGAAAAAAGTAAATAATTTCTAAAGCTCCTCTGAAAGATTGCTATGAATAGATTTTCGCACTCTTTCGAACTAATAAGTCCTAAACTTTTTGGACGTTTTGCGCTTATTTGTTTACATACAGAACATATTTTCTCGATACAATTCTAATAAAGGTACATTTTTTACAATTTTTCTTAATAGGTGATCTCGTCGTGAAAAGCTCAAAAACACCATTGTCTTGCTCATCTTTGAGTATTTGTTTGAGACATTTGAAATCAAAATTTTCGTTTCCCCCAAATTCAGAAGGCCAAGCTACGCCCAGGCACGTAGCCGGCCCTCCTATTTTTTTGGGGGGGGGGGACCAACACCAATTTTTGGGAGGGGGGTCTAAGCCCAAAAATAGCACAAAATAACGTGTCAAAAGTCATATTTTTCCGGTTTTTTCTGAATTTTGGGTGGGTCCGGACCCCTCCCCCCAACAGTCCCCCCACAGCTACGTGCCTGGCTACACCCCTGAGTTGTACTTGTTTATATGAGCAAACGTGAGACATGCTTCCCTATCCAACCCAGTGACTGTTTTCCGCACTATACAAATTAATTCTGAGGATTTGCTGACAAGTTTGCTGAAAATAATTTGTTTTCTCTCGACTGCTAAACACTTTGAGGATAGAACGAATGTTTTTCAAGCCACGACTTTAAAGCTTATAAAAGCTATAGTGTTAATGTTTAGAGGCATTGGTACAAAAAATTTTCAGTGCTTGGCCCGCCCACCATACTTCATGTATTCGGCAAAGGTGCAAAGAATTTATAGGTCGCTGTTAAGATTCCTTCTACTTGACAAATATAGTCCCATTTGTTATTTTGCAAGTTTTTGCTATTTTGCAAATTGATAACGAATTTCAATAAATTTTCTAATTAGTAATATAAAACCAGAGCTGTACTGGGGCTGCCTTTTCTACCGGCGCCGGTGGAGGGTCTGGCCGGGGCCTATGAACATACCATATAATGTGGTCATATGACGTTCCATGCTGGCATTTCTAATGTAATCTATGTGCCCAGCTGTTATTCGCAACATATATCGTAATAGTAGTGATGAAAAATAATAATAAAATAATATAGTAATGGTAATAAATAGTAATAATAAAAATATCAATAATTATAATTATTCTAATATAATAATAATAAATAATAATATCAATAATAATAATAATAAAAAATAATATTATCAATAATAATAATAATAATAATAATAATAATAAAAATATAAATAAATAAAAATGATCATAAATACTTACATAGATATCACTTGTAAGTTGTTTATGATTTCATTGGAACTTTCTTCACTTAGCTTTTTAGCTTTCTAACTAACCAAGTGATTGCTGAAATTAAGAAGACGGAATTATTAATTTAATGAGGCATTATATGAGAAAAATATAATTCTAACTACGATTTTATGCAGCGAAATATGAACTGAATAGCTTTGGCATTATGCCTATTTTAAGCGCATCTGGAGGCGAGCTGTTCCATCATGTTTGCTCGTTGGGGAAACTGAATGAGCTCGAAGCCAAGTCTTACGTGAAGCAGATTCTAATCGGCGTTTCCCACCTTCATAGCCGACACATCGTACATCTTGACCTGAAAGTATGCAATTGCTCTACGCCATTTCGCTTTTGTAGGCTAGCTAGTTTAGTTTCTAATCTTAGATTAAGTTATTGAGACTTAATCAGTGGCGGATCTAGGATTTTCCTAAGGGGGGCCGTACCCCTAAGGGGGGGGGGGGGGGGGTGGCGGAACCCTGACTTGGGCGGAAAAATTAGTCGTTTTAACCCAAAAATCGCTAAAAATCGCTCAAAAATGCTTAATTTTGAGCACTATTTTGGGGCAAGTGGGGAAAGGACTGCGGCCGCTCCCCCCGCCCCCCATAAATCCGCCCATGGACTTAATTGATCCTGGAATTAAGTTGTCGCCGCACGATCTGGTCTAAAATAGCCGACAAGACGACTGCTTCGCTTTTATTTTTTAATTTGTAAAGAAAGCATGTATTTCAATGGCCAATATACCGAAACGGCGTCAAAGCAGCGAACTTTCGCATCTTATGGCAGGCGCGCATACATTACACGCCGCGAATGTTTGACGCTCTAATAAGCTTATAGAGCATTGTTAGGGTTGTACCTGTAGCGACGGTACCTTCTCCGCGTACTCATCGACTGAGCATGTTAAACGTATAGTGCATGTGGCGGGTCCCCTAGCGAGCTCCATCATCCTACGGACCCTGTGCAGACCGCTATACATCCGTGGCGTGCATGCATTATAGGACCGGAGTCTGGCATCTTATGGCATGCGTCGCATCATCGCTCTATTTTCCCAAACACTGGACTTTTTTAAACCCATTTCCCTGATTTTTGTTACTAAAACTTGCGTTATTAGGTGATTTTTATGCGTTTTTTCGCACGTTTTTGTCAAAAGTGGAAGTTCGCTTGCCGCCTCTCCGTCCGCCCTAAGCTTGGCCGGCTGGCCATCCCGTCCTAAAATTTTGATTTGTCCGGATATCTGCTTTACGGCTTCTGATGTTTTTTGTGTTTCCTACTCCTTCGCCTACCTTTTCTCATTAACGAGTGACGGGCGACTCTAAGCAGGCACGTAGCTGTGGGGGGACTCGGGGTCCGGACCCCCAAAATTCAGCAAAAACCGGAAATATAGGACTTTTTACACGTTATTTTGTGCTATTTTTGGCTTAGACCCCCCAAAATTGGTGTTTGTCCCCCCAAAATAGGCGGGCCAGCTACGTGCCTGACTCTAAGCGTGTTTGAAAGACCGCATTGGCTTTTTGACTCGTCTTAAAAATGCGTGGCTAAGTTTGAATCAATACGAACAAGGACGAAGGAATGACTTGCATTGGTGAATTCAGATTTTAGTAAGGTAGGGGTAGTTGGCTCTTTCCTGGCTTTTTACCATAAGTCAAAAATAGGCTTCGAAAATTGGCTATTCACGTTCGAAATAGCTTTTTCAGACCTTCTAGTTGTCTATTTTTACTCAAATTGATGCATGGGGCAGGTCTTTATTCAACAATTTAAAAATTTTCTTCGACTCTGTGCTAAAGTTTGCTTTACTTTTAAAAATCGGAAGGATGGCGGAAACCCGGCTTGAAGCGCCGGAAAATTTGTAAAATTTAGTCAGGTTAAAGACATTAATTACATTTGCAGATCCTATATATTCTTCCTATACACATTCACTATACGCATCACGTTGACAAATGCGATGCATCGCCAAAACTCTAAATTTTTGCTAAAAATCGAAGAAAATTGCTGAAATGATTGTTTATGGCCCAAAATTTAAGATCAATAAATCGAAATCCGAATTAAGAAATCAGAAGTCAAAATCAAATGAATTGAATCGATTCATCGCTGTTCATCTGAAAACTTTCGCGCTAACGGAAAATTTTAGGCAATAGCGCAATGCGCAAAGGCTTTTTTGGATGAAAAAATAAGAGTTTCAGCATTTTTAAAGGGTTCGAAAAATTTTCCGCGAATTTTATGCCAAAGTATTATTTTTAGTATTTTCTGTTTCCTATCTCGGGTCCTTTGTTTTATCATCAGCAAACTGCTGTCTAGCTCTGCTCAACTGTTAGCACTGTAATTTGGGATTCTTATACAGTTTATCGTTCTTTCCCACAAGCTCTTCCGAAATAGCAAAAGTCATCAAAACGAGAAAGAAGCGAGAAAGAAGAAATAAAATATAGAGAAAAAATGAATAAATAAATGAAAGAAACTAAATAGAAAGAAAAAAGAAAGATCAGAGATATGTAGAAGTGCAGCATGCTATTAGTAAGAAAGGAACAAAAAGGACGAGTGAATAGCACAAGCGTACTTAAAAAATTATATTAAAAGAGATTACGCGTTTTATGAGGCGCAAAAGTCTAAATGAAGTAAAAAAGTAGGCAGGATTATCTACAGAAAACTTGAACAAAAAAAGTAAAAAATCATAGAGAGGTCATCAGAGAGCAACTAGGTTTCTACAGATTATGCCTTTCATCCTCTGACTGTCAGTGCAACCTAGCGGCACCAGTCTAGTCGGCTAGACTGCCTTTCATTAGAAAAAATACGATAGAATAAATAAATAAACGAATTTAAATGAGATGCCATGAATATTATAAGAATAATTATGATAATAGCATTATTAATAATAAAAAGAATATCCATAAAAAATATATAAATAATTAAAGAAATAAATAAATGCAATAAAAAATAAAATCATTGTACACCTATTAACACGTGAAATACTGCCGTACCTGGCCTGTTCAATCACGTGAAGAAATACAATGAGTAAATAAATCGCGATAGCAAGACAGGAATAGAAAATCTTCATCGATGTGCCTCAATACTATAAATACTATGATAATAATAATAACATCAATAACAAAAACAATACTATAAAAATAAATAAATAAAGAAATCATTGTAAACAAATGTACACATTAAATACTGCACTACATACGTGGCCTGTTCAATCATATGAGAAAATACAACCAGTAAACAAAAAGCGTGAGCTGGACAACAATAGAAAGTATAATTCAGTGTGAACCTACTCTTGTATTTTCGGAATGCAGGACATTGAGAAAAAATTAGGCGAACGCGGAAAAATCGAAAATTTAAGTCACTCTGATATTATCTGTAATAATGCAGTACATTGAGAATTACTGAACTAAGGCGGAAAATATAAAAATATGGGGGTGACGTGGGGACAATCCATTTTGTTTTCGACTTTTTATTTCAGTTTAAGGCTAACTACCGTACATAATCTTGGGGGTTTCAACCCTCACTAGAAAAATTTTCATTCCCTGCAAAACATTTTTCTCCCCCTCCCTAGAATTGGCGATTTTTCGAAAGTTTTTAAAAATTTGTAGAAAAGCTGTTTTTAAACCGTTTTTAGCTATCTATCCGCCAAATGTGCATAATTTTTGGCGCTTCGCGCCAGTATACTCACGTTTAACTATATTTTGTTCAATTTGTTCGGCTTTGCTTCATTTTTTTCTAAAATTTTTTCGTTTTTATGCTCTAGAAAGATAGATCATCATCAAAAACGCTGAAAAACTATGTTTTTGACGCGTAACTACCATTTTTAGGCCCAAAAAAGGCAGTTTATAATTTCATCCCCTCGCCCTAGAATTCCCATGCTGTGCATGTATATATGCTTACTACCATATTGGGTGTTTTGCATCTGCAAGCTCAAACGACTTTTTTATTGTGCGCAAAGACTGATTCATCGTTGATTACAAATAATAACATGCTAGCTTTGCATCAGATAATTTAAACTCCAAGAGAAGAATAGTTTTTGATGACTGTTATCTCAGTGTAAATCACCCGACAAGCAGGCAAGTCCACATCCAGGTGCCTCGAAATTAATTTTCTTTCATTTTAGATATGGTTTCTCTGAAGGATAAGTTTAAAAAATCAACCTGCGCTTAAAAGACCGTAACAGATTTTAACAATGTTTAAAATGGGGGTAGGGAGGATCCCCAGGATTTTCCGACGCTTCGAGTCAAATTAATTTTTTTGCGTCATGTTCTTCTTCTAAACAGCCTTATATCTCAGAAGATGCATTCAAAAATTGCGTACGGAGATAGATTAGGAATTTGTTTATGCGTAAAGCGGATGATGAGTAATCTGAATCGTGTTCACGGTCTAAATTGTAGTTTTTGTGATGTTAAGCTTGCCAAGAAACGCTCAAAAATCATTTTGTTTGCCTTTCTCTCAATTATATATATTTTTAATGCGCTAATGAGAGGCCCCTTTCGCATTTGCCTCCTGGTCGCCATTAGCGGCTGCGCAATAGGGAGTGGTGTTACAAAAATGCTTAATTTTGCGCACTATTTTGGGCCATGGGGGCGGCCGCCCCCCCTTCCCCCTAAATCCGCCCCTGTGTATAATGATGCGCATCAGATTTTATACAGTCAGAATTCGCGATTTTCTTGAAAAAAAATCGTTGAAAACGTCCTGATTTTGTGCGTTTTCAGCGATCTTAAAGTTCAACAGTGCCGATGTTTTCGGCGCTTCGCGCTGAAGAATCTTTTTTTGACTTCATTTTTTTAAATTTTCTTAAATTTTTGTTGAAATGTTCTCGTGTTTTTATCGTGTAGGAAGATAGAGCCATACCCGATCTTAAGTAGGGTTTGGGGGATTTGAATCCCCAATAAGAGTTTACATCCGGAAAATTTTTTGGCATTCCTAAAATTCTCGATTTTTCGAAATCTTCCAATAGAAAAGGTGCTGTTTAAGCATTTATCCATCTATTTACTCAAAACAGTCAAGTTTTTTGTAATCATTTTTGTTCATATTTTGTTCATTTTTCGATTTTTTCTAAATTTTTTGAATTTTTGAAATGTTTTTATGCCCCAGAAGGATAGAGCATCATCAGAAACGCCGAAAAACGGCGTTTTTCACTCGTATCCATACGCGGGCAGCACCAAAATTCTGGACGGTGGTGCAAGGTTTTTCAAAGGTCAAAAACTGGTCTTAAAAATGGTGTTTAGGCGGAAAAACTTCATTTTCAACGTTTCTCATCCAGAACTATGCATTGGCATCAAAAAATTGCGAAAAAATCAGAAAAAAATTCAAAGATTGAATTCTGGTGGGGTGGTATTTTGGTTTCTGGGGAGGGGGATTCGGCCTTCTGGGGGTACATACCCCTCAAACCCACCCTACGCCCACGTGTTCTCGTATGTACCATTTTAAAGCCCAGAAAACACTTCGTAATTTTAACCCCCAGAATTTTCATGCTGCTCACGCCTTGATACAGCATCGCCATAAATGTATAAAAGCGATGCTTTTCACACGTATCCATCGTTTTTAAGCCGAAAAGGCAATTTAGAAAAAATTTGCTTCAAGCCTCCTTCGAAATTTATATGCTGTGCTGTGCATGTATATATGGTGGATTGAGTGCTTCGTTGTAATCATTCTTTTTGCAGAGATACACAGCATGAGGATTGGGATGGGGATTCTAACGTGCCTTTTTGGGCTCAGAAACGACGGATAAGCGTTAAAAAGATCATTTTCCGGCGTTGGTGATAATGCTTTATCTTTCTAGAGCGTCAAAACATCAAGAATTAAAAAATATATCCGAAAAATTCAAATAAATTGAACAAAAGATAGCTTGAAAATGCGTGTTCCGAAAATTTGACACTTTTTGAACAAAAAGATTACGGAAAACGTTCAAAATAACTCCTTTTTACGAATTTTGGGAAAATCGCGATTTTGGGAAAATGGCGAATTTTGGATGGAGCTTAAAAGAATTTGGGGGCTGAAAACCAGTCTGGGATAAAAGTTCTCAAGATCAAGCATGTGTGATTGTATAAGTGGAAATTTAGATTTAAATTTTTAATCTGAATTTTAAAAATTTATTTGAAATGAAAAAATGTTATAAATAAATTAAACAACCAGAAAAATTTAATATTTCAATTTGAAAAAAATACCTTTCAGCCCGAAAACATTATGCTGGTGAAGAAATGCTCGTCGCAAATCAAAATAATCGATTTCGGCCTGTCGCGGAAAATCAAACCAACCGATTGTGTCCAGCAGATGGTAGGGACGCCCGAATTTGTTGGTACGCTTTCTATGTATACGCCTTTTGATTTCCTACGCACTTTGCAGCTAAAAGCGTCATTTTCGAATTAGTTTAATTATTATGCATTTTCTAAATAGAAATGGAAGAGTACACTGCTCGCCACGGAAAGTTGACGCTCTAATATGCTATAGAGGATGATAGAGCTTGTTATTGGATATATCTTTAACATGTCGGTCCTATTTCCGCCTATGCATGACCGACGTGTTAAACATATATCCTTTAACAAGCTCTATCATCCTGTGAAGCATATTAGAGCATCAGCATCCATGGCGAGCACTCTAGGAATGTGCATAGAAAAGTGTCAAATTTGAGTGGCTGAGTTCGGTTTCCCTTATAAGGTTTAAAATTATCCCTCGTTCATCCAAAAATACCTGACGATTTGAGGCGTTAACGTCTGGTTGCCAATGACTTTGTTTTGTGGAAAAGTGTGAATTATCATGCATTATCATGCATTATCATGCAATTATCATGCATCGATTCAAATTTATTTTATTATTGAATAAGCGTTAGGAATTGTAGGTGTCAAAAAATGAATTATCTCTTTCTTTTACACAGTTTGTTTAGTTTCTGCGATAACTTACACGAGATCAAGATTTTTGCTATTTGTGATTAAAAGCGATACATTCACCTTCCTAGTACTTTTTTCAATTTTTGTGGCTTTTCTAAAATAATCTTCGAATCTTATAGCCCCCGAAGTGGTTGAATACGACAGACTTTCCACTGCTACGGACATGTGGGCCGTCGGAGTCATAACGTACATATTGTAAGTGCAATTAGCGGATCAAATTTTTAATTAGCGGACATGCATGCGCATAGGCAGGAGTGGGGCATACATGATATCGGGGCTTGGGGGTTTTCAAACCCCCATTCTAGAAAAGTTTTCACCTCCTCACTGGAATTTTTTGAACTCCGCCGCAGACTCCGCGGTTTTTCAAAAACTTCGTGAAAAAGGTACTGTTTCAAGTGTTTTAGTTATATATGTATCTATTCGTATTTGTCTGAAAGTGTCAAGCTTTCAACGCTTGGCACCGATGACTCATTTTATACCTTCTGAATATATTTGGTTCAATTTACTGGATGTTTCGCCAGTGATGTGTACTGATCATACGTATGGGTTTGGGGATACGTAATGTCCCCAGAAACCAAAATACCCCCAGAATTCAATTTTTAAAATTTTTTGTGTGCTTTTTCTGCATTTTTTACCACTATTTTTAAGGCCAATTTTTTGACCTTTGAAAGAATCGTGCACCCCCAGAACTTTGATGCCGCCCACCCATACTCTGACTGTGAATATAAATTGTGATCAGTTTTTACTCGTTCTGCCAAATAGTTGGCTAGCTACAGTATGCGGACTTAGCCTTAAACAACGGTGTGTGCTTATGCTTTCTAAGGCACCGCCTGCGCTGCTTTACGGCCAAATTGTGTTGTTTTCACGATCTCTGATCTTTTATCGGTATTTTAGCGAATATATTTTCTCGACCGTGCATTTGAGCAGATTTATGGTCTGGAATACGAATGCAATGTTACACTTTTGGAACTAGGGGACCTTTAGGGGTCACACACAAATTGCTTTCCATCTTTATTCGTAGAGTTTAACATTATCCTTTTATTTTCTGATTTATTTCTTGCTTGAGCTTTATATAATACCGGAATAAAATGACTGGACCGTTGAATAGGATTGAAATATTGACCGGACCCGGTTTCAATATTTTCAGGCTCGAGCTGGGCTTAAATATGACTTCAGTATTTATATATACGTGGCCAGGTTCAAACCTGGCCTACGCCAGTCTTGAGGCTTAAGCCAGGCTTAAATCTAGCGTCAATCTGAGGCGTACGACAGCGAAATCGAGTGCTGCCAGTAGCGGATCCAGGATTTTCCTAAGGGGGGGCGGAACCCTGACTTGGGCGGAAAAATTAGCCGTTTTAACCCGACAATCGCTCGAAATTGCTCAAAAATCCTTGATTTTGCGCACTATTTTGATCCAGTGGGGTTGCGGCCGCTCCCCCCCTAAATCCGCCCCTGAATGCTGCCTATATTTATTTTCCATGTTAGGGTTTAGGCCCGGCTTAAGACTGAACGTATTGAAACGGGCTCTGGAATTAAATCAGAATTATCTGAGGCAAATTTTTCAGAAGGTTGTTCCATAGATGATAAAATGTATGCGGTTTTCGATGAAGGTTTTTCGCTCTTCATACAGTATTTTGACCTAAAAGTCGCCGAAGAGCTGAAACTGCATAAATGTTTTTCGATTCCTTTTTTCAATGCAAAGATGAAGTCGGACTCTTGATAAAATTTATCAGATCATAGATGCACACGGTCAAATGTTCCTGGAGAGGGTAAGCCGAGTTCCCTTGGGAAGAGGGTAAATGTCCAATTTTTATAGCTAATTATGGCGTTAAAATTATGAGTTTATATTGTTTTTTTTCCGTTCCTTACCCCTTTTCCCATTACAACCAGTAAAAATGCTTTAATTCGTTGTATTTTACTCTTCTTGAATATTCGTGATTAGCTTTGCATGGAAACATATGATAATAAGAACGATTAAATTGCTTGGACTATCAAATATGGGCAGAATGATGTACAAAAAGTGTCTGAATGAAAAAATAGACAGAGTACTACTCGAAAAATACTTCAGATTACATTGCTGGGCACCGTTTGGCTCTCTTTCATAATTCCTACAATAGGTTTAGGTCCGCGAATGGGCTAAGGGAGATATGCCTTTCCACAGTTGTGTTAGGGGCTATACTTCCCCAGTTTGCAAAACTATACATAAACAATAAATCTGGCGCGAAGCGCCGAAAAGTTTAAGTCTACTAGCTTAAAAGTACGCGAAAAACCTGTTTTTGTTAGGTTTTTCAAGCACTTCGCCAATTTTCAAGTTTTTTGTTTTGGAGGACCCTTAGGAGAAAAAATTGTTTCTTATCGAAGGGAGATCGGCCCCCGCAGGTTTTGGAAGATCGGGTATGTAAGGCGATTTGGAGAAAATGAAAGGCGCAGTAAGACAATTTTTGAGCTTACTGCTGAACAAGGCCGAAAATTCTTCCTGAAAAATGTAAAAATATCAAAATTTTCCGGTACTCGGCGCCGTAAATTCACTTTTGGTGACCGTCTTTGTACTCTGTATTTAGTGACCTTGTACATTAACAATGACCTCCATGGCCATTCCTGGATTTCTCCTTTTCTCTGGCTACATCTATCTTGCCCACAGGGTTGAGTACAGAGTCAAGTGACTTGACTCTGGCGGCTGAGCAACCCCGCAACCCCTCACGGGAAACCTGACCAACCCTGCGAAAGTTTTAAAAATTTCCTGGGGAAAATGAAGGTTTAAAATGCATGAAAATTGAAAAGTTGCTTCAAAAGTGATTAAACTGTAGAATAAGGTAGTTTTGATGCTAGTTTAGCATTAATACCAGTTCTTGAGATCATTTTTGCTCAAAAAGCTTTATTTATCAATCTACCCCTAGATCGACCATGCTCTGCATTTGTTGTCATGACCAACCCTGCAGGTTCTAGGGAATCCTGTTGACCCTGAAGAGCCTGAGCGTGCCCATGCATGAATAAAGTGTTGATTGTCAGCGAAAAGCAGCCTACACTTGTTAGTCGGATGAACTTAAAATAATAAACGTGTACCGTACCGTATCCAGATGGTTTTCAGATCTTCCAAAAATTTGACCACGCTTATAATGCTGTTCACAAGTGTGCTTGACATTGCAAACCGACATTTTTGGACCTGTCGAATTGTCATGAATCAATTTTAGGACTTGATAACGGAGAACAAAAACTCAATGACTCGAATCGAATCACAGATAATTTTTTGGCTTTTTTGAAATTCAATTTAGCAGTTATATTTTGGAGACAAAGACTGCCAAACATTATATCAGAGTCTGTCGCGGAACGCTAGATACTAATAATGTTTTGCAGTTTTTGTCTTTGATTGTGCAACTTTTCGATGATAATCAATAAAAGGGTTATCCAATCATTCGAGAAGCAGGGCTTTTTACACAATCTACAAAGACGCTTTATAAAAGTCTTGTAGGACTTTTGTGTATGTTAAGTCTTCGGTTTTATAGAATAGTACGCGTTCTTGTCATGGTTTTTCGACCTTTAATAGCAGTGGCGGGCATACCTGCACAGCACAGCATTGAAATTCTGGGGGAGGGGGCGGTGAAGTTTTTAAGGGCCTTTTTGGTTCTAAAAATGGTAGATGTGCGTCAACAACATCATTTTTTAGCGTTTCTGACGATACTATTTCTTTCTAGAGCGTATACACGAAAAAAATCAAAAAGTCCGGAATAAATTGAACACAATTTAGTCAAAGCATGAGTATAATGGCGCGAAACGCCGGAAATTTAACATCTTTTCTACAAATTTTTAAAAAGTTTTAGGGAACTTTCAAAAAATCGGCAATTCTAGGAGGGATGAACAAATTTTTGCGGCGGGGAGCCAAAATTTTCTGGGGGGTGAAACTCTTTCCCTACAGATCACGTATGTTGGCTGACCAGCATACCTATAAGAAGTCGATAGGTACGGAAAGTAATTAATTGATTGCGCAGAGTCGTTGACATGATTTATTAGGAAGCTTGCATATTAACATCAGGCACGTGTATGTTGGAAATGGGGGGTTCGAACCCCCTCTCCCCTCCCAAAATGCTGGAAAATCGGAAAAATATGACTTTATGAACGTTATTTTGTGTCAGTTTTGGCCTTTTTGGGCTTAGTCCCACCAAGTATTGGTGTTGGTTCCCCAAAATAGGACGGCCAGCTACGTGCCTGATTAACATGCCACGCTCACTTGCTGGCAAGTGCACTTGTTTTTTGGTCCGGCATCTTAATTCAACAATGCGATCCTTAGTATCAAGCGCTCATTTAGACGGAGCGGGGGCGTCTGCTTCCAACGTCATCAGAAAGTAATTAAGTGCAATAGAGAACACTGAGTATTTTTTATGATTCTGGCTATTTTTCATCACGATTTTTCGAATTTTCCCCACGCTTCGCGCCGGGGAGTCTCTCTAATGACATTTACGCAGTTTCTTGGCGCTGTAAAGACTTATTTTCACGTCAGAGGAGTAGTTTATGAGCAAGATATATCTAACAATGATGTCTCGAGTATTTTTCAGTGCTTTATACCGATTTTCGCACTTATTCTGTACAATTTTCATCGAAAACTTTCGAAAATTTCTGACCTTTTCTTTAATTACAAACGATTTTGTCCAGAAACATTTGGGTTCCTTCGCCCTCCCTGTCAGAAAATTCTGGATCTGCCCGCCACTGCTTAGTTTTGTATTTTGTTGACGGTTGACGAGTATTAAATCGAGTATACTGTCGAATAGGCTGAGTGGAATGTCGCCTTTTATGGGTGAAAACCGCGACGCTACTTTTGCCAATATCACTGCCGTCAACTACGATTTCGACGATGATGTGTTCGGTGCTACGTCCGAATTGGCCAAAGATTTCATTAGAAAACTTTTCATTAAAAATCCCGGTAAGAAGCTCGCTTCTTGCGCAGGGATCCAAAATCTCAGATTTTTTTAATCTCGTTCAAGAGCGCGACAGAATGGGGTCGAAAATTCTCCATTTAGTCATCCGAGATTTGCCTCTTTTCGAACTCGGTGCCCACTTTGAATCCTTTCTTTCACTGAAGTTAACGAAATTATTTTTAAAACTGTCTAGTTTTTTATTTAGAAGCGGTCGAAAGCCTATGTCGGTGTCAGATGCGTTAAGGGCTCCTGTCGCCTTCCCAGAATTTAATTTTTGAATTTTTATCGTTTTTTTCGCAATTTTTTGATGCCAATGGATAGTGCTTGATGAGAAACGTCGAAAAATGGTGTTTTTATCGCCATACCACCATTTTTAAGGCCCATTTTTTGACCTTCAAAAGAATCTTGCACCCCCCCCAGAATTTTCTTGCTGCCCACGTATGGCTGGAAAGGATGAATTTAGCCCCTCAAATTTGGACAGTACGTGTATATTGGATAAGGGTCTCCGAAAATATAAAATTAAGAATTGCATCCAAAAGTTTATCAAAATAAATTTTAGCCTACTTCGGAGCTGATAAGGTGAAATTTTAAGCCACGTCGCGTCCGGATTGATTCATTTCAAACATTTTTGTGTTCCAAACAGCCGAAGTTTGAGAAAGACCTAATGAATATGACAAGAGGTTTTGTCGTTTTCCCCAAATTATTGATTTTCGTTATTGCTTTTCTTCATAATGGACATGAACTGATGGTAAAATAAATTCAAAAATTTTTTCCAGAGTCGTGCTTGGATGGATTCAGGAGCGGATTTAGGGGTTGGAGGGGGTGGCGGTCCGCCGCCCCTCATTGGCCTAAAATAGTGCTCAAATCAAGGATTTCTGAGCGATTTTTAGCGATTTTCGGGTTAAAACGGCTAATTTTTACGCCCAAGTCAAGGTTCCGCCCCCCCCCTTAGGGGAACCGCTCCCCTCCCCTTAGGAAAATCCTGGATCCGCCACTCGATGAATTGATGAGTGAATATTTTATGCAGCATATGTTTTGTAGGTATGTTATAGAAATAAAGTGAAATTTTCTCAATTTTCAGGAAAGATTTTCTTCTTAATTATAAACTGCGCCAAGAAAGGCTAAAAAAATACCATTATTTTTGTATAGATTTTATGTACTTGTCGAGATATCTGACTTTAAAGTCCACTTTTTCAAATCCAGAAGGCCTGCTACATATCTGCTTATTCACTTGATTAGCAGTTCAAACTGGGCGAAGCAAAAATGAATGTATTCGACCTAAAAGTTCCAGGTTTTCCGAAGTGTTTTAGCATCTTTTGTATGTTTACCGGGAGTCCCCTTTCGTCAAAGAATATTTGGATGATGAAGCATAGATGTGTATTTTTGATGGTTTTTTGATTTTTATCACGATTTCTCGTTTTTTGGCACGTAGAGCAGCGGTTTTACTCATTAATGACTTTAACTTACATATTTTCTTCAGGCACGTAGCTGTGAGGGGACTGGGCGGTCCGGACCCCGCCCCCAAAAAAAATTCAGAAAAAACCGGGAAAATAGGACTTTTCACACGTTATTTTGTGCTATTTTTGGCTTAGACCCCCCAAAATTGTTGTTGGTCCCCCAAAATAAGAGGGCGCTGCTAAAGAGCTTTTTCATTTTTTGCAAGACTAGTTCGTATTTTGTGATTTCTGACGATTGTTTTTCTCGCACATTCGCATTGATTTTGCCACTTTTACACACGAAAACTTGAGAAAATTTTGAAAATTTTTACAAGTTTCGCATCAAAAATAATCCTGCGTATCGTAACACGGCAAAAAAACCGCTACTTTGAAAATAATGGACGAATTTCAGGACAATTTTTGAGACTTCAGGGAAATTTCCCTTTGTCAAAAAAATGTTCACCATGAAAATTTTTTAGGCTTTTTTAGACCTTGTCATGAGAGGGATTGAAGATTTACTGCCAGAAGTCATCACTTATATACTTGAAGAAATAATCACGGTTTTTTTTTTGTATTCGGCAAAGATTTTTCCCGATGTACAAAGACTTTTCGGGACTGTCTTTGTACATGTACAAAGATTTTTGGGAAGACAAAAATTGCAAAAAAGGTCTAAAATTCGAAAAATTTCGGCGCTTCGCGCCGAAATGGAGTAATTGTGTGTTCTATATATCTTTATAATGGCAGAAATTGCATTTCAAAAGTAAAAATGTCAAATTTTTTGGCGCTTCGCGCCGTTTCAAGACGATTCTTAGTGATTTTTGCCCTTGGAGACCCAGAAATTAGCTAAAACACACTTCGAAAAGTCGAAGAACTCTGTTTTACGACACTAAAATCGCTGCTGTACCATATTATAGTACCCAAAAATTTTGTGTATACAAAATGTACAAAGATTTTTAGGAAGACAAAAACGTGTAAAAGGTGTAAAATTCCGAAATTTTCGGCGCTTCGCGCCGAACTGATAAATTATTTGTCCTATATATCTTTAAAATGGCAGAATTTGCATTTAGAATAGAAAAATTTCAATATTTTTCGGCGCTTCGCGCCGTTTTCAGATAATTTTTAGTAATTTTTGGCGTCAGAAACCCAGAAATTAGCTAAAATACACTACCAAAAGATCGAAAACCCTGTTTTACCACACTAAAATCGCTATTGTACTATATTATAGTACACAAAAATTTGCATGTACAAAATGTACAAAGACTTTTGGGGACCATCTTTGTACATGTACAAATGGACCTTGTACAAAAAAAAAACACTGGAAATAATCGTCAGCTCAGCATAGCCCTTGAATTTCCTAGTGTTCGTTCATAGGTGCGCAAGGTCAAATTTTCAGGGGGTCTAGACCAAAAATTATTTGATGGCTAAGTGTTTCGTAAAAACAGGTTTATATCCCTTTTTTGGGCTGAGAAATCAGCTATATTAGCCTTTTCAGGCTCAGGAAACTAGCTGTATAGCCTTTTTGACTCACAAAAACCAGCTGTATAGCCTTTTTGGACTAAAAATAGCTATTTAGCCCTGCTGAGTCGAGAAAAGAGCTATATATCATTTTCAAACTCACAAAAGACAATTATATAGCATTTATGTGCTCATGCGGTATGCTTCTGAGTCCAAAAAGACTATATAGCTAGTTTAGCTCGCCTTCTGAATTGGGGGGAGGGGGGGGCTAAAATTTTTGATTCCGACAAGTGCTTGTAGACAGTCAAAAATAATGGCGTTTTTGAGCGTTTCTCAGCAGGCTCTACAGAATAGACAAGAAAAATCTAAAAAATTTATAAAAATTTGACTTGATTTTTTATCAAATCTAAAAGTGTTGTATTACGCTTGGCCGGTAATCAGGTAGTCCAATTTCGAGTCCCGGCTAGCCAAATGTTTTTCGCTTTTAATGGTCACGCAAATGATTTCTAAACATTTATTCGACCCTGCTGAAAAATTGTTTAACTTGTTTTGCACTCATTTTCTAGTGCGTTGCAAAGAACAGCAATAGGTACTGTCCAAATAAATAATTCTGTGCAGCGCTTTAGAACATTTTGTCATATTCATCATGTCTTACTCAAACTTGGACTGCTCAGCAGAATACAAAAGTAATACAAAAACAATAAATCTGGCGAAGGGACGAATTTAAGAGGGCGTTGGGGCGGCATCCTCCTTCATCGGCCAGAAATAGTAATTTGCAATGACTTTTGGCCGTCAGTGATCAAAATTTTTCAAATTTTCCCGGCGCTTCGCGCTGTGTAATACCTATTAATGACATACATTTACTTTCTTTGCGACCTGGGAGCGCATAAATTTTAAAAATTTTTAATGTTCACCGTCAAATGCTGCGAATACAGGAAATCGAGCAGTAAATCGAGCTTCTAAACGTCCTTCAGACTAAATTTCACAATTTTTTTGCGCTAAAAAATTTCGAAAATTCAAAAATGTTTCGACAAAATGTTGCGTCAAAAGTGATTTTAAATAAAAGCGGACAATGTAAAACGCCAATATAACGCAATTTCGCGTGTGAAGGGCCAATTTTTGGACCTATTTTTGACTTTTTTTGAAAAAGTTGGGGTACCGCCCCTCCTTTTAAAAAAGTCCTAGATCCGCCACTGATCTGGCGCTAAGCGTTTCAAAAATTCAAGATCATTAGGTCAAAACTGTGCTAGAATCTATTCAGGCGGTCTTTCGAATGCGCTTCACAAATTTTGAACTTTTTTCTCTGGGACACCCTTGTCAAAAATATTCGGATTTTCATTATTTTGGATGCCGCCCCCCCTCCCCCCCATTGGCCCAAAATAGTGCGCAAAATTCAGGTTTTTGAGCGATTTTTAGCCATTTTCGGCTTAAAACGGCTAATTTTTACGCCTAAGTCAGGGTTCCCTCTTTAGGATTACCGCCCCCCCTTAGGAAAATCCTGGATCCGCCACTGTCTCCAAATCCGACTCCTAATTAGAAATATGTAGAATCAGTAGCAGATACCGTACTTTTGAATGTGAGGGGCGATGCACAAACTTTCTCACAAACAGTCAGGAACAAGTCCGCAAATCTGTGATTTGCAAAATGGCGATTTTTTGAAGTCGTCCTTTTCTTCAAAATGAGTTTTGAAGCAAGATTTTTCGAAAAATTTTCAAATTTTCGAAAATTTCCTGCGAAGATTGGATTAATTAGGCTAAAGCGCGTGAGAGATGAAACTAGCTCTCAATTTCGTGTTTTGTAGTTGTTTTATCTAGAAATTATTCCAAAAGTCGTTGCAAGCATTCTTTGCCACAAAACGTATTCCTGGCGCAAGAATATGGTTTCCAGGCCGCAAAGAATGTTAATGAATATAAGTAATAGAAATTATCCGCCGAAAAAAATGGCGGATTCACGGTTTTTTGACATGGGCGCAGGCGAAACTTCAAAATTTCTTGATAGCGTCAAAATGATACGAAAAATCGTCCATTATGCTTAAACTTAACGGTTTTCGCCGCCTTTTGATTGGCAAAAATCATTTCTTATGCTTAAAAAACTTAAAAGTTTTCAAAAATTCAGGAAGTTTTGAAGTTTTGTACGATGAGCGTACAAAATTTGTATGAAATTCAGCTAAAAGCGTCGAGGAGTAATGCAAAAGGCCTCTGAATCGCAATGATCCATAATGCTACTTGAACAGAATTGAATAAAATGCAGTTGAAGGATATGACGCAAAACGCTTTACTTTCAGAATTTGCGCTAAAAAGTTTGATAAAAATGATTAAATTATCTTCAATAAATCATTTTAAAACCACATAATCTTCGCTCTGCGAAAAAACTGCTTATTGCATAAGAATATGGTTTTTAGAGTGCCAAGAAGGTCAATTAATGCTCTTAATTAGCACTGAATTCAAAAAGTTGTGTTAAAATCATCGAAAAATACACATCTATCCTTCATGGCGCCTACTGATTCTTGGGAACAGTAGGTATGGCCATCCCCCTTAAATCCGCCCTTGGATGCGAAGCGCTGGATAAATTTGAGAAATTGCTACATACGATGTCGAAAATACATTTCAAAAACATTAATTGTTTATTCTGCTATGTTTGCTCAGCCAGTGGGGGGGTCCGCCCTCCCTTAAGTCCGCTCCCGTATAGGGCTTTATTTATACTTTTTGAAATGTATTGCAATGGTGCTTTTAGTGAACGTGCAACGTGCTTTCAATGCCTGCGACATCCTTGGATTCATGTAAGCGCTTCTTTATTCATCAACAGTGCTTTTGTGGTATTTCAATATTTGGCAATTAATAAGTGTACCTTAGTGTGGCGTCTTACGCTATATAAATAAATCGTGCTTCCATTCGCATTGTCAAATGTACGTATTTATTCCAGTTTACTCGCTCACGCGCATGTTCTTATCAGGCGAAGGACCGCCGCAACCATAAATGACCTTTGGAGGGCTGCTGAAATTTTCTCAACCCCCATAGCTTTTATTTTCCAAAGATGAAATTTTCCCAACCCCCATAACTTTCGATGTTCCAAAGATATTTTTTCAGTAATTCTTGAGATCTTTAGCTTAAAAGTGTCAAATTTTTAGCGCGATGCACCATACGCTCATGTAGTTTTTCGAACTCTTTGAATTTTTTAAAAATATCTCTACACGTTTAGAAAGAAATAGCATCGTCACAAGCGCTAACAAATAGTGCTTGTTGACCTAAAAGAATAGTTTTTAACAGGGAAAACAGCTGAAAAAAAATTTTGCGGGGAAATTATATGTTGCGCAAGTTTGGTCGGTGCCTGGGAATAAGGTAGCAAACGCAGCGACGAAGTGCCCATCTTCTGCATAAGAGCCGAAACATCGTTTAAAAATCATCGCGTAGATTGCATCGCTAGTGACTTCATCTTTCTTTTAAAATACGCTTCATACACGTCTTTTAAAAGATGCTAATATCTGCATGTTTAGAAATAAGGCAGCGTTTAGACTTAAATCGGGTTTACTTAATTTTTGCATTTACTCTCGCCCCCTCCCCCTGCCTTAGGTTGGCAGTTGGCTTGTGAATTAGCGCAGACCAAAACTTTAAAGTCGGATATTAACAGCTACTTATAGATAGGCGAAAAACTGGTGCTTTTAGCGTTTTTAGCTTGCGCTATTTATTGAGAAAAGATTTTTAAAATTGTCGAATTTCATTTTGAATCAAAAAAACATGTTGTGTAAGATGACCGAATAAATGATTTCTCAACATGTTCAATCCAAATCTGAACCTGTAATAAAGTCGTTCATCATGTTTTATACTCAATTCTGATACATTCATTGCACAGAAAAACAGTAGGTTCGGAAAATAATTCATTCTGAGTGGAGTTTCAAAGACTTTTCCTATATTCCCTGAGGATGTGCCGAGTTCTATTTTTTCAATTTTTCGGGTTCGGGTTTGGAATTTTTTAAATCTTCGGATTATGGGTCGGGTTTACGAATTTAAGAGACATAGGGTTCGGTTTCGAGTTTGTCTTTTTTATGTTTCAACACTGATAAACATGTTTTCTGCTTGTTGCGACGTATATATATATGTACTGTATAAAACAGACGCAATATGCGCTTGAAATTTAGTTGCATAAACATTAGCATGCAAGAAGCCTTCCAACTAAATTCAAAACTTGTAAGAGTAAGCTATATTTTGCTACGTATTGAAACGTGTTTTGTTATGGAAAAAGAGAATTACCCTCTCGTTCCCGTGAACTAGGACGGCGTCCTAGCCGATCACTTTTCTTGCGATTTATTTCATTGTATGTTTTGTATGAATACAAAACTTTGTCTAGCCTCATTTTAGACTTAGTTACATCATTTGAAACATTCAAGCTAGTAAATAAAATTATACATCCTAAAAAGTAGCATATTTTCATGATTATCGCGTAAAAACTTAAATTACAGAAAAAGTTTTGGCCAATGATTGAGTACAAGATTGGTGGGCTTCTGCTTCGTAATCAGCTACTACAGTCCTAAGATGATATTTTAGTAAACTAAAATATACTATTTGTACTTATTTTATGCATGTCCACCTGATGCCTATGCTTAAGTATAGTAGCGGTTTTCTAGTTATAACTTCTCACAAAGTTACTTAAGCGAAAAATGACAAACATATTCTGGAAAGAGCATAAAAAACCGCACAAAAGGATACTAATATTTGCTATTTTGAGTGAGACTAAGTACATTTTAACTAGGCTAAGACGGCGTCCTAGCATCGGGAACCTTTGACTTCAAAAAACACACGGGCGAGGTTAAAGTTACGAGCATCGGATTTTAAACTTCGTATTTCATTTACCTTGAAAAACACTCAATATTCGAATCTCAAGATAAGGCAGTTTTAGTCAGATATCTCCCCAACTATTAGTAGATGGGCAAAAATAACGGCGTTTTTTAGCGTTTCTCAGCAAGCTCTTAATTCGGCCTGAAAAAACTTTTTTTTTAATTTTTAAAAAGTGTAATTTGATTGCACTTATATTCAAAAAACAAGTTGTTCAAAACAATTTCAACAGCAGAAACTGCTATTTTAGCATAGTTTTCTTTTTTTAAACTAAAAATTTTCGACGTTTCGCGTGAAATGCTACAAATTCAGGAAATCAAGCAGTAAATCAAGCTTAAACGTCCATCCGCCTACGTTTCACAAATTTTTTGGCGCTTCGTGTCAGATTTTCGCAAAAGTCGAAGAAATTTAATCATTTTTCGCATAAAATTGTCGGAAATTTCAAAATTTCTCGAAAAAATATTGCGTCAAAAGTTATTTTTATTAAAAGTTTTCAATGTAAAACGCAAAAAAACGCCATTTCGCGCATGACGGGCAATTTTCTGAACCTATATGTTTTGACTGTTTTTGGGAAAGTTGGGGTACCGCCCTCCTCAGGAAAATTCTAGATCCGCCACTGCCTATCGTCAGTTTGACATCAGGCTAGACTTCTTGCTTCACAGTATATTATTCCACGCAGTCGTGCATGTGACCGGATGGATATAACATGTAATATAATATAATAATAGTATAACATATAATATAATATGATAACATATAACCGGATGGATCAGGGAGCCTCTCCCTTCGCCCATTTGAGTCGTTACATGTGTATACTCTTACAGTGAGCTTTGAATTTATTGAGTTAATCAGTTGAACCAAAAATTCATTAGATAAATAAGGCGACCTCTCCGTGCACTTGATTGTAATGAGTTAGCTCAGTATTGAATTCGAATATTATGAAAGATGAGATTTTCTGACACGCGTATTTTACTTGTCTACATTTTTGGTGCCAGCCGAAGTATTCGTTCAGGTAAATTGATAGTAAGTTTCCTTGTCACAAGCAATTAGCATTTAAAGGAGGTTTGAAGGGCTCGAAAAGATAAAAGTTAAATGTGTGTAGACCATAGAAGCTTCATCAGACTTCGACATAACTTTTTCTGTATAAGAGATATCAACGTGTGGTTTTTGCATATGGTGACGCAACTTCTGTTTTACATTACTAGAGTCACCGTTTTTCTTTTTTTCCACCTTTTTAGAAAAATTCTTTAAAATACCTCACTTCTTCTGTTAAGAATAACAACTTTTATCTTGTCGCAGCTTGGGCAATGATTAGCATTTGATCTCAAAATTCCGGTAAAACAAAGACACTTTATGACTTTCATTGATGCACTACCGAAAATCCCATTGTGATTACATTTCTCTTATTAGTGATGCATTTTTCGTTAAAACTCAATTTCTTGCTGATTTTGGCAAAAAATTTGCTTTATCACAAATGCACGTTTTATGAAGAAAAAACGTTCTAAAACGTGCTTTACAATGTTGAATACTCTCAGCTGAAATTTTTATCTTTTTCCTTGAAGAATGAAGTCATGGGACCTTCTGTTTAGGGCTATTTTTAATCAATTTTCTGAATCTTTGATAAAACAAAACCATTTTACTGGAATGCGGAAAAAGATAAGCAGAAATGAGGAGTTCAGAAATATAGAACAGAACTTACAGAATAACGAGCAAAAAACCGCGTGTTGATAACTCTGAATAGAAAAAGTTATTAGACAGCTAAACGAACCTAATTAACAACCCTCGTATTTGAGGGCTTGGAAAGAGTCAATTTGAACGGGAAACCCGAGCAGCGGTAGAAATTCGATGATCTGATTCGAGTACTGCCTGTGGCGGATCCAGGATTGACTGACAGGAGTGCGGGGGTGGGGGCGGGGCGGAACCCTAAATTTTCTTAATAGGGTCAAAAATTGTCCAAAAAATTCGTCGATTATGTTTAAAATGGTATTTGTTGCCGTCTTTTGACAGGCAAATGGATTCGTAAAATAGAAAAAAATAAAAAGTTGCTTGAAAAACGAGCAAAATTAGGTGAAAGCTTTGTTACACATCGTCGAAAATGTGCTAAAAAATCATTTTATGAACTAGAATTCTGACTTCTGGCGAATAAAAAAGTTTATGAAAGCGCTAAGAAAGTCGGAATAGTGACTACTAACTAATTTGAAATCATAATAATAAATAATACTACGTAATACTTATTCGAAAAATCATGATAAAAAATGGCTAAAGTCATTAAAAGATACACATTATTCTCTATACGCCCAACTATTTTCGACGATGGGTGTCGGCCGCCCTTCGCTCCGTTTAAATCCGCCCTTTTATTTCAGCTTAGTTCATTGTAACCATACGTCTTATAGACAAAAATTCACCATGTGCCGACTTCGATTTAATGGCTACATGATTTTGTAATGTCTTTAAGGAATTCCTCTTTGTGATTATTTTTTCATTTGTATGATTCTGTACGCGGACTGTTTGAAGATCAAGATCTATTATACTATTTAATCTACTACTTCTTTCACTTGCGGCTTTTGTTTACTCTGTTTGAGTATCAAGATCGAAAGATCGTTCGATTGATATCGTTTTTGCGGCGATGCGAATGTAAAATTAATTTATGTATAATGACGTAGTATACGAGTGAACTACTTTTTTGATGAGCTCAAATCCAGTTTTTATGTCTGAGGAATCTTCCTTGTACCGAGTATATGGTTAGTAACCATGAGAACACAAAGTGGTTGTCGCCTCTGTGCGCAGCTTTGTGTCCTGGAAACCGGATCGATTGCTCTTGGTATAATAAGCTTGTTCTTCGCCACCTATGTCGCTTCATATCGTAGGTGAGATATTGAGTTTGACCAGCTTTTTAAAATATTCAAATAAACCTTGTTTTTCTCCTTTCATCCTAATCAACTTTTATCCCATTGTTTGCATTCATTTATCACGCAGTGCGAAACAATAGAAGCTGACCTTTTGAAGAAACATTGCGCAATGAACGGTTCTCTGGTCAAGGCGCCTCGCGTTAGGCTCAGATGGCAGGTAAATTTCTCGCTCATTCGTGACGTTGGTTTATGGAGAACCGAGACTCCTCGAATGGCAATAAGTGTTTTTTTTCGGTTTTAAAAAATAAGGCGAAACTGGGGCACACTTTTATTCAACAGTGATGCGTGAAATTGGCTAAAAATTGTGGTTAAGGCAGCTTTGGCGTTATTTTAACATTTACGAGTATACCATTTGTTTATATTATTTAAGCTTGTAATAGCTCGGACTGACCCCACACCCTGGCTGACTATATAAACTAGCCACGCTGAGCGTTATGAACCTTATTTCTTATTTTTTATACGGTGCAAGAGCTTTAAACAAGAGCTCAAACGTATAAAAAGGCCTCAAACGCAATAGCAAAGAGCTTTTGCAGAGTCAAACATTATTTATATTAGAAAATTTCCTTGCGCTTCGCGCCTGATTCAGTGAATCTCAGAGTTGTCCGCCATTACAAATCCCGAAATACGTATACCTACATCAATTTTTAAGCGCATTAAAGTTGATTTCCGAAAACCTTGTGCGTGGAAAACAATTCTAATGCTGAATGAAACTGTCATAAATGTACTTTTGTTCAGTCAGCATACTAGAATTCGCATGCTCCTATTTATCGCGCACTTTCGTGATTCTTGCTTCGGCCCAATCTTTAACAGTTGTTGTTCTTGCACAAGGTTTGAAGTGCACAAGTAAACGACTAACTTTTTCTAATGAAGGTATAATGAACTTACATACAATTAGTGAACATTTTGGTGGTAATAGACCTCTATTATATCATCAGTCCGCTTGTCGCTGGATGTGCCATTATACAACATAATATAAAGACTTAGTAGTGCTTTCAGTATCTCTAACTTATAAAATATTATTTGAATTAAATTTCACATATTTTCGGAATCTGGACTGAACTACTGTGTATTTCTTCCCTGATGATAATTTAGAATATAGGCAATAGTGCGCGAACAATATATTTTTCGAAGCCTTAAAATTAAAAAAAGTGCTTCAAACGGAATTAATAAATGAGTAAAAGTAGAATTAAGAAAAGAACGACGAGAAAAGATGTTGTTAGTAGTTTTCTGATATCGTGTTTGCTATTTTCGACTATCTTGAGAAAAGGTTAAGAATTTATGTCCCTTTTGTAAGTTTTAAATTCACCGCGAACCACTGCTCATACGTTCTTAGGACTACAAGAAGCATTCATGCAATTCTCTAAGGTGCTTTTCAGATCGACTTTTTATCCTAAAAATTTTTCGGCGTTAAAATTCTTAAATTGCATATTCACGGAGGAATGAACTTTACGCACAGGTGGATGATGGGTGGATCCGTTTGTTCATTGTACCTAGTCCCTCAGATTTGTTGCTGATTGAATCATTTTTAGATATTTACAGGCTTTTAACGATAACGACAATATTCCTTGTTTTTTGGAGTGGTTTGGTCTCGGTTCAATATTTTGCCCATAATTCTCATTTTTATTAAAACCATTTAATGCAGTTTTTCCTACCTTGGAGCATTTTTTAACTCGCTGATTAGGGTTTTACAAGAACAGATGAGACGTTCAATAGTCTGTTTTGCAGTCTGCACTCATTTTTTAAACTGTTTTCGACCTAATCTGGGGATTCGCAAAAGTCAATGTATGATGTAACACGAAATCGCGAATGAGACTTCAACAAATCATAGGTCATGTAGTAGGTTATCTCAAATGCAAATATAGTTAAGGTTGAATTAAAGCCGGCGCATTTAGCAGCAAGCTGCTGTACTGGCTTAATATGGTTTAAGAGATACATCTGAAATATTTTTTTAGCAATTTCGTCATTTATCGCAATGTCTCAGAACTTTACCGTTAGACAAAACGTGCTCATCATTTTTTTTACTTTCCTAAGACCTGAACTGAAACCCATATTTATGCCCCACAGGTAAATCCTCATATAGGGAACTAAGATTCAATGTTCTTTCAATGATTCCTTTAGCAGAAATGATGCAAGCAGAGATGGCTTAAAATTCCGCACTAAGATTTGATTATTATATTGCCCCCAGTGCATTAATACAATGAATAGAGCGGTCATTTACTAATTCTTCAGCTAATTTGCGGAAACTTCACTTTCTGATGCATAAAAAGTTACTTTTGAAAGTTATTGCCATAATTTCTGATTATATCTATGATCTTTCAAATTGGCTTTAGGTACGAAAAATAATTCTAAAAAAATTTGACTTCGATAAAATTATGAAAACCGTGTTTTTAAATTCGATCAATGAAATGCCGAACTATTGTATTACCTGTTTGGAAGTCGCTTGACCTCACTTTTCACAAAAATCCTTGACCCGCCTTGCCACCGAGTATTATGCGAGTGAATTGACTAAGCTCACATTTTGAGCTTGTTGGGATTCGCGCTGTGTTGAGCTTGAACCCAACATCGTCCTAATACGTGTATGTATTTGTGTATACTATTTCAAGATGTTGCATGGTGTCGTTCCTCATACTTTTCATATTATCTTGCGCATTTTGTCCGATTGTCAGAGTGTCATTGCCACTGTTATATTATGCAATCGTATTGTAAAAAAGCGTCGGGTCGGACAGCTCGACGATGGACCAATCGACGAAACGATGAGGGATGCCGTAAGGCACCTTACGCTATACTTTCAGGCTCGCGTTCAGATGGGGCGGGCGGGCCCACCTTAAAACTGCAAAAAAATTGTGCGTTTAAAAGATCGCAAAACAGGCTTTGCTGAACTTGTTGAGCCAGTAAACGCAAAAATTTTCGCCACTTCGCACCGGATTGGCTTTTGTACAGTCTTCTCTTCTAAACAGCCCGAGCTTGAATTACAAGTAGAGAGAACGTGCAAAATTTTCCTGAACTTCCCAATCATTATTTTACCAAAGATTCCTATTGTGTTTCTTTGCTAAGTTAACAAATAGTTAACAAAGTATGATTTCAAAAGATTTTTTGTGAATGAATTTAAAACAAGATGGAAAATTTTTTCTCACTATTATATAGAGTTCTTCGATAGTACTGAAAAGTGCTATTCTATTTTTGCCCCTTCCCGATGATTTAAGTTTCGCTTTCTCCTCAAACAAAATCCTGGACACGGGCCTGTATACTTTTACGACTTTTATTGCCAACTGGTGTTGGTTTGTAGGGTAGCCTTATGGCAGACGCCCTTCTCACTATTGCAGAAGAGGGAAATGTGCCCGTGTTAAGGGCTCTTTTGCAGATGACCACCTTTGCAGTCGACAGTGTGAATAGAGGTGAGCCTTTCAGGCATTGATGCATATAGAATTTTTGTTAGGGAGAAGCGATACCTTTCTTTTCCTCCCAAGCAGTCAAAAATGGTCACAAAATCTGGAATACGCCCGCGGTATAGCGTTTTCTCGCCGTTTCACAATGCCCTCTTCTATTATGCATAAATGATGTAGGGCAAAATTTTTTTCAAAAAAGTATAAAAATTCCTAGCAGCTCCGTGCGAGAAAGTGCGTAAATTTTTTTGACTTTAGCGACAATTTGTAAACTTTAGACAGAAAGACGTTTTACCGAGCTATGTCCTGTATTTGAGCACTTGCAGCAGTGGCGGCTCTATGCACGTCCAGAGTAAATTTTTTTGCAGCGCTATATTGTCTATTTTTAGTCTAAACGATTCTTGGTCATAAAACTTTACAAAAATTTTGATAAATCCAAGCATTTTGTGCAAAAAGGTGCGTAAGGTCCTTAGACATTCAAAGCGAAGCGCTGAACATTTTTAGAATTCATGCTAAACAACGGCACAGCACCGAATTATAGGGAGAATGCTTAAGTGCCCTTTTTAGGCCCAATATAATGGGCACGCGTCAAAAATATCTAGTTTTTATGGGCAACAAATATTCCATTGCTCTTGTCGAAATTTCTGACGCAAAGCTGAAGTGATTGCGGGAGAGTTTAATAAGTTTTCTGGACTGAAATTATCGCAACTTTCGATGCTTCTCCAAAAATTCTTTAGTAAGGTTGTAATTGCTTCTGGTCCCGGTTTTTTTATTTTTGTTCGCGACAAAGATTTTGAGGCTCGTTCAAAGATTCTTTTGGAGCGATCTTTGTACATCTTTGCGCACAAAGTAGGCAGTTTTTTGGTCGTTTTTCGATTGTACAAGAACAAATTCAATTTTTTGTGCAAATGAAGAAAACGGTGCTCCTGATGCATAGAAATACCAGAAAAAACACTAGTATTATTCGTCACCAGCCATTCTTTTCTCATGTTTCGCAAGTCATCGGTTTAATGCAAATTGATTAATTTAGATATGTAATATATGCAATTTTATCTGCAATTTTTACTACTTAAAATCATCAAAATTTCGAGTTTTATCGGAAAAAAAGGTTATTTTGAGTAAAATTAGCATGTAAAACCGGCGAAATAAAGCCTTTTGCTCGTAAATATCGGATTTTTAAAATTATTCTCTAGTTTCTGCTATTTATGCAAAAAGGAAATCCTGAATTTTTTTTGAAAATTTTTGAAAAATTTCTGGAAAATCAAAAAATTCATTTGCAATTTCAATTCAGCTCGGTCAATCCGCTCTTCACGTTGCTTGTGGTTCAGGGCATTTAGACGTAGTTCATCTTCTGATTAAGCGCGGTGCCAATGCTAGCCTGGCTGACAAGGTACAGCATTATTTCTTGAGTGGTCGTGGCGTTTGTGAAAGCCCATTTTGGTTTTCATTTTTGTTACTTTTTAAAGTTTTCTAAATGCCAAGCAATCTATACACGCTTATACTCGTAATTTAAATCATGAATTCTGAATTTTTGTCGGGTATTTCATGCATTTTTGATCAGTTCACTTAACATTAATGTCCTGTCATTAAGCTCGACCAGACACGCATAGCTTGGTATGTCATTTTTACTACTATATTTTCAAGTTTGTGCTGAGAAATTTCACTTACGCAAAGATAATTTTTTGAGATCTCAAATTTTGATTTTTCAAGAAAAATGAAAGAATATTAATTCTAAAAATGGACAAGAATAAATATTCTGCGTGAAATTGATTGAAATGGTCGTAAACTGGAAATTGTGGTAATTTTTAGACCGTATTACTGCCTGTAAAAATTTTACAAGTCATTTTGGCTTAATCGCTTATTCTCCACCTGGAGTTGACCCCTTCCAGCGAAAGTTTAGATTTTTATCCCTCCATGAATTGACGGACGACTTACTGATGTATCCATTCACACCCTCTCATTCAGGCACGTAGCTGGTCCTCCTATTTTGGGGGACCAACACCAATTTTCGGGGGATCTAAGCCAAAAATATCAGGAAATAACGTGTAAAAAATCCTATTTTTCCGTTTTTTCTGAATTTTGGGGTCCGGACCCCCCAGCCCCTCCCTTCACAGCTACGTGCCTGCTCTCATTTACTCAGTCTTTTATGATGTTACGTTGTGGTGTTTCCGCGTGAGAAACATTTAGCGAGTTTAGAGTCTTTTCTGCTAAATTGACTTAATCGCGATTATACCGTTGCAGCATGGAGACACGCCATTGTTCTGGGCTGCCCGGTGTGGCCAGACGAGCGTAATTGAATTGCTTTTGGATATACCGGTGTCTATTAACGTGGTCAATAAGGTGATGGCTCTTTTAAATATTTTAAACCCAACTAGAATGCGATAAGGTCAGTAGAATCGATATTATCATTAGCCAAACGGAATCTTAAAGCTTTTTGGTGTCAGTAAAGCTGTATGGTTCCGACGACGCAAATCACTGAGGAGCACTTTGCCATTCATAACTACCGTTTTACATTCTAACTTCCGATTCTCGATATCACTTAGTTCGCAGAAGATGCACCCTAACCATCGTGGACTGGACAACAAAGTTTTTTCCAATATTTTCAGAGCAAAAGAGGTTGATTGTACGGTAAAATAATTTCCCTTTTGTTTCATTGCTAGTAGTCAGTTTTGATATTGAAAATCACGAAGAACTGAAAAATCTTCAATTAGGGGTTTGTCTAGAGAAGCATTGTCTTATTGGAGTAAATTTCCATTATTACTCCTGTGTACTGGCTAAGGCTACTGGCTGCATTTGTGTGTCCAAATTTTTTCAGGCTTCAATGGATGAACCAAGAATTCCGAAAAAGTTTCAAAAATTCCCGATAAAATTCGCTAGTCACGTCATCTTTGGTCCATGAATGAAAAATATAGAAAAATTTAGTTTGAAGATGAAACTATTTTTAAGATTTCTAACAATCGCTCCCAACCATCCATCTAAATACGCCCAAATGGAAAATTTTACTAGTTGAATCAGCTAATTTCAAGACAGCTATGGTTATTTATAAGCTTTTGCTATGAATTTGTACTATAGATGCTCAACGAGTTGGCCGGGGCAGGGGAGTGAAGTCTAATAAGTCTAAAACAGTAAATTTGATGTTCACGATTTCTAGCTGTTCAAAGGACCCAAATGGTCAAAATGGCCAATAAAACCTTTTTACTAGGTTATGTCGCATGTTTAAACCATTTGACTGACCCGACCCCGGCGCCGGGGCTCGGAAATTTTAATATTGTCAGATATAAATTGTTGCATTGATTGAGTACGAAAATGATCGAACAGTCACATTTTTCTTTCGGCTTAGATGTTAATTAACTAAAGCATTTTATCATTTTAAGGTAGTAAAACTGATGGAATTGATACTTATTTCAGTCAATTAATGAGTTTAACGAGTTTGCACCTATGTAACAACAATTTGTTGAATTGTGCCGAGTTATAACTTTCAGTAACAGTTGCATTTGCTTAGCATTTACGGTCTGAAGTCAGACTGATCTGGAATTCAGCGAGTCGAGCTAAAATGATGTTAGGAATGACTAGAAAGGTTTAAAAAGTGTAACAACTACAATAGTTCTCAGATGCTAGCAGTGGCGGATCCAGGATTTTCCTATGGGGGGGGGGGCGGAATCCTGACTTGGGCGGAAAAATTAGCCTTTTTAACCCGAAAATCGCTCAAAATCGGTAATTTTCCGCACTATCTTGGGCCACCGTCCCTAGATGCGAATCGATTTGAATCATTTTCAGGAAAAAGTCTAGTCTGTTGTCCACACCTGGGCGTGGGGGGTTTGGGGGGTATGCACCCCCCAGAAATCAAAATACCCCCAGAATTCAATTTTTGAAAATTTTTTTGTTTTTTTCGCAATTTTTTGATGCCAATGGATAGTGCTTGATGAGAAACGTCGAAAAATGGTGTTTTTATCGCCATACCACCATTTTTAAGGCCATTTTTCGACCTTCAAAAAAATCTTGCACCCCCCCCAGAATTTTCTTGCTGCCCACGTATGCTGTTGTATGTTTCTGACTTTATCTCAACATATTTTACCTTAGGAAATTCTACCTTTCCCCCAATTATCAAGCGTGCGTCTGCTTGCTGCTGCTCTAGCAAATGCGGGAGCAATTCACTTTATATTTTGTTGCATAAAATCGTAGTTTAAATAGTTTTCATACAATGCTTCAAGAAATTCTTAATTTTGTCCGTTTAATTCTAAATTATAAAATACAAAAATTCATCAATTTTGGGCGGTTTGCAGTAAATACTAGGTGCATAAAAGTATCGCGCCGGAAAACTTTCGACATTTTTACTGATTTTCACCTCAAAGATGATTCAACAAATGTTCCGTCAGCTCGAAATCGCCGGACCAATGCCTGTCTCTGGCTGATCTTTCAGCGAGGGTTAACCCCTCCCCCTAAACCCGTCTATGCGCAGGCACGATTTGTACGGGAAGACGGTAAATGCGAATAATTATTTCGACTAGTGTTGTTTTAAGTGCTTTGAAAGTGCCTTGCACATAGCTACTCGATACGGTCACATTGACATTGCTGAAATGCTGGTCTCTCGAGGTTGTGACGTAAACGCTCAGGATGAGGTTAAATTTGTCACTTTTTCGCAAGCCCGTATCCAGGATTTCATTTTGGGGGGGCCGAAAGTTTTTGAAGCCAGATATCTCGAAAACCATTAGGAGATAGGCGAGAATAAAGGCAGTTTTGAGCGTATCTCGGCGAGCTCTATTTAATGGTGAAGAAAAATTTCGAAAAAAAATTTTTTCACTCTATTTCATATTGATATACGGCAAATTTATCATTTAAACTAATTTCTCATCACTTAATCGACGAATTGTTTCTTATCTCTTGCATTTGCACTTAATCATTGTGCTTTACAGAGAAAAAACAATGCGGATAATGAATAATTCGGCGCCAAGGGCCGAAAAAATTGACATATTCTGCATGTCAAGTTCAAATTTGAGCTGTTTTGAGCGGGCTAGAAGACAAAAAACATCTATAAACAATAAATACGGCGCGAAGCGCTGGAAAAATTCAAGTTTCCCATGTCAAACCTCAAATTTAAGCTGTTTTGAGTGAGCTAGAAGGCAAAAACTATAGCTGAACAATGAATCCGGCGCACAGCGCTGGAAAAAATTGACATGCTCTCTATGTCTAACTCAAATTTGAACGATTCTTAGTGGTTTAGAAGACAAACTATACATAAACAATAAAATCCGGCGCGAAGCGCCGAAAAATTTTGAGTTTACTTGCTCAAAAGTACGCTAAAAAGCTGTTTTGGAAGTGTTTTAGACTAACTTCGCCTATTTTCAATTTTTCTCTTTGAGGGACCCTTGGGAAAAACAAAAATTTTTCCCATTTCGGGGGGGGGGGGGCAGGCCTCTCCCCTTTGGATACGGGCCTGCGTTTGCGCACGTATATTTAATAGTTCGAAATTTTGTGGTTGCACGGCCTTCTAACCTACAACCGACGAGTACAGAAAAGAGGTTGAAAGCTTGTAGCTATTTTCTTAGCCTAAATTTAAGGAGAAGGAATCATACATGCGTAGCAGTCGAGTTATGGGTGGTCTGAGCAGTGTAAAACCGGTAAAAATCACAAAAACATGCCGGAAATTCAATTCTGGGATCTATCGATTTTGGGGGTCTACCGGATTCTCGGGGGAATCTGACCCGCAACTTCTCCAGCCCTCCTCCCCCGCCCCACACTCACAATGTGGAGGAGCTATGAATTAATCCCATGCCACTTTCTGCTCTGCTGGAAAAGGCGAACAACGGTCGGTCACACTTTTTTCTGAAGTTTATGGTGTCACTTATATAAATGGACAATTTAAAGCGATTTCTCTGAATACTTTTCCATCTTTCTTGAAATCATGTCCTTAAAATTGACGATTGTCAGAAGTTGCCCACTCGAACGAATAGGTTAAGTGCTCTCTTCACGCTCTATAACTCGTACACTCCGTTAACGCACTTTTCTAAAATATCAAGCGCTGCACGGACAAGCTTTCGGGTTTTCATTTTTATGAGATAAGTGATTAATCTAAAGCAAAATAATAGGAAAAAACATTAATTCTTTTGTAATTCCAAAGAGTTAAGAGCTGTATCATTGGGAATTACCCATATATTTATTATTACGTACTCACGAAGTATATGTATTTCAGTGTGATCTGTTTGCAGCATGGCGAAACAGCCCTTCATATAGCGTGCTGGCACGGATATGCACAAATCCTCGAATTGCTACTTAAGTCGACTGAGCCGCGTTTCCTCAATTTGTATAATCTGGTCAGACATATACCTTATATATGTTACATTATAACTTTTAAAAAGAAAGATCTCTTTGGACGACTGTGTTTTGTGGTAAATCTTGGAAAAATTCTTTAATCATCTATTTGCTGTATTATAAATCTTTTTTTTTGATTATTTATCACTGAAAAAATTTTTGGCGTGCGATTGATTTATGGGTAAAATCTATCAAAAGTACTCAGAAACTAAATAAGATATTGTAGCATGGCCGGATTCAAGGGAGCGCCCCCTCTTCCATTGGCCAAAATATTTGGCGAGATAAAAGTATATGGATAAGTAATTTGCAATAATTTTTGACCGTCAAAGAATGGCTTCCAAAACAATTTCAAGAGCAGAAATAGCCATTTCAGCGCAGATTTCTTCTAATTTCGAGCATAACTTTGAAAAAATTTCCGACGTTTGGCGTCAGATACTACAAATACAGGAAATCGAGCAATAAATCAAGCTTCTAAACGTCCTTCAGCCTAAATTTCAAAAATTTATTGGTGTTTCGCGCCGGATTTTCGCTAAAGACAAAGAATTTCAATGATTTGTTCGCACAACATTGTCAAAAAATCTTAAAAATTGTCGAAAAAAGTTGAGAAAAAGTGATCTTAAATAAAAGTGGACATTGTAAAATGCCAAAAAACGCGATTTCGCGCGTTAATGGCAAATTTTTGAACCCAGTTTTCACTGATTTCGGACAAGTTAGGGTACCCCCATAGGAAAATCCTAGATCCGCGATTGCATCGGATCATCTCAGCAGGCACGTATCTGGTCCTCCTATTTTGGGGTAACCAACACCAATTTTGGGGGGTCTAAGCCAAAAATAGCACAAAATAACGTGTAAAAAGTCCTATTTTTCCGGTTTTTTCTGAATTTATGGGGGGTCCGGACCAGGCACGTAGCTGTCGGGGGGGGTGGGGACTGGGGGGTCCGAACCCCCTCCCCAAATTAAGAAAAAAAGCGGAAAAATAGGACTTTTACACGTTATTTTGTGGGAGGGCCAGCTACGTGCCTGATTCGGACCCCCTGTCCCCCCACAGCTACGTGCCTGCATCTCAGGACCGTTCATTTTAAAGTAGTTTAAAAGGCGCCACGACATTTTCGCTCACCGTATGGGTATTTAAAAAATTGCTTGCATTTTACACTGAATTCTTGAACATTTTTAGGAAACGTTTTTGAACCAGAAATGATTCTGCATACAAGACAATAAAAACGTTTAATAATCGGATTTCTGGATCTATTTTGGCATCTGGCAGGAAATTCTGGATTTATCATTGCTTATTGAGATTAATTGCTAGTGATTAAAAATGTTAACAACGCTGATGTATTTAGTATTTTTAAACTTTGTTTTAAAATTAATGTAAACGTGCAAAATTTTTAAGGAGCAAGAATGTGCGATTCATTGCGCGTCAGTTCGTGGTCACCTGGAATGTGTTCAGCTTTTGCTGTCTGCCGGTGCTCAGGTTGATTGTTTAGACAAGGTGAGTGGAAAACATTTACTAACGACTTTGATCTTGTTTGATTTTGTTATAAATTTTTACAGTTTTGAATTAAATCTGAATATTAAATATCAATTGATAGCTAATTCAATGTTAAATGTTAATTAATATGTATACTAATTCGATTAATTGCTTTATCTTTGGACCTATCTACATTGGGTAAATACAATATTTTCCCAATATTCAGGGGCGGATTTACGGGGGCTGGGGTGGGGGCCGCCCTCCCTCATTGGCCCAAAATAGTGCGTAAAATTCAGGATTTTTGAGCGATTTGATTTTAGGGTTAAAATGGCTAATTTTTCCGCCCAAGTCAAGGTTCCGCTCCCCCCGTTAGGGGTACCCCCCCTTAAGAAAATCCTGGATCCGCCACTGCCAATATTCTTGTAAGTTAACCAGCCCATCAAATTATGTAAGTATACGTGTAGATTTTATGAGTGTCCACCAGTGCTTTTTTTGCAATAGGTCCGTTTGTACAGGGTGTCACGAAATGATAGCCCCCTCCAAAAATTGATTTCAGGGTACGATAGAAAAAATCTGTAAGCACTATCTTGTAGAGCATTCAATTCTGCTTTGGGTAGTAAAAGTGATTTATACATTGCAAAAAAGAAATTTTTACAAGTAGCTCTGAAGCTCTGAATAAGATCTATCTTAGTAAAGTTGTGACGAATCGATTAGAAAAGCTCGTGCACATGGAGTCAGAAATTGGTCGCTATTCTGCAGAAACAGCATCGAAAAATTGGCGTATGGTGTTAAATGAATTAGAATATGATGCGTAATAGTCTGACAATCTGTCATGTTCAATGATTATGCATTTGAGGCAGGTCGACTAAGCTGAGGGCGGCTATATGGATTTTCAAATCGACGTAGTCGTGAAATTCAAAATACTGAGATATTTTTTGTTTCTGATCAATAAAAAATTAACCGGTGCACATTGCGCTTTGATAAAATAAGCATCCGACGCAGAATTGAATACTCTACAACATGGTATTTGTATATTTTTTTCCATGATTCTTGAAAGTCGGTTTCTGGAGGGGCTATCATTTCGTGACACCCTGTACATGCACAAAGATGGTCACCAAAAGTCTTTGTACATTTTGCACACACAAATTTCCGGGTACTGTCATATGGTACAGTAGCGATTTTAGTGTGATAAAAACAGAGTTTTTCGATGTTTGGCAGTGTATTTTAGCTACTTTCTGGGTCTCTAAGGGCAAAATCACTAAGAATCGTCTTGGTATGGGCGCGAAGCGCCGAAAAATTTGACATTTTTCCTTTTGAAATGCAATTTCTGCCATTTTAAAGATATATAGAACACACAATTACTCATTTCAGCCCGAAGCGCCAAAATTTTTGCGAATTTCGGACCTTTTTTCGCAGTTTTTGTCTTCCCAAAAATCTTTGTACATGTGCAAAGACGGTCCCGAAAAGTTGTTGTACATCGGTAAAAATCTTTGCCGAGTACAAGTACAGAAAAAAACACTGGTGTTCACAGGGGAAAATATGAAATTTTCAGAAAATTCTATCAACTAACAGTTTAGCTTCCTTTTCAGATATCTAATAAACATGAAATATGAAGCATTTTCATATGGGCAGTGGCGGATCCAGGATTTTCCTAAAAGGGGGGGGGGCGGCACTCCTAAGGGGGCGGAACCCTGACTTGGGCGGAAAAATTAGCCGTTTTAACCCGAAAATCGCTAAAAATCGTTAATTTTGCGCACTATTTTAGGTCAATGGAGAGGCGGTTCCCTCCCCCTAAATCCGCCCCTGCACAGGGGCAACCGCTCCCGTCGGCTCAAGATACTTGACAAATGGATATAATGCTGTACGAATGTTCTGTATGAATATTCGGTCATTTTCACATTTTACAAATTAGCGCATATTACCAATTGAATGTTGCGGATCCACGATTTTATGACAGAGGGAATAAAACCGGGTGTCTAAAATAGTCAGAAAAATCCGTATATTAAGATTATTGCTGCATTTTTGCCGTCTTTTGATAGGCAGAATCATTCTGATGCGGGAATCTTTTGAAATTTTTAAATTGGGAACGTTTTTTATGAAAAATGCGCCAATATATTGCAAAAATCGACAAAAACCACGACAAGTAAAAACGACAAACGCTGCTCAAGTACTGGACTCATTTTTATATTTTCTTCTTTCTACTAATGCTTAAAGAACGCAGCTAAGTTTGCAAAGTGTGTTAAGTTTTTTAGCAAAAATATTTGACAAAGCTGTTTAAATTACTATGCCCTTTACTCCAAAAATCATGGTTAAGAAGCGCGAAATCTTTCTTCCGTACAAAAACTACTCTTCTGACGTAAAAAAGAGGTTTTTAGAGCGCCAGGAATTCCAGACTTCCCTATTTGTTACCAGTGGCGGATCTTGGATTTTATTCTGGGAGGGGCGGTACCCTAACTTTTCCAAAAAGTCAAAAATAGGCACAAATATTCGCTCGTCACGCGCGAAATGGTGTTTTCCGGCGTTTTACATTGTCTAGTTCTATATAAAATCACTTTTTTCGAAAAATTTCGAGAATTTTCGAGGATTTCGTGCGAAAAAGTTATTAAATTTCTTTGACTTCAGCGAAAGTTTGTGGAAATTAAGCGCAGGAACGTTAAGAAGCTTGATTAGCTTCTACATTTCCTGTATTTTGACGCGAACGTCTAAATTTTTAAATGTTATGCTAGAAAGCAGAAGAAATTTATGCTGAAATAGCTGTTTCTGCTCTTGAAATTGTTTTTAACCTATCATTTTCATGTGCGAAAACTGGCTTCGTATAGTACATGTCTTTAATAGGTATTAGCCGATTATCCGGCGTGAAGCGCCACAAAAATTTGAGAAATTATGATCTTTGGTCGATAATTATTGCATATTACATATACGTCCTTTATCTTGCCAACTATTTTGGGTCATGGGGGGACCAACACCAATTTTGGGGGGTCCAAGCCAGAAATAGCACAAAATAACGTGTGAAAAAAGACCTATTTTTCCGTTTTTTTTTAATTCTGGGGGGATCCGGACCCCCCCCCCATTCCCCACAGCTACGTGCCTGCAATAGAAGGGAAGCCGCCTTCCGCTCCCCCCGCATCTCAAATCTGCCCCTGTTTTTAGAAGGATTGGTTACAAGCAAAACATTTGTTAAGTTTTGCGCCTGTGTCAGGGTGTGTACTTTAGAATGGGCAGACGCCGTTGAGCCTTGCGGTGAGACGTCATCATGCGGATGTCGCTTTGCTGCTACTTCACTACAACGCAGATTTCACTTTGCAAGATCTGGTTAGCTAAAACGAGAATTTCTTTTTGATTTCTGGATTTTTTATGGTCAGCTTTTCAAAATTTTAACAACTGTTTTTTATTTGTACGTCCGTTCTTATACATCTTTTCAACGATTACGCATGTGCAAATGAATTTTTCAGCAGCTTCTAAACCACACATGAACATAGGGGGTGAGGGGGTATTACCCCCTGAGGGGTCAACTGGACCGGTACTGTCCGGCGATTTTGAGCAAACAGGTCTTGTTCTGCATCATTTTGACATCAAAATCAGTAAAAATGTCAAAATTTTCTGGCGCTCCGCCACGGATTAGTACTTTTATATACTTTTTTACCCAAAAAAAATGCTAAAAATTGATTAATTCCTGTATTTTTCAGTGTTAAAAGTGATGTAATGCAGTCAACATGGACTATAAATGCTTTAAAAATGCTAAATTACTACGAAAAAACGTTTTATAGGCTATTTTGACTATTTTGGTCGGCTAAACAACAGAAAATTTGTGAAAGTTAAATTTACTGTTTTGGATTTCTGAGATTTTACCCCCCCCCCCGCTGCCGACCCTGACCTTGTGCACCTATGCTCTAAACCCTTATCCGTGTTTACTATTTCCTACATATCGCAGTGCATTTCGTAGAAGTTTTGAAATTAGTTAACTCGTAATTTAATTTAATTTATTATCGTTTTTGATTTACACAGCTCTCTGGTTGTTATTCTGCTTGGAATTTTTAAACTATATAACTTTCTACAATATCGCTGAAGCATGCGTGTAAGAGGAGGATGGGGGATCCTTTACCCGAAGTCGGCCGTCTAACGATCCCCGATCCATAAAATTTTTGACCCTCTTCCGATTTTTGGAAAACAATTTGGCCATTTTTATGCTTTTTATTGGCAGTTTATGATCAAAAATTGGGGTCATTTATCTGCCCCTCCTCCTAAAATTTGCCGGGGACCCATCCAAATTTTCGAGCCATTACGTTTATATACGCGCTGAAGCAGTGGCGGAACCAGGATTTTCCGAAGGGGGGGGGGCGGTACTTCTAAGGGTGGCGGAACCCTGACTTGGGCGGAAAAATTAGCCGTTTTAACCCGAAAATTGCTCAAAAAATCCTTAATTTTGCGCGCTATTTTATGCCAATGAGGGGAGCAGCCGGTCCCCCCCTAAATCCGCCTCTCGCGCTGAAGCGTTAAATGTGTTTCTGATTAGTTTCAATTAAAATCGCGCGTTTCAGAATGGTGACACCGTGTTGCACGTGGCTTGCGCAGAAGGCCAAACTTCGCTGGTTCAAACGTTGTGCCAAATGGGCTGCTTAGTCGATCTGTTGAATAAAGTAAGCGTTTTTAGCGCATTTACTACGTCGCATTTCTATGATTTCTTTTCCTTCATTTACTCACCGTCACTCGGCTGGCAATCACACCTGGGCAATGTCCCATATCGGCATACCCATAACCCATAACCAGGACGGGCCGAACAAAAAGTTGGACGGGGCGAAGGGGTAACTTGGACGGGGCTATGTTTGGTACAGGGAGTAGATTTTTGAAGATAATTTAAGGAAATGCTAGATACAATATATCATGATCAGATTGCAAAACATGCACAGGAACCATCTTATTACACTGTTCGACACCTTTTTAATGGATGGACCCACCTTTTTTCAGTGACTGACCCACAGAGGGGTGGATTTAGGGGGCGGGGCCGACCCCCATTGGTCCAAAATAGTGCGCAAAATTAACGATTTTTGAGTGATTTTCTAGTTAAAACGGCTAATTTTTCCACCCAAGTCAGGGTTCCGCCCCCTTAGAGGTATCGCCCCCCCCCCTTAGGAAAATCCTAGATCCGCTACTGCTGACCCACTGATTGAGCTGAACGACCCATCTTTTTCATACACGGACCCACCGTTTTTCAGGGACAGACCCACCTTTTTCGGGGTCTAGGGACCCACCCACCCTTTTGGCTGGAAGTTGAACGAGGCGAACCGTCAGCCATTGCCCAGGTATGCTGGCAATAATAAGTTTTATTACTTAATCGCTACGTTGTTAAAAAAATCAAGAAGCGCGTTTTCCGGAAAACAAAATTAAGGTTACAATCTGAGGTGCCGCATGAACATTTTGGAAAAGTTACTCGATCACCGCCATGCTGCTCTTCTCAAAATTTCTGCTTTCTTTTCACCCAAAAATCATCCTTATCAGCATAGCTTTTCATCGGATAATTATATCTTATGTAGTTTTATGTGTACCTTATGCGCACTGTCTTAGCAGTTTTTCGAGACTATGTTTAATGCATTTCGAAGGCGTCCGTGTCACCTCTGCACATTGCTTCGAAAAGGGGGTATGTCGAGATTGTACGCACGCTTTGCCTAGCTGGCGCTAACATCAACCTTAAAAGCGAAGTAATAAATTAATGCGAAACATGTGCCCTTGATTTAATTTAAAAAAACTGTCCCTTTGTCGTGTTTACAGGATGGTCTGACTGCCGAAAATTCAGCGTTGACCCAAAACTTCGCTAATGTTGCCGAATTGCTCGCAAAGTTAAAAAATGTAAGTGAAATGTACCAGCATATTTGCAGCCGAGACTTCCGGCGCAGTAGAAACCGTATGAGTTCCTCAGCTCGTTTTTCCTGAGTGGAATTATTAAGGCAGAATAAATGTAAACATGTCCTTTTTTGGGAATTTAGCAGAAAATAGCTGAATCGAAATTGCTTGTTATACGATTCGAGGCATGCCCCTCTTCCGGTAAAAAACGGGTTTGTTCTAGGTCTGTATGGGCACAGCCGAAATTCTGTTAGGTTCGGTGTCCGAAAAATTTAAAAGTGTGACGCCGAATTCCGTATATTGGCCTCTTAAAATTGCAAAGCATTGAAGAATTGAAAAAGCGGAATTGTCAAGCCTTTGCGTCTAGGAGCAGGCACGTATCTCTGCGGGAATGGGGTTCGGACCCCCTCCCCCAATTTTAGAAAAATCGAAAAAATAGGACTTTTTAAACGTTATTGTGTGCTATTTTTGGCCTTTTTGGGATTAGTTCCCCCTAAAAATTGGTGTTGGTCCACTTAAAATTGGACGGCCAGCTATATGCCTGTCTTGGAGGGGCTTAATCCGTAGACAGTTCAAAAACCAACCCTTCTCTAGATTATTTATGGTCACGCGCAGACATGCACAGCATGGGAATTCTGGGGGGTGAAAACCTAAAGTGCCTTTTTTGGGCCCAAAAATGGTCGGTACACTTTAAAAAACATCGTTTTTTGGCGTTTCTGATGATACTCTATCCTTCTAGAGCAGAAAATCATGAAAAAAATTTCGAAAAAAAGTCGAATAAATTGACCAATATATCGCTTAAAACATGAATATATGGCGCGAAGCGCCGAAAAATCTGGCGATTTTGAGCAAATAGATAGCCGAAAACCCTCAAAAAGACACTTTTTCTACCAATTTTCAGGTAAGTTTAGGAAACTTTTGAAAAATCGCCAATTCTGGAGGAGGGGTGAAAATTTTTTGACGGGGGGTGAAAAATGATTCTGCGGTGGTGGAAACCCCCCCCCCCAAGATCATGTATGGTCACGCGTGATGTGATCCAAGCGGGTGGACTCGCGGGTACGCGTCTGGTTTTGTGTCGGCTTAATGGGAGAAATAGTAAACCTTGCTTTAAAAATGCTGAATCGAGCTTAACGTTTATACGCGAGTCATAGGAACAACAAAGATTGCTATACATTGACCAATTAGCCGCCACTAGTCAGACGTTGCGGCGCATAAAAGTGAAGCTGTTTGGGCACGCGGCTGTGGGAAAAAGCAAGCTGGTTGAGTGCTTCAAGACTAGCTTCCTCGGAAGCTTGTTTAGGCGCCGGAGCGAGTGTTCATCGAAAACTGGTAAACTTCATTTACGGATGCGCTTTATTCTGTGGTCCGTTGTACATACCAAACGACGTTTTATTGCTTTACGACTCACCGAGTCTCATTACCACGGTTTTTTTGGTATTCGACAAAGATTTTTCCCGGATGTACAAAGACATTTCGGGACCGTCTTTGTACATATACAAAGATTTTGGGAAGACAAAAATTGCAAAAAAGGTCTATAATTCGAAAAAATTTCGGCAAATGAGTAATTGTGTGTTCTATATATCTTTATAATGGCAGAAATTGCATTTCAAAAGTAAAAATGTCAAATTTTTCGGCGCTTCGCGCCGTTTTAAGACGATTCTTGGTGATTTTTGCCCTTAGAGACCCAGAAATTAGCTAAAACACACTACGAAAAGTCGAAGAACTCTGTTTTTACGATACTAAAATCGCTGCTGTACCATATTATAGTACCCAAAAATTTTGTGTGTACAAAATGTACAAAGATTTTTAGGAAGACAAAAACTGTAAAAAGGTGTAAAATTCCCAAAATTTTCGGCGCTTCGCGCCGAACTGATAAATTATTTGTCCTATATATTTTTAAAATGGCAGAATTTGCATTTAGAATGGAAAAATGTCAATATTTTTCGGCGCTTCGCGCCGTTTTCAGATAATTTTTAGTAATTTTTAGCGTCATAAACCCAGAAATTAGCTAAAATACACTACCTAAGATCGAAAACCCTGTTTTACCACACTAAAATCGCTACTGTACTATATTATAGTACACAAAAATTTGCATGTGCAAAATGTACAAAGACTTTGGGGATCATCTTTGTAGATGTACAAACGGACCTTGTACAAAAAAAACACTGCGCATTACTATAGCAGCATGTATTTAGCTTGTGGCAGTTTGTTAAATTCGCTAACTACTAATAGAGCACGTTGAATAAATATCAATACGGAGAATTTGAAAAAACCAGCTGATGCGAGTTTTACAGAAGTAACCGTTTATACACGTAGTGAAAAATTTGTACCTGCAATCATACATGTACGCCCTGCAGGCACGTTGCTGGCCGTCCGATTTTGGGGGGACCAACACTAATTTTCGGGGGACTAAGCCCAAAAAGGCCAAAAATAAGCACAAAATCACGTGTAAAAAGTCCTGTTTTTCCGATTTTCTAAATTTAAGGGGGTCCGAACCCCATCCCCCATCACCCCCAGCAGAGGCGGATCCAGGTTTTCCTAAGGGGGGCGGTACCCCTAAGGGGGGGGGGGCGGAATCCTGACTTGGGCTGAAAAATTAGCCGTTTTAACCCGAAAATCGCTCAAAAATCCATGATTTTGCGCGCAATTTTGGGCCAATGAGGGGCGGCCGCCCCCACCTAAATCCGCACCTGCCCCCCAGAGATACGTGCCTGACGGCTTGAGAATTCTGGGGGTCATGCACGCAAAATGAGCATCGTTTTTGACGTTCTTGACAATGCTCGTTCATTCTCAAAAACGCTGAAAGAGGCACTTTTTAATTTCATCGAAATATCGATAATTCTGGGGGTCACAGCCGTTTTTGCATATGCCTGCATTTATGATAACTTTATAATTAGCGAGTGGGAGTGGGCCGCTTTGAATCAAACATAGTTTTGCTCTGTTATCGACTTATCTTGATTTTGAACATGGGCGCAAAACAATGTTTGAAATATTGAGATTGCATGAAATTAATCACAGATGAGACTTCTGAATCTGGGTTAAGTGATAAACGATCCGTAAAGAACGTAAGTATCGTGGAAGGTGCATTGCTAAAAAATGGCCATGGAATGCACTTACGCTCATTCAGAAATGGATCCGGTCAGATGGGGAATGAAATTACCCTTTATGGACGGTTCTCCTATCTCCCGTAATATGTTTGATAACAGCCACACTCTTATCCCAGCATAGGGTGTAAAAGGCCGGGCACTATCGAAGCATTTTGATAGATTTGGGTCATTTTCAAGCGCCTTTCACTCTGAGATCCTAATTGTTGCATAAGGAGTGTCCAACTAAGATAATCTTGTTCACGTGACAGAATTTATGTTAAAATCTTCAAAAAAATTATTGAAATGTATATTTCACACTGTGCTTCGAGTAAAGTTACAATAAGCGCAACGTTCCGCATTTCATTTCTTCCTCATTACATATTCTGCATGCTCAACCCCCAGCCACTTCAACAATGTCCCGTCCGTATACGCTATTGTGAAGATATCGCGGCAGTAAATTTAGCAAATGACGCAAACTGCGGAAAACTCTTACTTTTTGGAATTTTTCAGATCGTGTCCTTTATTCAGATGAATCGTCCTTTGATATTCCCAAGGCCACGAGATACGAACAGCCGGCTCATCCGACTTATACTCGCGGCATTGAAGTGCACCAGGGAAATATTCCAAGTTTGGGTTTTAACGTTTTGTGAATAATTTCAGTCGAAAAACAATGAAAATCACATTCCCTATGCAATGAGTGGCGACAATTTCGTAATTAAGAAATATATTTTAATTAATCTCGTGGGACTCACTTTCATTTTCTAAGATTGCCACGTGTTCTAGGCATTATTTGTCGAAATTTGTTGTATCATCCTTAATCTTTTGGCGTGTCTATCCTTTATCATCTTATCAGCCTCAGTAAAAATTTCAAGCAGTATTAAAGATGCATACAGTCGAATTCGGATAGTGCGAAGCCTGGACAATGTATTTTCTGGATAATGCTCACCCGCCGACTAGGTCGTTGCATCTGTATGCCTAAATTCACATGCTTAATGTACAGTGTTAACCTTGGTCCCCGACAGGTGTGCATTTCCGAGTTCGGCTGTAATTCTAGTGGATTTTCTTCGGCTATGATGCGAATGATCATGAATAAAATGTAGGACACCGGAATACATTGAGAAATGTTGTTTTTCTCGTGAATAGTAGATTCGTAGTAGATTTCGAGAGTGGGGTATTTAACCTTCGATTTCTGATCAAAAAACGGCTAAAAATATCCAAAAAACGTAAGTTGTTGCCAAAAATTGGATGAAGGGTGGCGGGTGGGGACCCTTTTCCAAAGATCTCCATCCCTGTCTAAGTGATACCTGTTTGAATTGATTCTGACACATGTACTACAGGCGCCTTTCATCCAACAGTCTAGTAAATTGTTCTTTACATTCGTACCCGCATTCTCAATTTGAGATAATTGAATTAGTATCTCTGTGGAACGATGAAAGTGAAATCTATATAGCTGTTTCAAGTGCAGCATTGAAAACAAATAAATTTGATCTCGTCGAATAGACTTTGATCTACTTTTGTCATACAGACTGTGGAGAATTTTCCATCTGGGACTTCGGCAGCTATCACTCCTATCATCAAGTGTACGACCATTTTGTGGGCAACACCGACTGCGTTCATTTGATAATGTTCCGAATTAGCGACCCGATGGAAACTCAATACAAGCAAATCGTATATTGGCTTAACTTTCTTAAGTGTCGTATTCTTCCGATGGAGCCATTTGGTGAGCCTGGGTACTATTTATCGATGCCGAGATGGTATTTTGTCTGCGTCACGTGCAAAATATCGTTTTTTCGGTGTTTTATTTTCGGAAAATTTTGGAATTTTTATCAATTTTCTGTGAAAAAATTATAAAATTTCTTTAAATTCAGCAGTTTGGCGCGACGTGCCGGAAAATTTGTAAATTTATGATGAAGCCCGTTCGAAACTTTACTTACTGCTCAATATTCTGTATTTGTAGCATTTGACGCGGAACATCGAACGCTTTTTAAAAATCATGTTTGAAAATTTGAGAAATACTAGAATAGCTCTTCCTGCCCCTAAAATTGTTCCGAAACCTATTTCACTAGCGAAACAGGCTTCCAGTCGCCAAAAATGTAAATAAACGTCATTAAAAGGTATTGTCCGGCGCGATAACTGACGGCCAAAAATCATAGAAAATTACATATTGATTCTTTATCTCACCAATTACATTGAACGAATGGGGATTGGCTGTCCCTCGCACCCCCTCCCCCTTAATCCGCCCATGTCATTAAAGATCGCGCAAATTTCTGGTGACTGGCTAATAACACCGGTCAACAAATTTAAACTTTTTGTTTGCATCAGAAAAGAAATTAACTGATTCTAGATCAGATATTTACGCCAATTCCAAATCTAGTCTTAGAATTCCTGCAGCAGGTCAAGTTTTTGAGATATTTGCATATAAAATTTATGCAAATTATGATTTTTTTGTGTGTAAATATTAAATTGAGGAAAGGCAAAATGATCACAGTAAGACATAATCTGTAAACATTATTCTTACATGATTACTCCTAAATTTAAAACTGTTCCCGTAGCTTATTTTACTCACTTCTGTAAAATAAAATACATAATTTACATATTTCACACAGTGTAAAGTATTAATCCTTGTCTGCCTAGTATGTTTGCCTCTAAATAATTTTAAACATTTTCTTAATTAATTTTTTTGCGCTGATTTCGAAATCTGTTTTTTTGCTATTGTTTTAGTTCATTTACTCCTTACAAGAAATTGCATTAGCGAAGCAGTTTAGAAATTCTGAAGCAAAATTTTCAATGCAAATTGAACAGTATAAAAACTTTTAAAACTGGACAATTATTGACTCCCAACTCTAATAAACAATCAGAATATTGTACTTTGTCAATACTAAAAAGATGCAAATAGGGCAATGATTATGATTTTTCATTTACATTGGAAACCTATTTCAAAAGTTCTAATTGTTTGAAACTTCTCGAACCACATATACTGTTCTGCAATATATTTTAAAACAGAATTTTTGAAAAAAACTAGATTTGTTGGTGTGAAAACGTAAGCAGATTTGTAATCAGCATAAAAAACTGTTTTATAAGATATTCAATATTTTCTAGACGTAGAACTATTCTGCCGAATATATGCTTCAAACTTTACACTACAATAAATATGCGAATTATGTGTAATAATTCACAAGTCAGAATAAAGTAACCAACACCATTGATATTTAAATTACTACTAAGTCTGTATAAAGACAATTTTAGAGTTTAAAGTCTAAAAAAATCGTTGTGGCTCCTTAATCCATATAATTAATATCAATAACAGCCCTGATTTGCAAAAATTTGTTATGCAAATATCTCAAAAAGCTGACGTGCTTGAGAAAGTCCAAGGCCAGATTCAAAATGAGCGCAAAAATTTAATTAATAATCAATTAATCTTGTTTCCGATGCAAAATTGTTGTTGACCAGTGTAATCGATTACCGCTATATTATTATTAATATTATTACTGATATTTTAATTACTATAATTAATATTATTATGAATATTATTCTTATTATTAGTATCACTGTTATTGTTAGTAGTAGTATCTTTGTTATTATTCTTATGACGTGACATGCCGAAATCCTCGGAATTGTTTGGAAGAAATTCGTATATCGCTGGCCAGGCACGTAGCTGGCCATCCTATTTTGGGTGGGAGACCAACACCAGTTTTGGGGGATAAGCCCAAAAAAGGCCAAAACGTTTAAAAAGTCCTATTTTTCGATTTTTTAAACTAAGGTGTCCGAACCCCCATTCTCCCCCCCCCAGAGATATGTGCCTGTTGCTGGCAAACTGTTGCCATTTACATCTAGAGGAAAGCTGTCGAGCTTAATGCCATATTGCTTAAAATGTATCATGCAAATGATTTCTTCTGTAATTGAATTAGTCCATCTACTTTTGTCCTCAATTTTGCTACTTATTTGGATTTGCTGGAAAATCACTAAAACCCGCTTATGTAGCCCTGGTTGGAACTCATTGCGACGCAGCACTCGATTTGCCTTCTGCCAAATCAACTGATGGCGAATGGACCGGCTGCGAAGCCGATGCGATGCTCAAAACTTTCATGCACCGATTTTCATCCGACTTCAACATTCACAATCACATTTTCATGATCGATGCTCAACAAGCCAGTTGTCCTGGTCTCAAATTGCTCAAATCCTATTTATCTCAGTGCAGATCTGAAATTCTACATGTAATACTCGCTTTATATGTGAAACGCGCTTCAGATAGAAAGAGCCTATCTTTGAGCTCTTTACTCTCATAGTTAGTAGCTGCAGGCACGTAGCTGGCCCTCCTATTTTGGGGGGGTCTAAGCCAAAAATAGCACAAAAATAGCGCGTAAAAAGTCCTATTTTCCCGGTTTTTTTCCGTTCCGGCCCCCAGTCCCCTCACAGCTACGTGCCTGAGTAGCTGAGGGCAGTGGCCTATCCGGGGTTTTCTGACCGGACGAAACTCAAATTTTTCTCATTGCGTTGAGAATTGTCGAAAAAAAATTCGTCCATTATGCGCGGTGTCGGATGCAGGATTTTCTAGCACAGGGCGGGACCATAGGTGGGCAACACAAAAGTTTGGGGGGTGGGCGAGATTCTTCAAATGTCAAAAAATTGTCTTAAAAATGGTGGTGTGGCGAAAAAACACCATTTTTCGAAGTTTCTCATCGAGCACTATCCATTGGCATCAAAAAAATTGCGAAAAAAACAAAAACAATTAAATTTGAATTCTGGGGGGGCTATTTTGGTTTCTTGGGGGTGCGTACCCCCCTCCACCTCACAAATAAGCCAAAAATCCGTCTATTATACGTAAATTCTCAGTTTTTGACCGTCTTGTCTGTTTGATATGCAAAACATTTATAATGTCATTTGAAAAGCGCGCAAAATTAGTGTACAGAATCGGCACATAGCGCCGAAAAAAACGCAAAAGTATTATGGAAATGATAATATCTTTGTTTTGTACAAAAACTACTCTTCTGGCGCATACTCAAAAAATGGCCAAAATAATCGAAAATACTCATCTATTTTTCATCTAGCTCAACCCCCTTCCCGTTACTAAATCCATTCTTGATTAAGCGTGAATGAAGGGTTTTTCCCATCCTAGAAATTTTTATCTATTTTTATTTAATTTTTAATTTCTAGAATCATTTTTGATCCGGGAAAATTGAAAAAAAAATTTTAAGTTTCGAAAATCTTGTTTGAAAAACTGGCAAAATTTTAGCAAACATTGGCGCAAAGCGCCCAAAAAGTACAAAACACCCCTAAACCGCAGAGCTCCCTTCTATGTTACATCTATGTTGATATGCTTCACATGATGATAGATCATGTGAAAGGATAAATGTTTAACACGTTGGTCATGCGTGGGTGGAAATAGGACCTACGTGTAAAAGATATATCCTTTAGTAAGCCCTATCATCCTCTGAAGCATATTAGAGCGTCTACATGCATGGCGAGTAGTGTACTTAATGTTGAATAAAACAAATCGAAAGGATATGAAGCGAAGCGGGAAATTTGCTTAAAACTTATGCAAAACTGTTTAAATTACGTTGTATACTCAGGAAGTCATTGCAAGAACCAAGAAAATCTTTATTACAATAACTGCAAAGGTATAAGAAATCAGATTGGTAAAAATGAGTTATATGACTTTTCTCCACTTAATGTTTTCACAATGGACTCATCCGAGGTTACCTACATTATATAAGATTCGCCTTAGCGTCCGCTGTGTATTCAGGTGCGTAGCTGTGGGGGATACGGGGAACTAGTCCTACTAAAATTTTCTAAACAAGGGTCTCTTGAAGGAATAAATTGAAAAGTATTAATTCGTACCTGATAGACCGCTAGAAAAGATTTTAGCGCACTTTTTTGAGCTAATAAGCCCAAAATGCATCTTGTTTGTTTAATATAATTGAAATCAAGTTGCTTTTTTTGAGATTTTTCCATACTCAAACGGGTAGATCTGACTGAGCAAAGCTGGTGAAATATCCACTTCATAATTTTAGTCTCCCTCAACAACAGAAGGCCAGCTACGCTACTGTTTGTATCGTCATGTAATACTAGTTTGCGTACTGCGCGATTCACGTAATTATTTACGAACATACGCTACCCAAGTGGACTGGGCTTTCGGATGCAGTCTTCAATCATTTGACGTTGCTCAGGAAGAATTGTGTTTTTCCAGTGATTTCATGGCCAGACCTGGTTGAAACCATTAGAAAAGAGATAAATCCGCTAGCGTCGGAGATGCATTGCAAGCAAGTCGTGCAGCAGCTACAGCTGATGGGCGAAGTAATAATTATCATTCAACTGATAATTATCACACAGTACAGTATTTAAACAGAATATCTTCTGTATTTCTGTGGTGCCTGCAGCACACTTGTTACAGGGAACCGGGAGGGCAAGCCCCTCAACTAAAGTTGGTTGTTTCCCATTCTCCCCAAAGCCAGAAAATTATTGCCCATCTTCCCCGATTTTTTGAAAAATTTGAATTTTTCTGGCCGTTTTTTGAACAAATATTGGAGGTCTTTTACTCCCCTTCGCCGGGGATCCCCATCCAAAATTTCAAACCGTTGCATCTATGGCCAGCAGACTGAACCCATAGCATCTGACGAGCAGACTTGTAATCTGACGAGCAGTCACGTAGGAGGGGATGCTGGATCCCCCACCTGAAGGTAGTTGTCACCCATCCCCAGTGGCGGATCTAGGATTTTCCTAAGGGCGGTACCCCCAAGGGGGCGGTACCCCTAAGGGGGGCGGAACCCTGACTTGGGCGGAAAAATTAGCCGTTTTAACCCAAAAATCGCTGAAAATCGCTGAAAAATGCTTAATTTTGCGCACTATTTTGGGCCAAGTGGGGGGCGGCCGCCCCCCCCTAAATCCGCCCCTGTTGGTCGGTACCCTAACTTTTTCCAAAACAGCCAATAAGTCCGAAAACTCGCCTTTCACGTTCAAAATAGCAATTTTAGTGCATTATTTTCAAAACCAGATTCGAAATTTTTGACACCATGTGTGAATAAGGAATGGTCTCTTGACTTTACCATAAATGGAAAATGGTTTCGATTGTATGAATAAGGACATTGAGAGGCCTTGTTTTCTGCATTTGTACATCTGGAGCAATATATTTATAAGCGCATTGAAAACTCTAACGTGAAGCGTCGGAGGTTTTTCAAGTTTTGCTTCAAAATGTTTGTTATGACAAAAACCGGCTACCATCTAGTCGCCAAGAATGCTAATACGTTATCCGATATCCGATGCAAAATTTGGGAAACTGCTCGATTGAGTGTCGGCGGCCACTGCCCGCAGGCACATAGCTGGCCGTCCTATTTTGGGGGGGACCAACACCAATTTTTGGGGGACTAAGCCAAAAAAATTCAAAAATAGCACAAAATAACGTGTAAAAAGTCCGATTTTTCTGAATTTTGAGGTGTCCGAAACCCCCCCCCCCCTCATTGCACCAGAGATACGTGCCCGACCGCCCACCCCTTCAATCCGTCTCTGCATGAATTGCGTGTGAAATCTAAAGGCGAAACCGAAATGTAAGCAGCTTTTTTAAGCTCAAACACGATAGAATCGCGTCAAGACATAGTATTTATGCGTTTCTCGTGATGCTCTAATTTCCTGCGTGATACAAACAAAAATTTTCTACTGAAATTCGATAAAATCAGGCACGATGTAGAAAAATGGGCGCAAAAACGCTGTCACTTCTGAATTGAGAGATCGCTAGAAATGGTTTAAACGATTATCTGGATAATCGTAATTTGGTTGGAGAGCTTACATGTACAGCATGGGAATTATGGGGGAGAAGTTAAGGCTCAAATTTTTTTTCAGTGCCTTTTTCGGTCTAAAAGGATGTGTAAATATCAAAAACACTGTTTTTTGACGTTTCAGACAAGGCTCGCTCTTTCTAGAACATACAAACGTGAAAGGAATCTCAAAAAAACTTTGAAAAAATTTTGCAAATTATATATATATAGTCCAAAAACGTGCATATTGCCCCAAGCGCCGAAAATTTGAAATTTTCCAGCCAAAAATGAGCTAAAACACCTAAAAAGGTACACTTATGACTTTTTCAAAACATTGATGATTCTGCGGGGTCGCCGCCAGCCATTTTGCGGGGGTCAGTTGCCATTCTGGGGGAGGGGTTAATATTCCTGGTAAGAACACGTCTGGTGGAGCGTGAAAGCATTTTTAAAGAACGGGGGTGGTGGTCGAAAACTAAAAGTCCCAATGTTTGTATATGCTAACGACGTCTTTTATTGATTTCCAAGCGGGTTCCATGGTGCAGAAATTTTCAGTCGCTAAGCCGTCAAGCTTTAGTAAAAGCGTGACAGTCACTCTGTTTTGTATTGCATAAACAATAAATTTGATAATTATTTGATTTATGAAGTAATGTAGCCAGTGTTCGGCCCAATAATCAAGCCAAATATCTGTTTCTCACAAACTTGTTAATTTAACAAATACTCTTCGTTTGTTGTAACTCTAAAGTGCCTCGCACATTTATATTATTAAACATAAAAGTGTTGACTGTTTAACGCTAGTTTAGCCGTTTTCTGATTTTCATTTGTGAAGTAGCACCGAATCGTGTTCTGAGTGGCGCAAATGACAAAATGAAAAATTTCGATGAAAAATTCCAAAATCTTTCTGCGAGCTTTGAGTACTATCTTTGTACCTTCCTATATATTGTAAAAATGCTTGAAAATTCTGAATATTTATATTCATCGCTAATCTTTGATATTCTTATATAATGCAAAAATCCATTTAGTGTTGAGCATTAGTGTTCGTGCTCAGTGGCGGCATCCAGGATTTTTATAAGGGGGGGCGGTTGGCAGAACCCCGACTTGGGCGGAAAAATTAGCCTTTTTGGATCTAGTATACAATTTACCCACCACTGTTTTTTGTGTAGTGTGTAACGTGCAATGTGTTATGTGTAATGTGTATTGCGTAATGTGTCATTGTAGTGTGTAAAGTGTACTATTCACGTCATAGCTTAATGACGATACGATACATTATGGATCGGCTAAAAAATGCTGGTGGGTAAATTGTATACTAGATCCGACTCTTTCGCTTAAGATCGCTCAAAAATCCTTGATTTTGCGCACTATTTTGGGCCAATGGGGCGGCCGCCCCCCCTAAATCCGCCCCGGTTCGTGCTATTTTCGTTAGAGGATTGATTTAAAGAGCCGGAACAATTTAGGTTTTGATTGCGAAATTGTTCGCAATGCGCTTCGTGCAGTCCCAATAACGTGTAAAAAGCCCTATTTTCCGGGTTTTTCTGAATTTTAGGGTCCGGACCCCGCCCCATTCCTCCCATCCCCCACAGCTATGTGCCTGCCCACAAATGATGACGTTTATGCCTACTTGCAGGTGATTTACGTCAAGGGCGAAATCCAAGAATTCGATTTTGTTATTTTGAGTCCGAATTGGTTTTGTCACACGGTATTAGGTACACTTTTGTCGGCCGAATTCCAACAGCACAATTCGCCCGCCGCGGGTTGTTTGACGCGCTCCGACCTGCGCCATTTCTTCGCCGACGTTCCAATCGCCGAGCTGCTTCAGCTGCTTTACGCCCTGGGACTCTGCACCAGCCTCGAGACGCAGCGGCTGGATTCCGAGCCTGTGGTCGAATTCCCTAGCCTGATCAAATCTTCCCCTCCTGCGGAACCGTGGACGTCGTCGACGAGCCCGTTGAACGGTCAGACTTCGACTTACGGCGGATTACGCATCACGGCGGCTCAGGGGATGAATCATATGTTATCATGTATATTTCCGAGGCGAGTCAACTGTTTCCTGGCTTACATTAGCAAAAACAACAATAAATAATTAGCTTTGATTGACGATGACGCGAGAATATGGCCGATGAAAAGCTGTTTTCATATATGAATTACCCATTCAGATTTGAGCCTTATACCGAAAGCAACAAAATTCGTTAAAAATGGGCGATTTTCGTGATTTCCCTCCATCATCATTTACAACCAAAATTTGAAGTTTTTTTCGCAAGAGAATGATTGGCAAGGTCCCAAAGGGAATAAATATAAATTTTTGAAGCTTATTTGACGCACATTTTTCAGCTAGAATAAAATTTTATGGCGCCTCCGGAAATATCGTTTTTGTATAACTTTCGTCTCGCTAATAGTCCAAATTTGAGTACGACGTAGTAATCTCAGGGGCGGATTTAGGAGGGGGCGGCGGGGACGACCGCCCCTCCCCCTAATGGCCCAAAATAGTGTGCAAAATTAAGCATTTTTTGAGCGATTTTCGGGTTAAAACGGCAAATTTTTCCGCCAAAATCTGGGTTCCCCCCTCTTAGGAAAATCCTAGATCCGCCACTGAGTGATCTATAAATTTTCTGGCGCTCCGTGCAGAATTACTCGCTTTCCATTGCTTTTCTTCACGATGTACCAAATTAGTACAAAACGACTTAAGCAATTTTGCAGCAGTGTCAAGCTGAGACGTTTGCAATCTTTTGAAATTACTTATGGCATCTTTTACATATTTTTTTAATATTATAGATAAAAAATTATTAAACACAACCGCATCCGCCGAGTTCGGATGGCCAGCTAGGTGCTTTTATATGCACGCTTAAGTTATTTCACGACATCCTACGTTTTTTTGAATAGAATCGCGCTTAATTTTATGCGCTGGATTGACGATAAATATTTATAGGTACTGGCAAATAACGTCCCGTCTGCCGTGTTGATTGCGTTCTTTTCTGAGTCCACTAAAACCAGTTCTTCGTTCTCTTCAATATTTCAATAAATGCCATCAGCTTCGAAAAAATTCCAGTTTCTATTTATCATCCGCTTTTTTATATAATCACTCGGTTTACTTTATTATTTTTGCTGTTTTGTTTTTGATTCTTTTTTTTATTTCGCGAGTTTCTAGAATGGGGCCGAATACTTCCTGTTATTTTGTGATTGCTTCCCCCAGGTGAATGAAATTAATTGCACGAAAGCCTTGCGATGTTATAAAGGCACAGTGGCGAATCCAGGATTTTCCTGACAAGGGGGGCGGTACCCCTAAGGGGGGAGGGGCGGAACCCTGTCTTGGACGGAAAAATTAGCCGTTTAAACCCGAAAATCGCTAAAAATCGCTCAAAAATCCATAATTTTGCGTACCATTTTGGACCACCCATGTAAAGGCATACATGTAAATGTAGGTCGGAGAGACGCCGTTCGAATCCACGTTGACGCAGTTCTTTTCGGCAGGTCAACCCAGCCTTTCATCCCTCCGGGGTCGATAAATGGGAAGCTGCACTTGTGTGGCGGATGGTAACAGCGTTCTGTGCAGTCACACCGGCCCCGTGACCCAGACTCGGTCTACTCAGACACGCTAACCTAGGGCTGTGTATCGGGAAAATAGGCACCCGCACCTACAGCAGAGGTGAATCAAGTAACTTCTTGCTTACGGGATTTTACCATTACCATGTAAATGTAGGGATGGCGATCCCCACTCTAAGCCAGAAAATATTTGACCCCCTCCCTTCCGATTTTTTAGAAAAAAATTAAGTTTTTCGGCCGTTCTTATGTGTCTTTTGGCCAAAACCGGTAGGTCATTTATTCCCCCTTCCCCTCCCTGAACTGGTCGGGGACTCCCGGCTCGAAATTCCGAGCCGTCACATTTACGCGTATATTTGTGATAGGATACAAGTGCAGTTACAACGTTGTTTGGTGGACGTTTCGGATTCGAACGATTTTCAAGTGCAGCAGTGGAGAAGTTGCACGTTTGTACGCAATCGGCATTTCGAGGCGCTCGTTTCTCTGCAATCGAAAGAACGCAATGCGGTGCAAATCGAGATCAGAGCTCCTTCTTTCGCCAATTCGTCCGCATTTTATTTTCTGGAGGACCTGAGCGGCATTGTAGAGCAAGCCGTGCTCGAAATGGCCCCCGGGCTGCTTCTCGAGCGCCACTTTCTCAGTCCGCTCGATTTGGCTAATAATGAATATTCGCCTATCACTTATTCTCCAGCGGCAATAATTCGTATGCAGGTAATCCTTGATCTTTAATGTTTTTCGTTTTATAAGGAGTGAGATATTTTGTTCTATCTTTATTCTATTTTTTCATTTTATCGAGGTGAATCGGCAACCCTATTTCGACCCGGCCGAAACCATTTACAGTACATAAAGTGAAGCGCCGATTCATATTATCGGTGTTTTTATAAGTTTTCGAATGGTCCCTTTTTGTCTGAAAATAAGTTCAAAAGACCAGTAAATCCGTTCTTTTACGACTGGTCTCGCTCGACCAAGCCCTAGAAAAATCCATAAATGATTGCGTAAGCAATATTTGATGTTCGAACAGAACGATACTATGGTTGCGAGGTAATCAGTCGCATCGGGTTTTTTAAGCACTGTTCTCACTATATGCGAATTTCCTTCCAGCGGCTGTAGTCCTTTTTCTTTTTCAAGCTGGTGCGCGAATCGCTCGCAAAGACAATATTCTATTTCTAATTGGACTAGCACTCAGTTTTTCATGTTCGACGAAGAGGCTAGACCCAAACAAGATGCAAAATTCCCCGCAGCTTACGTTTCATCCCGGGCATGTTCTTGCGATCTACATAGGTCCAGGCGCAGGCACGTATCTCTGTGTGGAAATGAGGGGGGTTCGGACCCCCCCTCCCCCCCCAAATCAGAAAAATCGGAAAAATATGACTTTTTAAACGTTATTTTTGCCATTTTCGGTGACTTAGCCCCTATTCCACAAATTGGTGTTGGTCCCTTAAAATAGGACTGCCAGATATACGTGCCTGTCCAGGCGAGCGTAGCAATGAAATTCTATGACGGGCTGGAATTTTTTAATGCGTTTCTGCGTTAAAAAAGGTGGATATGCGTCATGAACATCGGTTCTTAAGCGTTTCTGATGATCATTTGTCTTTTCCGTGCTTAAATTCAAAAAGTTCGATTTGACCATCAAAATATACTCAAAAATTGGCCTATCACCGGAATTTGGAGATTTAGAGCAAACAAATTGCTAAAGACGCTTAGAGCAAAATTTTTCTAAAATTTTTTTTGGAAAATCGCAACTTTGGGGGTGCAAACGTATCTCTCTTCTAAATTAGACATGTTTTAGCTCGATAAGACCCTAAGAATTCAGTTGCTGCCTATGTATCATCGAGACCAACACCGTCGGTGAACGGAAAAATTGGTTGCTCCCGCAGGCCTTCGAATCTAGTTTATAAAATTGACTACAGAAGAATTGTTTGCTTTAGCAGGTTGAACACCAGGCACGTATCTCTGGGAGGAATGGGGTTTGCAAGCCCCCAAAATGCATAAAATCGGGAAAATATGACTTTTTAAACGTTTTTCTGTGCTATTTTTGTCCTTTTCGGGCTTAGTCCTCCCAAAATCGCTGTGGATCCCCCTAAATTAGTACGGCTAGCTACGTGCCTGTTGCACAGCGAATTTCGTTGGAGCGATATGTGTGATTTAGAACTTTTAACAGGGCTTACGCCTACGTCCAATGGCGTAGTCAGAGGGGGGCATATGCCCCCTCCAAGTTTTTTCAAAAATTTTGTCGATTTTTCTGGTGGAATGCTTTTGCTCAGAAAATTAAGTTCAAAAAGGGAAAAAACGTCAAAATTTTTCGGCGCGTTGGGCCGAGTCATTATTATTTCTTGTCATGTAGATCCATGAATTCTGAAGCTTGAATCAGCTAAATTAATTTAGCGCTTTAGTGATTTAATGCACTATTTGTTTGTTAATAAAACTGCGCATGTTGATTGAGCATTAATAGTAAAAGTGCAAAAAGGATTGCGTACCACTTCTTTCTATTCTGTGCTTTGCATGTCTTTCAAGGACACGGGCGGATTTTTAGGTGGGCGAGGGGCCGACCCCCATTGGCCCAAAATAGTGCGCAAAATTGAGGATTTATTAGCGATTTTCAGGTTAAAAACGGCTAAATTTTCCGCCCAAGTCAGGGTTCCCCCCCCTTAGGAAAAATCCTGGATCCGCCACTGCAAGGACACATATTCTAAATTGAAAAGAATGGCTAAATTTGCTTGTGTTTTTGTGCATTTTCTGTTTTGAATTACATCTTAATAATAAGGCCACAAATGGGCCTGAAAACAGTAATGACAAAATCTTCATTGTCACGTTTTTTCATCTTAGTGGCAGCGACCCGTTGCTGCATTGTATTCTGCAGAGGTTGAAAAACGCATTTCAGCTCAGAAGTTTTGCGCAATGTGCATAGGAGTCCATCGATTTATATATTTTTGTGCTTAATTCAGAACCAAGATTTGGCCGGTTTTACGAAAATTTCAACTTTACTATTCAACATGAAAGTGCTTTATTTACGAAATTTTCCAGATCTCTGCGCCAGACCCCGCTTTGGCGCTGGAGCGCGCTAGCCCGAATTTCCCAGCCGCAAAATCTCGTTGTAGTGTAAAATTGTTTTTGGGGGGACAAAAAAGGGTATAGGAATTTATCAAAATTTCCGGTGCTTCGCGCCGGAATCAGTTGTTCTGTATGATTTAAACAATATTAATCGAGTTTAAAGAGCAAAAATGTCAATAATCTTTGAAACGTACCGCTGATTACTGTTACTCGTCTTTGTATTCGCTCCAGCATTGCGCTTTAAAGCCTGAATCAGTCAAAATATTCAAGTCCTTCATACTAACCTAGTAATTCGTCGTTTTTCTTGTTAGAAGCCGGCACGTAGCTCTAGGTGGAATGGGGTGTCCGGACCCCCCAAAATTGAGAAAAATCGGAAAAATAGGACTTTTAAAACGTTATTCTACGTGCCTGCTTAGAAGCTTAAACAAGTGGCATTACGTCAAAATTGTTTTGTACAAATTTCATAATTTTCTGCCCTGTCAGATTATCAGTATTCACAGAGCTACAAAATGTTAAGTGCGGTAAAAATTACTACAAATTTTTTGGTGCTTCGAGTCACTCGTGATTCCTGAACTGTTTATAAATAAAAAGGCCGTAAATTCCGCATGAAAACCTCAAAAATAACAAAAAAAATTGTATACCATATCGAAGCATTTAATGCAAAAGAAGTCTTAACAATTTTCCTGTGTTTGCCCTCCCCGAACCTAAATCCTGGCGACGCCTCTGCCTATGTCTAACGAATAAAGTTCGATTTATTTTGTAAGGAGATCAATTTTCAGTTCGCGCGGGTAATTTTTTGCAAAAAATTAATCCTTATCACCCGCAGAAACGGTTGCGTTCCTTCGTTTTTTCTCTGATATTCCATTTTATTCTTGCTGTGAAAGAATTATTTTTAGTTGCAATAAAATTTGAATATTAGTTAAATTTAAAGTCACAAAAATTCAAAATTGAAATTTGATAAGGGAATGCAACATTTGATTCCAATTAAATTTTGTCTATATTTCGTCTGATCCGTAGAAATGTTAAATGAGTTATTTTGCATCCCGCTTCCGTTGGCGGTTTCTCCGACCTGGGATTAGTCCAGAGTGCCTTAAGCGGGGTTCCAAAAGTAGGGCACATCAGGGTCAAAACCCCAACCCCGATTGCAGCAAAATTTTACCCATGGAAGCAGCGTTTTTTGTATTCGGCAAGGATTTTTTTGATGTACAAAGACTTTTCGGGACTGTTATTGTACATGTACAAAGATCCTAGGAAGACAAAAATTGCAAAAAAGGTCTAGAATTCGAAAAAGTTTCGGCGCTTCGCGCCGAAATGAGTAATTGTGTGTTCTATATATCTTTATAATAGCAGAAATTGCATTTCAAAGGGAAAAATGTCAAATTTTTTGCGCTTTGCGCCGTTTTGAGACATTATTAAGTAATTTTTGGCGTCAGAAACCCGGAAATTAGCTAAAAGACACTACCGAAAATCGAAAACCCTGTTTTACCACACTAAAATCGCGACTCTACTATATTATAGTACACAAAAATTTGCATGTACAAAATGTACAAAGATTTTTTGGGACCATCTTTGTAACACGTACAAACGGACCTCGTACAAAAAACACTGATTCGTATAATGTAAAATTTTGTACGAGGGCGAAAAATGTCAGTTAATCATCAGTTCATTAGATCCAGGAGAAAACGACAATTTGTTCGGACAACGATGAATCGAAACAGGAGCGATTCGTTGATGTCGTTTGCATGGGCAGTCGGGACGTTGCCATGTGTTTGACTCTAGGAATCGATTTGCCCGTTGTCGAGCTATCCGTGAATGGTAGGAGAGAGTTGGCGCAGCTGCTCGACCCTCCAACCGACCCAATGGGGCGCGATTGCTCCATTCTGGCTCTTAAACTGGGCGTCCCGGCTGTGCTGGCTGCCAGTCCGGCGGATCCTAGCGCCGTTTGCAGTCCGACTGATCACGTGCTTCGGCGATGTAATACTTATGTTGCGCTTACCTGCTTATTCGGCTTTGCAATTTATTTTTTAGTTTAAACCTCGGGTTTGTATTTCGTGTAAATATCGATTGAAGAAAAGGGTTTAAAGCCGCACAGCTATTTCCTCGTACGCTAATCGGGCTTTTTCATTAGTCATTACTAAGCGCTAAACAGTCGTGTTTTGGTTTTGTTCCTTGCATTAAGGTGCTTGAGGATAAACTCTGCTTCTTTTACTATGACGTACTTGTATGACTTGTTCGGTTAGATCTGAGGATGTAATAGTTGCTCAAAATGTGCACTTAGCGGATATAACCTGGTTACAATTTAGCAGCCCTGGAAGTCGAACGAATACGTAATTCTCGAAGAATTGAATATTAAAAATATCGAATATTGTCGAGTTTAAATGGACCAAAAATGTTAAAAGCTTGAGGGCCGATTCAGTAAATTATTACTTATTTTTACAAAGCTTCAGGCACGTATCTCTGGGTATAGGGGTCCGGCCGGACCCCAAAAATTCAGAAAAATTCGGGAAAATATAACTCTTTAAACGCTATTTTGTGCTATTTTTGGATTTTTTGGCTTAGTCCCCCCAAAATTGGTGTTGCTCCTCTCCGAAAAAAATAGGGCGGCCAGCTACGTGTCTGCAAAGCTTCAGCATTAATGTCTGCCTTAGTTGGGCTATTTTCTCGTTTGTTTTGACAAAATTTCAAAATTATCTTTCACTCATCAATAATTGTAATCATACGTGTTCTCTGAGGCCCTTCTCCGTAATTTCTACTGAATGCCGCAAAACGGCTGCGAGTGCGACCCACCCCCCTAAACTCAAGCTCGAAATGCGTACTTTTATGATTTTATCCAATTTTATCACAGTTTTCTAAATTTTTCCGTATATGACTTTTTTGGTGCTCTAAAAACTCTATTTTTATGTTAGAAGAGTAGTTTAGGTACAGAACAAGACATTTTTAGTTCTTGCAATAATTTCTGGTGTATTTTTTCAGTACTTGTGCCGATTTTCGCACTAATTTTGTGCTATCTTCGTGGAAAAATTTTGAAAATTTCCACGTTTTTTTCGGATCGCAAGTACTTCAGTCTGTCAAAAGACGGCAAAAATTTGCTAGTTCAAGCATAATGGACGGATTTTTTGGGCAGTTGTTGTCACTTTTGGAAAAATTTGGGGTTTCGCCTTCTTCCTCCACCCCGCCTTCAGAAATTCCTGGATCCTTCACTGCCCGGGATTGTCTATTTTCCACGAAAAAAAATTTCAAGTCAGAAAAAGCCGGATTTTCGATTTTTTGACTATTTATTGAGTTTTTTTTTAATGTTTTAATTTTTTATGTTCTACAGAGAAGTAGCATTGTCTGACACGTCAAAAACAGCGTTTTGACGCGTATTGATTGTTTTTAGCCTAGCATGTCACTTTTAAAACTTTCCAGGGCTGATCCGCTCAGAATCGCCTCATTGCAACATTTTCTGACGCTTCGCGTCACCTCAGTAATGTGCTTTGTAATGATTTTTGGTCGTAGACTGTCGTAACGTCTCAAATTTTTCGATATTACCTATTCATTACATTTATTCGTTTTCTCAGTGGCCTGGAAAAATATTTTTCTAGTTTTTTGTCGTGTTAGCATAAAATTTAAATGTTCGCGTTTCATCTTAAATAAATCAATAGACTTTTTTATGTGAGCTATGCAGAAAACAACGAAGTATATAGTCTTTCTGCTTAAATTTAGCTATTTTTCCGGCGCATAGCATAGCGCCAGGTTTTATTTAAAGTTAGAGAAATTTTCGCTCGAAATTGCCGAAAATTGTGAATTTTTTTGAAAATCTTAGCACTAGAAATCAGTGGCGGATCCAGGATTTTCCTAAGGGGGGGGCGGAACCCTGACTTGGGCGGGAAAATTAGCCGTTTTAATCCGGAAATCGCAAAAAATCGCTCAAAAATCCTTAATTTTTCGCACTATTTTGGGCCAATGGGGGGGCGGCCGCCCCCTCCCCTAAATCCGCCCCTGCTAGAAATGATTTAGAGCAAGATTAGACTTGTAAAACGACCAAAACCCGTTCATCTGCTTATGGACAGCGAATTTTTATACCTTTTTTTGACTAGTTAGGTGAAGGTTAGCTTCCGCTCCCCTTATGAAAATCTGCATCCGCCACTCGGGCATTTGACTCAAAAACAACCATATAAGAGCAACCTGGAGAAATTTCGCACGCATACCTTGCTCAGCCACTTATTTTATTTAGATTTTGGAATTCGTGGAAATGTTCTTTTCCGTCGGCTATATGATATACATTTTATCAGTTAGAATCGTTTAAATAAATTGTCTGTGTATGTAGGTCAGGTCATGGGCACACAGATCGTAAACGGTTGTTGGAATCCCTACGATACAAAAAGTAGACTCCAAAACTTTCTTTTCCAAAAAAAAGTTTGCTTTCGAGGTTTTTTAATGCTAATGTTATTGGTTAATGACGGACTCCGGAGTAAGCTGTTTTTATTCTGTTTAGTCAGTTATCTTCGACGGTTTTAAGACCCTCTAGCAGACTTGCTCAGAGTATCGACTCTGACCACGTGGCTGATAATGGATTGGGGATTTCGACTTACTCTATTCGACAGATTTTCGCAATGAATCACCCTATTTTGTTCTTGATTTTTTTGTTTTCTCTGAAATCGTTCGATGATATACGACTCAGCTTAATGAGATTTGTCGGGCACACACCTGGGCGTGGGGGTTTGGGGGTATGCACCTCCCCAGAAACCAAAATACTCCCCAGAAATCAAAATACCCCCCACCCCAGAATTCAATTTTTGAAATTTTTTTCGATTTTTTCGCAATTTTTTGATGCCAATGGATAGTGCTTGATGAGAAACGTCGAAAAATGGCGTTTTTATCGCCATACCACCATTTTTAAGGCCATTTTTTGACCTTCAAAAAATCTTGCACCCCCCCCCCAGAATTTTCTTGCTGCCCACGTATGGTCGGGCAATCATTTTTCTCCCATAAAACAGGTCTTATTTCATTCCTATGTTCAAAGAAACCCCATTTACGGCCTTACTCGTTTTTCAAACCCTTGGCTTGAACAACGTCCTTACAAAACCATATATATAAAGGCTCAAAATTTTGTAAGAGGGTCCCCGGCCACTTTTAGGGGAGGGCAAAAACACCTGAAACCGGCCAAAAATCGGAAGGGACGTCAAAAATTTTCAGACTTTGGGGGAACGACCTACTTAGGGTTGGCGATCAACTTTGGGTGGGGTCCCCAATCCCCTTGTTACATGCTTGTATGAACAGGCACGTAGCTGGCCCTCCTATTTTGGGGGGGGACCAACACCAATTTTGTGGGGTCCATGCCAAAAATAGCACAAAATAACGTGTAAAAAGTCCTATTTTTCCGTTTTTTTCTGAATTTTGGGGGGGGTCCGGACCCCCAGTCCCCTGCCCACAGCTACGTGCCTGTGTATGAAACGTTCTACTTTCAAACTCTAATCAACTTACTTATTCGTGTAACAGTATGGATTGAGTCGGCTTTGCAGGGGTGGACCAGCAACCTGACGCTGCTACAATTGGATCTCTTATAATGCATTTGTGCGACTTAGGTCGGCAGGACGCTTTAGATGCTTTGTACTGCGCTGCTCCATTATATGCGTTTGCCCCACCCGAAGCGCAGCAGAAATCAGTTGTCAGTCGGTTTGCAAATGGAAGGGATTTGTCTTGATATCGTCGGTCGAATCAAGGCCATTCATCACGTCATTGCTTTACGCCAATTCTGAAATGGACTGCAAAATGCGTTGCTTGAGTGTCGACTAGAAAATTATTTTTAGACTAACAGTTTCGCAGAAATACGCCCGTTTCGCAATCCTGATGGCTTCTTCCCGTTGATGCATTTTTTATTGCCGCTGATAATTAAAGATGTTAGCTTTTATGCAGGCTGCGCTCAGTGGCGGCGAATCTAGGATTTTCCTAAAGGGAGGGGGTGATACCCCAACTTTTCCAAAACAGTCGAAAATGGGTCCAGAAATATGTTCTTCGAACGCGAAATTTGCTTTTTTCGGCGTTTTATATGTTTTTTATACTTTTACTTAAAATCACTTCTAACGCTATTTTTTCGAAAAATTGATGAAATTTTCGACAATTATGTGCCAAAAAATTCTAAATTTCTCGGACTAAAACGGACATTTGGTGCGGAGCGCCGGATTTGTGAAATTCAGGCCAATGAACGTTTTGAAGCTTGATTTACCGCTTGCTGTCTAAAATCATTGCAAATTACACATTCATTTTATGTCATGTCCCGACGAATAATTTTGGCCAATCGGGGCGGCCCACCCCCTCCCTTAAATCTGCCCCTGTCTGTGCTGCTTTATTCGCTTTTCATACCGCAGGTTGTCGTTTTTCTCCTTGTGGCATTAATTTTGCGCCTTAGTTGCTATTCTGCTCGAAGGTTGTGATCGTTCACAGCTTGTGATCTATTTTTATACTGTTTATCTTTCCACAATCATTGTTGGTTCATCTCTATTTCTTGTGTATTTATTATTCAGCGGAGATATTAAAGATTTTGTGATAAGCAACAGAGGTATAGTCTGTTTAGTTTAACTTCGCAGTTTTCTTTTGAATTTTCCCGGAAGAAGCAGGCTACAAATGTGGTTCAAAATTAATGATGCAGTGATGCGCTTTAAGCATTGCATACGTCTGCAGATGACTCGACATACTGTAGAATATCATATTCTTTTTGTTACTTTAAAACACATTCGTAGTCACTAAACTGATTCAGAAACCTCAGAGCTAAATGAGACGATGTATAGGTACCATACAATGTAAAAAAATAATCTGTTTTACATATCTAAGCGAACAATTAGCGTGTAACTGGCTGCCACTAAATCTTAGTATTATGATGGCGTGAAAATTTCGCTCTGCTCGAATATGAAAATCAATCTCACGTGACACTAAAATTTAGTTTTTATCCAATATGAAAATTTTTGTGCTGTTGGTCGCTTCTAGTGTAACTGTAGCGCTGAGCCTACAGCTACCTCTTCCCGAATATCAAGCTAATGCGCTCGCACGGGAGTTCTCGCCCTTTTTAGGGGTTGATCACCAGCTGGCAACTCGGGGGTAAGTGGCCTGACCTGTTCATGGTAGCCCGGCCCTCTAGGCGCGCACCTAGTGGAACTTACTTCTAACCCCTTGAGATTAAGTACCTGGATAAAGTAAGTTCCCCATAAACCTAATGAGGGCTCAAAAAGATTATTATTTAACTTATTTTTGGACAGAATTCCGGTGCTTGAAAATATTTAGGGTTCCTAAGTAAAGTGTAGCTTCAGAACAGATTTTCAGCAGGACGGAAATTCAACCAAGCCCAACATCGTTAATTAAATATTTATTTATTACAATATTTTTGGAACAGAAAAATAATTAGATATTGAAAATACGACATACAGCATGAAGAATACATGCTCCCATAGCCAAATTACGCTAATGGGTAAAATCAAACAATATATTTAACAATGGCACAAAGCCTTGCCAAAGGCATACAACCAATGCCAATTGGGACACCAAAAAACGAATGATAAAAGAAAGCGTGTGGGCGAAAACATGTGTTCCCAATACGCACAGCTAATACGACGAGTTATGTAGCCAAGCAACTAGACAGCACTAACGAAGGCCTACTCTACATATGGGGAAAAAGCAAAACGGTGCTCAGCGCAGAAGCTGGTGTGGAACAGGCTCTCAGGATCAAGAATATGTAATGTGAAAAAGAAAAAAGTGTCGTAATGTCATAATGCTGACAAAACTGCATTCACATGCAGTTTTAACAGGTGCAGAAAAAGAGGCATATACGGACAAACAAAGAAAGTTGAAATGAATACACGAATATGACAAAAGGCCTATGGGCAAAAGCTTATGGTATAAGTATGTACAAACGGGATAGGCACAAATATGTGATACACATGTAATCTTTAAGTATGATAACACATATGTATACCAATTCTTACTCAAGTAACATTAAGCGCGAGTGCCCATTTTTCTATCCCAGATTTTGATTTCAAATATGTATGAAAAAGGAATGAAAAGATTATAATTTTCAGAGGAAGGTGGTCCCGGGCGAGCCGTTTCAAAGCGCAATGCTTAATGGTCGCGTACGTGCATATGAAACTTGAGCACGAAAATGTACATCTGGGGCTATCAGTCGTACCTATATGCGTAGGCATATTGCTGCAACACAAAATAAAAGTATATTTGCGTTGATCCAACGCGACGCAACAGTGTGTAGAGGGATCTCTACAATTATAATTCTCTCTTCAAAACTCA
>JAVLUZ010000215.1:1769036-1868758 GCA_036768485.1 Mermis nigrescens | reverse complement strand
TACCTACTTCCTGGTCCTTTACACTAATGCAGTAAACATGATATGTTACAGTATAATGCGTTACGAGGAGTCAAACACATCCGCATGTCACTGTCTATTATTCCAAATAAACTTAACACATGACTAAATGGGTTCAGGATCGCTTCGCTCTTTCACTAGTTCTGCTTCGCCTTTCCTCTGTCATATTTCCATCAGCTTTGCAGCTTGAACGTTCCGGTTTTCTTTCCCGCGGCTGCCACTTGGCTGGTCTTCGTTTGTTCTAACACCTCTATGCTTCTCCTATCGCGGTTCGCTGGTTCCGAAACTCATTTTTCTCGAATGATACCCACTTTTTGTAATGTTAAAAATGCGTTTTAGAGAGTTAAAACTTAAAAATTTTTGGCGCCGCAATTATTAAATTTACTTATTAGTAACTTGCCGCCCCCAATTGCACATTTTTATCAACAATCTGGTCTATAACTTCACTACGATTGAAAATCCTTATCTTCTGCACGGATTCAGTTAGTTTTTGTAATGCAAAAAATGGTTTTAGAAAGTGAAACTACAAAAAATTTTTCGGCGCTTCGCATCAAATTGATTTAATTCTTTTTTGTTATATAATATTTGGCACGCCGCGCCAACTGCAGCATTTTTATCGACAATCTGGTCCACAACTTCACTGCGATTGAAAATCCTTATTTTCTGCACGGATTCAGTTAGTTTTTTAATGCAAAAATGCGTTTTAGCGAGAAGTTAAACTACAAAAAAATTTTCGGCGCTTCGCGCCGGGTTGGTTTAATTTGTTTTGTTATTAATATTTGAGCCAGCGCCGCGAATCAACTGCAGCATTTTTATCGAAAATTTGATCTAGAACTTTACTACGATTGAAAATCCTTATCTTCTGCACGGATTCGGTTCGTTTTTTGTAATGCAAAAATGCGTTTCAGAGAGGTGAAACTACAAAAAATTTTCGGCGGCTTCACGCCGAGGTGGTTTAATTCTTACTTGTTATTGATGTTTAAGCACGCGCGCCAATTGCAGCATTTTTTATCGATAATCTGGTCCTAGAACTCCACTACGATTGAAAATCCTTACCTTCTGCACAGTTTTTGAAATGCAAAAATGATTTGAAAAAAAAAAAGAGCTGAAATTTCAAAATTTTCTAGCGCTTCGCGCCATTTGATAAATTATAGTTTTAATTGTCAAAAGCGACTTCAGAATTGGCTAAAATGCTTTACTGAAGGAAGGAAATTCAAGTTTCAACATAAACAACGTTACTGATCGTGAGATTCTTGTAGACGTCGAAGCTTTTATACAAAAAGTGCATCAAACACCGCTGTTGCATGTGTACATAAAAATTTTCCACTTAAAAACACTGATTTTTCAACACAGGCGCTCTATTTTGAACGTTTTTAGACCTCCCAAAAAATGCGGAAAAAAGTCGGACAAAGTGGAAAAAAAATTTTGGGTTCGGTCTATAATGTCAACCAAATCGCTGGGAAAAAAACGGTGTTTGCAAAGCGCCTATAAACATTTTTTTAAATACATTTCAAAACGTAAGGATTTGCTTGCATACTGAAGTACATACAATTAGTAATAGAGTATTATTTATTTTTTGCAAAAGACATTGCAAACAGGGCTTCTAATCAGAAATTTTTGATGATGTAAGTGCAACTGAAAATTGGCGGTCACTGTTTTAAGCACAGAAACTGTTTTTTCGAATAATGTGTATTGTAAACAATGCGACCTCATCAGCTTAGGCCCTTGAGCAGTACTTTTATCCTGATGAAGATCAGGAATCTGTTATTGAATGTTTGTCAGCTGTTGATGTTGAATAAAATGTTATACTTTGTGGTGCAGCATTAGTCTTCCATTATTTTTGCATCTGCCTGTATAATGCAGAAATGCTCCATGAGCTTTTTGTGAGAGAATTAATGTTCATTATTTAGCCTTGAGTGTCCTTAGGATTAACAGGCAAGAGAATCAGAATAAAATAGTTGGGTGAACCAAGGTAAATTGGCCTGAGCATGCTTGATATGCATGTGCACATACAATTGTAGATCTGCTGTACAACCTTTCCTGCAAAATATGAGCCAGGAGAATTTTCAGGAGAATCAAAATATTTTCAGGAGAATTGCACGGGAGGAATTTTTCCCCAATTTTACCTCTGTGCACGAGAATCTGAATTTTGGGACCTGGCAACATGACCGAATGCTCAGTGCACTGCATGGCACTGTTGCCATATTCTCCGTAAACAGGACATTTATGTCCGGTTTTCAGGCTTGTGGTCCCGTTTGTCAGTCCGATCAAAAGTCTTGTCCGGTTTTTCGATGTCCGGTTTTGAAGCAGATGGTCCGCTTTTGTCCGGTCCTGAAATTTTGTCTGAATCAGGTCATTGCCATGCCACGTTCTTGTTGTTTTTCACATCTGCTAACTGTAGGTAGGCACCACACACCTGGCCAGTGTCTCCTGACTGACTGGCTAGTGGCTAGTCATCGCATTCCTCCTCAATATCCCTCGTTAAGTCAAGTCAAGGGGCGAATTTTAGAATACATTCATTTGCAAACTTTAAAAAATAGCGGTTTTATGCGATTTCAAGCAGGTATCGTTAACATAAAAGTTTAAAAAACAGACGGAAAAGCCTTTGATTGAAATAAACTTAAAAAATTTCATTATCAAGTCTCATTTCCGTCTGTTTTTCAGCTTTTTTATTAAAAAATCCTACTTGAATTCGCCTAAAAACGCTATTCTCACCTTAATCGGCATTATCTTTGGGCTCTGTGCGTCTTCAGATTGGTGTTAGGGATGATCTAAGCCTAAGAAAAAGATGGGGTAAAAGTTGCTCCACTCGCTTCGCTTGCTCCGCAATTTCGCCCCATTTTCTCAGGCTTAGATCATCCCCTGGCACCAATGTAAAGGCACATATCTAAGCCTTAGCCTGAAAAATAAATATTAGAAGAGACATAGGAAGAAAATAGCATAGCACCCTTATTTGTCAAAATATACGTAATCCTTCCCTTTGTAAGTAACCTAACAAAAAATAATGATCACCGTATGGTTTGCATGACTAAATTGGGCTAAAAATTCTAATATGGTTTGTCTCCGATTCTCCTAAAAATACTTTTTCTGATAGATTCGATGACGCTGAGTCAGAAAAAGTAGCTTTTAGGGGGGCTGACGAATATTTGTGGAGATAGAGCCTAAGAACATTTTGATTATCACAGCTTTGGAAAGTTTGAAGGGCTCTATCTCCACAAATATTTGTCAGCTCCTAAAACGCTTTCTGGACTCAGCGTCCTCCGAATCTAGCAGAAGCATATTTGAGGAGAATCAGTGAGAAAAAATTGTTTGAAAAAAGTTATGCAAAAGCCCCCATTTTAACATATCTACATTGGGCTAAAGTAGAGGAGATCGGAAAGTCGTAGAAAGTTACAAGAAAGACGTTTTCTAACTGAGTTTAAGACGGAGAGTTCATATTTGAAAAAGGAATTAGGTGGCGGTCAGCATTATTGACGGGGTTGGACAGGCTGTTGAAGTTCATGTGTTTAAGGATAAGCAAAAAGTAAGCTCTGCCTTTGGGAATGTTTTAAAGCAGTCTCCGAAGCGTCGGGGGACTGTGACTGAGACAGGGTTACCAATGTCTTAGGCTTAGGCTTAGTTATGTGAATTGACATTGATGCCAGCGCATGGGTTAAGCCTGAGATAAATGGAGCTGAAAATTGTGAAGCGAGCGGAGCAACTTTTGCTTTATTTATGCCTGCAGGCAAGCCCATGTCTGGCATCCAATCTGAATCCGCAAGCAATTGCTGTGGCCACAAGTTGGAATCTGAAAAATATCCCCAACGCAATTTTTTCTCTTTTTTCGCCTATCCTTAAGCACGTGAACTTCAACAGCCTGTAACTCGCTTAATAATGCCAACCGCCACAAACAGATTCTTTCAAATTTGAACTCCCCATCCCAAAGTCAGTTATAAAATGTCATTTTTTTAAAATTTGACTTTTTTCAGTATTATACTCTTTCGCCCCTACAATGAAGTTCTGAGGTTAAAAAAAGCGTAAAAAACACTGTTTTTGGAAAAATTGTAGAAAAAAACCATATTAGATAAAATTCGGTGATTTGATCCATGCCAGCTAAATTTTTGGCAAATAGGTACTTGCCCACAACTCACCAGCTTGCTTATACGAACATCTTAGGCTTAGGCTTAGAAAGTGTATTCACATTGGTGCCAGCTGATGGTCTAAGCCTGAGACAATTGGTCTCAAAAGCCTGAGACAACTCTAACCATCCTCTACATTCATTCGCTATATTAAAAATGATATTTTACAGCATTATGCCGCAGTCAGAACAGCAATATAGTACATTACATATACCGAGCCAAGTACGCGCTGGCTGACCCCAAGCCCCTGGGCTGGACGCGTTCGAACATTAAAAATTTGGGCAACATCCATCCCTTCCTGGCGTGTGTTGACGCATTGCGGAAGTTATCAGCCCAATGCTATTGCTTCGCCAGTCAACCAAACTCGTCAATCATAACAAACGCTTCGTCGATGCGCGTGTGATATTACTTGTCTCTTTAGATGTTTTCAGTCTATGCTGCTTCGCCAGTCAACAAAATGCGTTGCAAATGCGCTTATTATAAATTCCACGCGCGATGTGCTGGTTGCATTACACTGCTTCACCAATTTTTCTAATCGTGTAGGTATGTACACACAACCGTACAATATGTATGTATCGCGTATTTCATTCCTTGGCTCCCAGCCCTGGGCTGGACGCGTTCCCTCATCATTGCGCCCCAAGAGAAAAGCCGGGGCGCAGAAGCAGGAAGCACAGAAGTTCACCCCCCTCCGCCTATGCTATAACAGAGGAGACACTGCTTCTCTGCAATCCAGTGGAGCAGGGCCTATAACACAAAACATAGCTGTATATACTTTGTGTTGCACCCTAGGGACGTAGGCTATACTACTGACGTTTTAAGTCTTCTGAATTCACATTATTATTATTATTATTATTATTATTATTATTATTATTATTATTATTATTATTATTATTATTATTATTATTATTATTATATTTATTATTATCATTATCTGGGATATTGCTCACTTTTCCTCTTCAGGCTGAATTAGCGGGTTGTAATTATCGATGCTTCAGAATGCCGGATGACGAGCGTAAAAGTTGCTCGCTTCCGTCTGCTTTCGTAAAATGCAAATCAGTGAAAGATTTAATAAGATGCGGAAGCGGAGAGCATGGCCAAGATACTCCTATGAGTGCTCTGTATAACAATGTCCTATGTGTAGACTTACGTCAGATAACTAGCATAACAAATTGAAATATGATTTTTAATTAAAAATTCGAAAGTCTATAAGAAAGCTCTATAGCGTGCTTTCTCGTATGAAACCATCCGGATATTCAGCATTTTTCTGCTCACATTTAGCGATTTAGCGTAAATTATTGATGCGGGACTACTAGCAACTTATTTAAGCCGCCAGAGTGGGCAAGGTAAGGGTGTCAAAAGGAGGGGGTAGGAGAATCCAATAACGGTCACGTAGTAAGCATAGGCATATTAAAATGTTATTCACTGAGGTCGAAGGCATATGAATTCAATTCTGTTATTTTTTTGGTAAAAAAATGCTCATTCTAAACAACGTATAAAGCGGAAAATTCACTACTATGTGACGAACAATAGACAAAAAGTTGATAGAGACGATGGAAAATTAATAATTTTGCAGTAAATTGAACAGGTTCCCTGAACTTTTATTCAACTGCAACTAACGTTCCACCAAAATCGCCTGGCAGTACCCGTTTTCTGCAAAATCTGAGAGGGCTTACGCCACCCCCTCCTTAGGTGCACAAGGTCCGGGGTCGGCTTGGGGGGATGAAATGCCAAAAATCTAAAACAGTAAATTTAACGTTCACGATTTTTTGCTGTTTTAATGATCAAAATGGTCAAAATAGCCTATAAAACGTTTTTTCGTGTTAATAACACATTTTAAAAGCATTTTTTAGTCCATTTGACTGCATTATATCACTTTTAACACTAAAAAATGCAAAAATTCATCAATTTAGGGCGCTTTTGAGTAAAAAGTACTTAAAGTACTAATCTGCGCGAAGCGCCGGAAAATTTTGACATTTTTACTAATTTTGATGTCAAAAATGAAGCAGAACAAGACCTGTTTGCTCGAAAAATCGCCGGACAGTACTGGTCTAGCTGACCCCTCGGGGGGGGGTTAATACCCCCACCCCTTCACCCCCTATGTGCATGTGTGCACCCCTCTCCATGCCCTTCTTTGTTCAAAGCGTACTTCCATTGAATAGTGATTTTCGGTTTCTTCATCATAAGAGCCACTGTTTTTTGTATAGGCGCGTTTTGCTACCAGCGATTTTTTGTGTTTGGCAAAGATTTTCCCGATCGTACCAAGGCTTTCAAGTTCGTCTTTTGTTACATGTACGAAGATTTTTGGGAAGATCAAGAAATTGCAAAAAAGGTCTAAAAATTCGCAGAAATTTTCGAAGCGCTTACGCGCCAAAAGGAGTATTGTGTGTTCTATATATCTTTATATTGGCAGAAGTTGCATTTCGAAGGAAAATATATCGAATATCCCGGCGGCTTTGCGCGCGATTTGAACACGATTCTTAGTTATTTTTGCCCTCAGGAGACCCAGAAATTAGCTAAAATACACTACCAAACGTCTAACAACTCTGTTTTTACCACACTAAAGCTCGCTTACTGTACCATATTATAGTACCCAAAAATTTGTATGTACAAAATTTACAACATCTTTGTACATGTACAAACGGACCTTGTACAAAAAACACTGGTTTTGTATCTACCGCTAAATTTCAAATCGATAATCTCATTTTTCTTCTTGTCCTTTCTTTGTTTGTGAATGAAGTCTTTTTATTCTTTATTTATTCATTTTGTTTTAGTTTTGTGACTGACTTCCGTCATGATAACTAAGCTGTGCTCTCAAATACGATTTATTTGTAGCTTCTAAAGGTCCAGAGTTGAGAGTTTGGGCAAAATCCTAAATTTCGTAATCAGCAACTTGGGGGTTTACGTCCTTTTTTTGTAAATCAAACGCTTATACGATTTAAAACACCTACATACATATTTCGCGTTTACATACATTATTTAATGAGGTAAGACTGCTTTTAAAAGTGTTTCTTAGTTCATTTTGTCTCGTTTCTTCGTTTTTGTCAATAAAGAGGAATTCATTTAAAAGTTTGACCTTTCATTCTATTTCAACGTCATTCTAGGCATTTTATAAGTAAACACTAAAGAGGGCAGAAATGCATACTATTTTTCCCAAAAAATGTGCAGAATAATGTCCGATATCTCAAAACCGCCTGGCGATGACTCAAGTTTTGAACCCTGAGATGGGGTAATAACCTCTCTCTCATCCTCAAGGAAGTGTGCGTTGCGATCGATTGCCTTCCGCACGTTAAATTTCTGTCTAAAAACTTTTGGCGTATCTCTTTCTTTTTATGATAGCCCCAAAAACACAAGTTTTTTTTTTTTTTTGAAAAAACGGGCGGGGGGAGAGGGAGAGGGAGCCGATCTCAAGTTGGTAGGTGGGGGAGACAGTCCTTGGGTTGAGGATCCCAATCCCTCTTTGACTTTTTTCTGCAGGCATACATTTAACAGCTCGAGGTTTTGGGTGGGGGTCCTTTGCCGTTTCCAGAAGAGAGGTAAATGACCTCCAATTTTTGGTCAAAAACGGCCAAGAAACACTTAGAAATGAGAGAAAAACGCAATTTTTCTCTTCTCCAGAAACGGGGGGGTGGGTTAAGAATTTTCGGGCTTTGTGGGATGGGATAGGACCAGTGATCGTACGGGGTCAGATTTTCACCCGATCAGGGTCAGGGTCGGGGATGAAAAGCCCCGGTTTCGGGGTCGGGGTCGGGGTCGGGGTTGAAGATTAACAATTAACATTGCATGATCACATACCAATTTGAAAAGGATAAAAACGATACCTTCACTTGTTTGTAGAGCATACTAATAAAGCTGGTTATGTTCAATATTTTATTTTCATTCCAAGTTCAAGCATGGTTTTAGCAATTTAGCATTACTTTCAATTTTAATCACTAATCGCTCTCGCTTTTTCGTATTCTTCCACAGTTTTTTCATAACGGTTTTCTATGGCGCACTGATTGTAGAACAGCCAATGGCGCGAAGCGCTGAAAAATTTTCGATATTTTTACCGTTTTCATGTAGAATTTACGCCTTTTTATTGACAAACAGTTCGGAAATCATAAGTGGCGCAAAGCATCAAGAAATTCAGTCATATTTTACCGCCCTAAGACAATAATCGGCGGTGCTAAGCGCAGGAAAATTTTGACGTTTTTACTCTTTAAACTCAATTTATACCGCTTAAATCATACAGAACAGATAAACTAATTGCGGCGCGAAGCGCCGAAAAATTTTAAAAATTCCTAATCCTTTTACCTTTTCTGTCCTCCTAAAAATCTCTTTCAACATGTAGAACGAGATTGTACGGCTGGGGGTCTGGGGTGGCGCGCTCAAGCGCCACCAGCGAGGTCCAGAGCAGAACCCCCGAAAATTTTGTTAAAAAGCACTCTAATTTTTAATTAGTAAAGTTAAAATTTTCGCAAATTGGCAAAATCTCGGTTCTGAATTAAGTCAAAAAAAACTTAAAATTGATGAACACCTACACTGCACAAAACTCTCTGAGCTGAAATGCGTTTTTCGACCTCTGCTAAGTATGTAGCGCAGCAACGGGTCGCAACCAATAAGTCATTGAAAGATGTATCAATGAGAATTTTGTTCTTACCATTTTCAGGCCCATTTGTTGCCTTCTTATTAACTAGTTCAGAAAACAGAAAATGCGCAAAAACACAAGAAAATTTGGCCTTTCCTTTCATTTAAAATAGAATTATGTGTCCTTGTAAAGAAAGATAAACAAAGCAGAGAATAGATAAATTGGTACGCAAACATTTTCGCACTTTTACTATTATGCTCAACAAGCATGTGCAGTTTCATTCAATGAACTAATAGTGCATTAAATCACTAAAGTGCTGCGAAGTGCTGGATTATTTTAACAGATTCAAGCTTTTAAATTCATTGGATCTGCATAACAATAAATAATAATGACTCGGCGCGAAGCGCCGGAAAATTTGACGTTTGTGCCTTTTTAAACTCAATGTTCTGGACACATTGCGCCAGAAAAATCAACATAATTTCTGAAAAATTCCGGGGGGCATGTGCCTCCATTCCCCCCGGCTACGCCTGTGATTCCGCAGTAATTTCGGCGCACTTCATAATGGAAAATATGCGAACATGTATGTACGTCTTAACAACATGGCGACCAGGAGTACTTTTTATGAAATATCGCGAGTGTCGAGTTTAACATATTAATTTTGCTGGTGAATGAATCGTCCTTGTTCCGACTTTATTTGCTATTTATACAATTCTTCTATGTACCAACAAATAAAATGCTATATTTCACCCCGAAAAAGGTTCAACCCCGACTCGAAAAATCATGCCCCCGGTCGGGGGTCGGGGTCGGGTTTAGGCCGGGGTTTTCGGGGTCGGGGTCGGGGTCCCCGTACGATCACTGAGATAGGACGTCCAACTTTGAGTGGGGGTTCCCCGCAGACTCCCCCTATGATATGTATGGTTACAGGCGTGTAAAATCCAATTAGCTCGCTTGTTTACACAAAAAACGATTGTCTAAATTCAGAGGAAGCAAAAGGAGCTCGAATCGGAAGTAGCTTTGCTTCAAAAATCTTTAGCTCGTTCGAAGCAGGATAATTTGCGCCTGGAAGAGGAAAGGGTGAAACTGTATGCTCTGAGGAAGGTTAGAAAAAATTTGGCGATTAAATATTTCGATTCTTTTGAACTAATGCTGCAAATTTTCGATTTTTTATATTTTCTAAATTTTCAGAATGATTTTGAAATTTTGTCCAATCTTTCTTGTCAATTTAGTCACGTTCAAACGTTGAAAAAATTTTCATGTTAAATTTACTATAATTAATTTTTACAAATTTTTTTAAATAATTTTTTATGTGCTTTAAGCAAGAGCAAAATGAAATGGCCGATATGCAAATGCAGCATGAAGCTGATCGCGAATTGGTTAGATCGCTGAAGACCGATTTAGATAAACTTTACATGAGCTTCAAAGTAAAAAATCTTTAGAATTTTAAATTAATTTTTTCGAATACATTTGATTTATTAATTATTAATTAGTTCTTCCTGACAATATTTATATATGTATAGAGATGTCTAAAACAGAGTTTTTGTTCGATTCAATTCAGCAGACTTCCAGCGTATTTTCTATGAAAAAACGTTGGAATTACGGCCAAAATGTACAGAAAATTGTTCTGCAATAGGCCTTCAATTTAAATCACAGACTGTAACATTGAGTTCTGTTTTGGTTTTATAATTTTTTATTTATTAATCATTTTCATTATGTAATTTATTATTTATTTATTTATTCTTTTTTATTTTTTATAATTGTAATCCTTTTTTATAATTTTTGTTTTTACAATATATTTATACATGAATTATCTATGTTTTTTAATATATTTTCTGTGTTATTACGATTTAATTCAAACAGATTTTGCTATTTACAGTGCTCGCCATGAAACATGACGCACTATAATCGTCAGATTTATATTAGATGATGCGTCGCGAGCGCCGCGTTTCGTCTATAATGCGCTATCATCTCTTTTTTATTATTATGGGATATTTATCTGTATCATGCCGTTAATCTGGCGGTGCAGACGGTGCAATTTAGCTATTAATAGCGTCAACAAGAAGGAAGCGCGCATGTGAATGCCGGAAGCGTGCACGTGCCTGAATATAGAACGGAATTCACGTGCGCATACTCGCCTGAATACAGAACGGCATTCACGTGCACGCCTTTGGCATTCACGTGCGCGCTTCCCTCTTGTTGGCGCTATTAATAGCTGAATTGCGCCGTCCGCATCGCCAGATTAACGGCATGATACAGATAAATATCCTATAATAATAAAAAAGAGATGTTAGCGCATTATAGACGAAACGGCGCTTGCGACTCATCATCTAATAAAAATCTGACGATTATAGTGCGTCATGTTTCATGGCGAGCACTGTGTTATTTAATTTATTTTGACAATCGTTTGAACTCAGTTTTAATTTTGCTTACTGGAAGTATATACATAGAATATGATAAAAGTATTAAGTACTGTAAATTTAATAAATTCGTAATAAAAATAGAAGGAATTATCATAATAAATTTAGTTCTAGCCACAAAATTTGATTCTCAGATAATATCGTATTATTTTTTTAAATCGTTTTTCTTTTTATTTTAATTTTATGAATTATAATTTAAAATTGATAAATTAAAATTACTTTTTCGAGAAATCAGTAATAATGAATGCATATGTAGAATCAATCTCTGAATGCTGATTTTTAAGAATTATCGTGAAGCGAAAGAAAGGGAGATTCATCAGGTTTCTAAGCAGAAAGTGAAACTGGAATCGAAACTAGCTACGATTGATTATTTACTGCCGGATGATTTTGCCATTCAAAATTTTACTGGCGACTCGCTATTGCCAAATTTTGGTTAGTTTATTGGTATACTGTTAATTTTTTGCATAGTTTTATTTTTGAACTTTTCATATTTTTATTTCTTTAATGCTTGACTTATACGCATAATGTGCAGGTAACTTTTTTAGAAAAGGAGTCACCCGTGGCAAAAACAATGCAAGTTTTTGAAAAAATGTTTCATCGATATTTATTTTTTACGTGTGTTTTACTTTATTTTTATAAATTACAAATTTCGAGCATACTTTTGCATATTTTCTATGTTTAATGAATAAATTTCTTTTTGCAATTACAGCGGGCAGGTATTATTGCTGTTATTATTACTTTTTTATATCAATCAGTAGTGATCGACCGGAGCGGCCAAAATGGCCGGAGCCGGAGATCCGGCTGAGCCGGATTGGACCATGTTGCTCCGGCCGGAGACGGAGCCGGAGGCCGGAGGCCGGAGCCGGAGAAATATTATTTTACACGTATGGATAGATAGGACATGTTTGTGACCAAGACCTAGACCATAGTGCACATGCATCTCAACTGCATGCCAGCTAGTTACTCATGTAAAATAGACTACATTCAACAAAATTCTATTCAAAATTACTCGGCAATCTTGCCATCATTTTGCAACTATGTAAGTGTCTATAACATCTTCACTGTTCGCAGTATCTATAAAATCATCAATATCATAACTATATGAGCTGCGTCAGCAATTCGCTGATTCGTTTTAGGACTTGGAAGATCTAATGTGTGGTATCCAGTTGCTTTAAAATTGTATTTTAAAAACAGAAACTTGCGCATGTTTTGCGGCTTTAAGCGATTACGTTGCCCATTAGCTATATCTCTGGTGTATACTATATCCAGGGGCGGATTTAGGGGGCAGGGGGGCGGCCGCCCCCGGTACTAGCCCAAAATAGTACGCAAAATTATGGATTTTTGAGCGATTTTTAGCGATTTTCGGGTTAACCCTCCTGCTACCAAGGGGTCACGCACCCTAGACTTACCAAGTTCTAGATCGAAAATCTAGTCATTGGGGAGATAACAAAAATGAATAAAAATACATATTTCTGGTAGCCAAGAGCATGAGAAGTTCAAAAATGTCATTGAGTTTGCACAAAACTGAAAACCAATTGAAAAAAAACGTATTTGAACATTCAAAAATGTGTAAGAAATACGATCTGCAACACGCGTAACACATGTTATAAAATCATGAAATCAAGCTTTTCTAATAAAATATAGGTCGATACGTTTTCTTTTGCTTAATAAAACATGTGTTGCAGTAAAAAAAGAGGGTACTGAGAAGCTTGCCACATAAGAATTTATGGCCTTACAGTAAATTGCAAAAAACAGGCAACTAGATCACGGATCTAGAGCTCGGTAAAAGTAGGTTTAAAACGGCTAATTTTTCCGCCCAAGTCGGGTTCCGCCTCCCTCCCTTAGGGGTACCGCCCCCAGGAAAATCCTGGATCCGCCACTGACTATATCTCAAAAGAAGTGCGGACAAAACATCAAAAATGACACGATTATATGAGCTTGTATGAGGAATAGTAGGATCACAAAAAGAAACGTGGACAAAACATCAAAATCGGCATGATTATATGAGCCTGTATGAGGAATAAAACGTGAAAAACATTCATTGATCTTACCCAGTGTTCTTTTTTTGTACAAGGTCCGTCTGTACATGTACAAAGATGGTCCACGAAGTCTTTGTACATTTTGTTTATGCAATTTTTTGTGGACTATAATGTAGTACACTATCGATTTTAGTGTGGTAAAACGGGGTTTTCGATCTTTGGTAGTGTATTTTAGCTAATTTCTGGGTTTCTGACGCCAAAAATTACTAAAAATTGTCTCCAAACGGCGCGAAGCGCGCGAAAATTTGACATTTTTCCATTCTACATGCAAATTCTGCCATTTTAAAGATATACATACAAGGAGAAGCAAACTCATTTCGGCGCGCAACGCCAAAAATTTTTGGGAATTTTACAACTTTTTAATTTTTGTCTTCCCAAAAATTTTTGTACATTTTGTACACACAAATTTTTAGGTACTATAATATGGTACAGTAGCGATTTTAGTGTGGTAAAAACAGAGTTCTTCGACTTTTGGTAGTGTATTTTATTTAATGTCTGGGTCTCTAAGCGCTAAAATCACTAAGAATCGTCTTGAAACGCCGAAAAATTTGACATTTTCCCTTTTGAAATGCAATTTCTGCTATTATAAAGATATATAGAACACTCGATTACTCATTTCGACGCGGAGCACCTAAAGTTTTTGCGAATTTCAGACCTTTTTTGCAATTTTTGTCTTCCCAAAAATCTTTGTACATGTACAAAGACGGTCCCGAAAAGTCTTTGTACTTTGGGATAAATCTTTGCCGAGTACAAAAAAACACTGATCGTACCCATCTATTTTTGCATAATTTATGCAGCAATTTGAGACGCTGTTGTCTCCATAGCCTGCCCTAAATAAAGCGTCAATAGGCAACATTTGATTTTTAAAGCATGATTGTGTGTGACCGTATATACATAGGTACGTTACATACTTATGCTATGTTCAGTGAACCGCGAATATGACATACAGAATGTACAGCAACATTATCTGGAAAATCATTAATGCATGTGCGGTGCAAGCCAGACTGTATCTTATGCTACTCTATGAGTTCCAGTGTTAACAGGAATTTCCTGCAGTGGTTTTCACAGCGATTGCATGAATTGATCAGTAGAGTAATTTTCTTTCCTCCTAAAAAGAATATTTTACTATTGTAGTGCTGATAGACACTTTATTTGGTGCTATTTCCTTTTTCTGTCATTGTATTGTGCTCTGACTAAATTTAATACGCATAATGTCAGCAATTAGTACGTTTGGTCAATATGCACAAAAAAATTCTCCGGCCTCCGGCCGATTTTTGGATGTCCTCCGGCCGATTTTTGGATGTCCTCCGGCCGGAGCACCGGAGTGGAAAAAATGGCCGGATTTGCCGGAGGCCGGAGCCGGATCTCCGGTCGATCACTATCAATCAGTGACTACTTTCCGAACACATATTTTATAATCGATTGAAGGAGCGAAACCCGTAATCAACGTGTTGAATTCATCCGAGTGGAATTTATCAGCCGAAGCTTCATCAAGCCTTTTATTACCCGAAGATATAATGCAAAAAGTAATACATAGCATAAGCAGAAAATTTGGGATTTTGAAAATTCCGCCTTTTTTTGTAATTTCGCACACCTGTCCCTAAAACCATTTTTTCGGTTTGCCAATGGCTACTTACTCACCCCTTTATTCCTTTTCATCGTATTATTGAAGCCTTTGTAGAAGGTTCTTGAATAATATGTGACTTCTTTTTTGTCACGTGACTTCTCCTATTTGGCCACGTGACTGCTCCTATTTTGTCACGTGACTTATCCTATTTCGTCACGCGATTTCGAATGCATTATCTTAATTGATTTAAATTGAATAATATGCGACTTCTCCTTTTTTGTCACGTGACTTCTCCTATTTTGCCACGTGACTGCTCCTATTTTGCCACGTGACTTATCCTATTTCGTCACGCGATTTTGAATGCATTTTTTGATTAATTTAAATTTTGTTACATCTGCTTTGCAATGCTCAGTAGTCATTATTTATTTTTTCGGAATGGAATTGATTTATAGGAATGCATATATTTTATACCTAGTGTTGTTTAATCTTGGCTGCTGAAATTGCTTTAATATTAAATATTAGTTACTATGTAGCTATTAGCTAAGAAAAATGCTCCATGCTTTGTCGAGGACATAAAAAATGAGGACTAGAAAAGTCACCTCATGCATGCAAAAATTATCAGAATCTGCTAAAAACCACGAAAAAACAGGGTTGCCTTATTTTCAATTATCCGAATCACATTTTTCATCAGTAAGCATGACAAGGTGCCTGGCACTATAACAGTATTTTGTACGTATTGACAATGCACCCCACAGCATCAGTGATGTAGCCTACATATCCTTGTTTTTTAGAACTTGGCTGATTATTTCGCAAGTTTTTCTTGACTGACCCAATAAAAAATCTGTCTGAAGGTGCTGTATGGAGGAAATCCTGTTTGCCACAGTCAGCCGATCATTAATTTTTCATCATACATGTGCACGGTCAAAAGTTCTGGGTGGGGGAAGGGGATAAACCGGGTTTTCCTTGGTAGGGAAGGGGTTGGTAAATATGTAATTTTCTACCTACTTAATGTCAAATTTTTGTACTTAATTCGTCGTATTTAATTTTTCATCAATATTTATGGTTAAATTTGCATGAAAACAATAACAATAAAGGTAATTGGATGGCCTGTAACATCAAAAATATACAAAATAATGGAAGAAAATTATCTGGAAGAATTAACTGGACGGGCAACTGCTCGAAAATTAGTATATGAACCTGAAACTATACTGTTTGAACGTCATTTAACGTTTTTTCATGGTTCGAGCAACAGGTTTGGCCCCAAAACGGCCTGAGGGGGGTATGCCGTCAAAAAGTTGTGGTAGGGGTACATCCATACGTGGGCAGCTAGAAAATTCTGAGGGCGGGGTGCAAGATTTTTTGAAGGTCAGAAAATGGCCTTAAAAAGGGTGGTATGGCGATAAAAACACCATTTTTCGACGTTTCTCACCAAGCTCTATCCATTGGCATCAAAAAATTGCGAAAAAAACGAAAAAAATTTTCAAAAATTGAATTCTGGGGGGGGTATTTTGATTTCTGGGGGGTATTTTAGTTTCTGGGGGGTGCATACACCCCCAACCCCTTCCCCACGCCCGACTGTGGGTACATCCCATCACCCCAGTGTGCATGTGTGATTTTCATACATTTTGGCCTTCATCCTACCTCGGTTTTCCCTAAGATATTTTACATTGTTTTACCCGCACGTCTGGCCTGCGTATAATACATATTGCCGGCTAATTGTAGTATTTGTTAAAAGGAGAGATTCCTTAGATTTCGATATTTTCGTCACAGCTATTATCATCTATCTGAGCGCGTCAAGCAATGATATTTTGGTACTTTCGTCTCTCTCTCTCAATTTTTCCTCTAAAATTTAAATCGATTCTGAATTTTTGACGTATAATTCTTTTTTTCTGCTCCGTTCAGATTTTGAAGAACATCTCGTATCTTAGTCAATTAGGCATGTTACATTGCTACAGCGGCAGTTTGCACGTAGCCGAGGATACTGTAGCGAAGGCTTTGAAAGCCAAGGAGGCTCTATTGGGCGATCCCGAGTGTCCCGATCTCATTCAGGATGTGCTTAATTTAGCATCCGTTTTAACGCGTCTCAAACGATGGGACGCCGTGGAGCAGCTTTTAAAGTAATTAATTCTGACCTTGTCAATTTTTGACCGGCAAAAAAATTAAAGCAGCTGAACACTGCGTTTTTTTGTACAAGGTCCGTTTTTACACGTACAAAGATGGTCCCTAAAAGTCTTTGCATTTACATTTCGTACATGCAAATTTTTGTGTACTATTATATAGTACAGTAGCGATTTTTGTGGTAAAACAGGGTTTTTCGACCTTTGGTAGCGTATTTTAGCTAATTTCTGGGTTTCCGTCGCCAAAAACTACTAAAAATTGTCTCAAACGGCGCGAAAGCGCCGAAAAAATTTGACATTTTTCCATTCTAAATGCAAATTGTGCTATTCTAAAGATATATAGGACCAACAATTATTCATTTCGGCGCGAAGGGCCGGAAAGTTTTGAGAATTATCCATCTTTTTACAGTTTTTGCTTTCTCAAAAATCTTTGTTCATGTACAAAGACGGTCCTGATAAGTATTTGTGCATCGGGAAAAACCTTTGCCGAATACAAAAAAACCGAGATTGTGATTTGAAATTCGAAATCTGAAGTGCTGCGTTAAACGTGTGTGAATTTTTCTAACAGTGTTGTCGAGCTCTATTTTAAACCAATGCATACAGTGTTGTGTTGTAAAGGATCCACAGCTAGGGAGTATTCAGCAGGTGTAAGAAATAAAAATAAGGTGCGATCCGAGTCAGAAAATAACAAAATGGGTGGATTTGTGCGCAAATGCTCGAAATCCTGAAAGAATCGTAAATAAAAGTCAATTTTATGCTATCTTGATGTTAAACCTTTTTTAATCCATTCCGACTAAAAACGGTCTTCTGACTGAGCTCTACCAAACCTGATTGCCCCTAGCATATCGTTTATTAGTGTTAGTGTGGTTTTTAAGCATTTTTAGGCTTTTTCTTTGCATTTTTTACCTTTCCCTAGTGCTGCTTGAAACTTATCGTTGAATTCGTGGGAAAATATTATTAGCAATAATAATAATAATAATAATAGTAATAATAATAATAGTAATAATAATAATAATGGTGATGATGATGATAATGATGATCATGATAATAATGATAATGATCACACCTGGGCGTGAGGGGCTTGCGGTTGGGGTATGCACCGCCCGGAGAAATCAAAATACCCCCCCCCCAGAATTCAATTTTTGTAATTTTTTCCGTTTTTTCGCTATTTTGTGATGCCAGTGGATAGTGTTCGATGAGAAACGTCGATAAAATGTCATTTTTTCGCCATACCACCAATTTTAAGGCCATTTTTTGACCTTCAAAAACTCTTGCACACCCCCAGAATCTTCTTGCTGCCCACGTATGATAATGATGATAATGATGGTGATGATGATGATGATGATGATGATGATGATGATGATGATGATGATGATGATGATGATGATGATAATAATAATAATAATAATAATAATAATAATAATAATAATAATAATAATAATAATAATAATAATAATATTAATCAATAATAATAATAATAATGATAATTTATTATTATGTATTATTATAATAATTATATATTATTATTATTATTATTATTATTATTATTATTATTATTATTATTATTATTATTATTTTTATGGTTATTAATTATTTATGTACCGCATATGTTTTAAATCGAGCTTTGAGCATCAAATTCAAAATGAGCTCCAGCTCGCAGGATGACTCATCGATTCGCGATCTAAAATTGCGATTAGCCAGCGTTTACGTAAAATCGGGTCGAATCGACGAGGCGCAGCGCGACTTGGAGCGATTGGTCGATCGTTTTTCCGACTCGGACGATGATCCGGTCGAATTGGCCAAGATTCTTTGTCACTTGTCGGCCGTTTATTGCCAAAAAGGCGAATTTGGCAAAGCCGAAATTTCGTTGAACAAAGTTTTTCTACTCTGTCAACGCGACGACTCGCCGTCCGGTCAAAAATTGTACGCCAGGGCTCAAAAAATATACGCAAAAATGCAGCTCGACGTGGTAAATTACGCGTGTCTGCTTTAGTTTACACTTCACTTGCCTTAATGCGCTGTTGTAAAGGAAAAGTTTACATCGCTTTTTAAATCGGTTTGGGAATGGCGGGAAGTTGACCTGTTTTGGAACGAAATTTTTTTGGTACTTTACACTGGAGCATATAATTTTATGTTTTCAATTTTTGGCACTTTAAGTTGTTGTTGTCGGAAGATAATAATTGCTTAGTGCACTTTAAACAAAATTTGCTTAACTTTTAATCTAACCTTAATTTTTTAATTTTTTCAATATCTTTTTAAACTTTTTTGTCATAGAAAATCTATGTTTTAAAAATTTTTAACTATATTTTTGTACGTTATTATTACAAAAATTTACAGATTTTACAATTTTTTAATTTTTTAAGAATTTTCAATTTTTAAAATTTTTCAATTTTTTAAAATTTTAATTTTTCAAACATTTTGATTCTGTAACCTACAGTAATACAGTTATACGGTACTAATTTTTGTTCTGTAAAAAATTTAGACTATTTAAAGTTTCAAACAGGCAGTTTGGAAGCGCATACTGTCGCTCGCTGTACTTTCTATAATTACTTCTGCTCATAAGACTTATACCGAAAAAAGTTTAGACTGTTTAAACTTTAAACAGGGCAGTATGAAAGATATGCATTCTGCCATTTATAAGTAAAAATTTGTATGTTTCTGTCGTTCATTTTATTTATTTTTATGTTTATCCTTTTTCTTTGCCTTTTGTTTCTTCTAAATTGCTTTCTTTATGCGATTCATGAGCAAAGTTTACACGGTTTAAAGTTTAATAATAATGATACAGTAATACAGTCCTGTCCGCACATGCACAGTATGGGAACTCTGGGAGGGCTGAAATTATAAAATGCCTTTTTGGCCCAAAAATGGCAGGTTTGCGTCAAAAACATCATTTTTTGGCGTTTCTGACGATGATCTATCTTTCTAGGACATAAAAACATAAAGACTTCGAAAAAACCAAAAAAGTCGAACAAATTGAACAAAATATAGTCAAAACATAATAGTAATGGCGCGAAGGGCTGAAAAATTGACTTTTTTGAGCAGATATATAGCTAAACACGCTTACAAAAGTTCCTTTTTAACAAATTTTTCACAGAATTTTTAGGAATTTCCGAAAAATCGCAAATTCTGTGGGGAAGGAGTGAAAAAATTCTATGGGGGGGGGTGAAAATTTTTCTGGAGGGCTGAAACCTCCTCCAAACCCCCTTCAAGATCATGTATAGTACTGTCTTTTCCGTGACTACCACAGTATTTTTTAAGAACTACTACAAAGCGTACTGTCTTTTTCGTAACTACTAGAGTATTAAGTTACAAGTTTGAAAGTCTAAATATCCAAAAGACATTTAACTATAGATGATCTAGGGGGTTTAAACCTCCGCAGAATCATTTTTCACCCCCCCAGAATTGGCGATTTTTCAAAAGTTTCCTAAACGTACCTGAAAATTGGTAGAAAAAGTGTCTTTTTAAGGGTTTTTTGGCTATCTATTTGCTCAAAATCGCAAAATTTTCGGCGCTTCGCGCCATATATTCATGTTTTAAGCGATATATTGGTCAATTTATTCGACTTTTTTTCGAGATTTTTGTCATGATTTTATGCTCTAGAAGGATAGAGTATCGTCAGAAACGCCGAAAAACGATGTTTTTTTCAACGCGTACCGGCCATTTTTGGGCCCAAAAAAGGCACTTTAGGTTTTCACCCCTCAGAATTCCCATACTGTGCATGTATGCATTTAACTGTCTAAAACTTATGCAGTGCAATACGAAAGGACGTACTATTCTTTCTATATCTAATTCAGTAATGAGGTTTTCGATGCCGAAATGGTTTCAACTGTTAAATATTTGAACAGCGCTGTACGAAAGAGCATACTATTATTTCTACAGCTAAAGCTTTACACTGAAATTAGTTTAAACTGTTCTAAAAATTTAAACAGGGCAACGTGGAGGACGCCGCTCGATTATTCATGCAGTCCAGCAGCTCGAGCGGCTCGCACTCCTCGAGTAGTCGCAAAAATAGCGCGTCGGTCCTTCTGTGCGGCCCCACCCAGCAGCCGTCGACCCCCGGGGGCGATAATTGCCCAAAAATTTTCCACAAGTCCTTTTTATCCGTCCCAGCTCAGCATCAGAATTATCCGGTTTCTTCTGCCTTTAGTTGCAAAAAATCGTCGAAAAACTTAGCTTTACACCATTGTTCGGTTTACAAAAATTTGAGCGCGTCGGCCGATCAATTGAACAATTAGTTTACACTCTCGTGTCGCGAGCGCGTCGGCCGATTTATTTTGTTTAATCTGTTTAAAGGAAGTGCTTACCCAGCTAATCTTATCATTTAAACAAGCCAGTATGCCAGTTTAATCATTGATTGCGACGCGTGGATCAATTTTTATGAGGTGTAAACTGCAGTGTGAAGTCAATCTAAGTTAAGTGGCTGTTCTGTCGCATTATCATACTGCGAAGGAGACTCCGTTATTTCAAACCGGATGCAACGTGCACTTTTTAGATCTTCAATCAACAAATTTCAATTTACTCGTAGTACTCTATAGAATTACTTATTTGTTTTAGAAAATTTGCTAATATTTGCTTAAAATTCTGCGTTTTCTTTGATCCTCTATATATTTCCTACTTCGTTCAGTTTTTTGACATCTATTTTACACCAACCTTGATTGGAATTTACTGTAAACTAAGAGAGATAAAATTGAAATAGGCAAACGACGTAGATGGAGAGTTTGACTAAGAAAAAATTGAAGAGGTGTAGCTTTAAACAGCCAAAAAATGCTAGTGTAAAGTAAGATCGCGTGTGCTTAGTAAAAGTGACCTTCATCCGACTTGTCGCGGTTTCGCTCCTTATTTTTTGCGCTGCGTTTATCATCCTGTTTTAAGTATTTTTTAACTCTTTTTTATCTTGCCCATGAAGTGCATAGCTTTTCGATTTGGCCATATTTAGTGTAAAGCGAGTATTTTTAGGTCTTACATACTTAGCAGCATTACGTATGTGCCGTGCCTTATGTCAAGTATGTTTCGTTCATTTTGTCTGCGTCCTACGAGGGAGCTTAGTTAATTTATGGAATCATGCATTTTAGGCAGCGGCGGATCTGAGATTTTCTTACGGAGGGCGGTATCCATAGGTGGGCGGCACCAAAGTTCTAAGGGGGAGCAAGATTTTTTCAAAGGTCAAAAAATGGCCTTAAAAATGGTGTAATGGCGAAAAAACACAATTTTCCAACGTTTCTCATCGAGCAATATCCATTGGCATCAAAAAAATTGCGAAAAAAAACAAAAAAAATAATCAAAAATTAAATTCTGGGGGGTGCATGCGTACCCCCAGAACTCCCCTCCTCCCACGCCCAGGTATGCCAATATCCCAACTGTTCTCAAAACAGTCAAAAAATAGGTCGTAAAATTTGCCCTTCACGCGCGAAAAAGCGTTTTTTCGGCGTTTTACAATGTCTACTTTTATTTAAAATGATTTTCCCGAGAAAATTTCAAAATTTTAGACAATTTTGTGCGAAAAAAAATTATAAATTTCTTTGACTTTAGCAAGATTCAGGCGCGGAGCTTCGGAAAATATCGAAAAAATTAGGCGATAGGATGTTGAGAAGCTTGATATATCGTTTGATTTCCCGCATTTTGACGCGGAACGTCTAAAATTTCAAAAAGTTATGATTGAAAATAGAAAGAATCTATTCTGAAAAAGCTGTTTCTGCCCAAGAAATTGTTTTAGAAGCTATATCCCGTGAGCGAAAAATGAACTGCAGGTCGCCATGTCGCCAAGAAAATAAATGAAGTACATTAACAGGTATTATTCGGCGAGAATCGCCGGAAAAATTTGAGAAATTGTGATCACTGACGGCCGAAAATCATTGCAAATTACATATTCATTCCTCGCTAAATATTTTGGGCCAATTTGGGGGGAGGGGGGTGGGGGGCTGCGTTTTCCCAACCCCCTTAAATCCGTCTCTGATTCGATGGACTTACAATTTAGGGTTTGGATTATTGGTCGTTATGTGAGGTGTTTGTAAAGAACATTCTCGGCCAAAAAGCGCAAGCCAAAAAGCACAAAATAAAGGCTGAAATGCAAGAGAAAGACTAAAAAAATAAGTTTGTATTGAGTGGATATGGTGCGAGGGGCGAACCACACCTGGGCGTCGTGGGGGTTTTAGGGGTATGTAACCCACCGAGAAAATAAAATACCCCCCGTAGAAATCAAAATACCCCCCCCTCAGAATTCCAATCTTTTTAAATTTTTTTCGTTTTTTCGCAATTTTTTGATGCCAATGAATAGTGCTCGATGAGAAACGTCGAAAAATGGTGATTTTTTGGCCATACCACCATTTTTAAGGCAATTTTTTGGCCTTTGAAAAATCTTGCACCACCCCCCCCCAGAATTTTCTTGCTGCCCAGCCCACGTATGGGGGCGACTCCTTTTAATACAAGGTATATACTAGTCAGATTGGTCGGGTGTGGTTAACTGCAGAGCTTTCCTTAAGTAAAGTAGCCCCCAAAGATTGGTATAGATAATCGTGTAAATAGGGCAAAAAGTGTCTTAAACGACTTTTTTGGTCGATTTTAAGCATCTTAACATAAATTTTGATTCTAACTATTTTTTGATTTTTATATTCATTTTTACTTATTTTCTCACATTTTTATTTTAAAATTTTTTATTTTATCATCATTTTTTCCTTTCATGCCTTTGTCCCAAATGGTCGGTTGTCTTGCCCTCCATAGCTCAAGGCCTGATCTTTACTTTTCTCCTTTGCCACGACTTTTACGCAAAAACTTGCGTTTTAGGTCATTTTTACGCTTTCGTGGCCAAAAATTTGAGGAAAAAATTTTAAATTCAGGAAAAGTGAAAACCGAAACTGGGCGAAATTCGAAATTTAAAAGAAATGCTTCGGCATCGGCCAGAAATTGCTGTCTAACATATGTTTTACACTTGTTCAGTGTTTATACCTGTTTTCGGCTCTATTTGGGCTTCTAAAAAAACTGACTACTCCTCAGACTGGTCATATTGTGCATCTATGGTCCGCAGTGGCGTAGCTGGCCTTCTGAATTTGGGGGACTAAAATTTTGAATCAACAACTACTTGTAGACAGGCAAAAATAATGACGTTATTGAGCTTTTCACAGCGAGATCTACGTACTGAAAATTTTCTTAAAAAATCTAACCTTATTCCAATTATATTAAAAAATATGCTGCATGAATATAATATTTGGGCATATTAGTTCAAGACTTGGTAAAACCTAATCAAACCATCTGTCAGATGCGCTTTGAGAATTTTCCTTTTTTCCTTTCGGGACCCTTATAGAAAACACTCGTGTTTCCAAAATTTTGGGGGACTCTAGACCCCCCCCCCCACAGCTAAGCCACTGATGATCCGGTCCGGACACTCCTCCCCGAAATCCGTTAAACCTTAGAATTGAATTTTTCGGTACTTTTCCGCGAGATCGCCCCATCAAATCCCCGAACCTGATTACTGCCTACATATCATTGTCAGGCACGTGTATCTGGGGTGTAATGGGGGTTCGGACCCCCAAAATTCAGAAAAGTCGGGAAAATAGGACTTTGAAACGTTATTTTGTTATTTTGGCTTTTTTGGGCTTAGTCCCCCCGAAAATTGGTGTTGGTCCCCCAGAATAGGACGGCCAGCTACGTGCCTGATCATTGTAACCGCAGTTGGCATAGCTGTCTGCGGATTCCGGACCTCTGGGAATCTGAAATACCTCCAAAATCGATAGACCCCTTGAATTGAAATTTTGGCGATTCTGCTCAATTGGACCCCCCAGAATTTGGTCGCTGCCCGCGTATAATTTTAAGCGTTTCACTCCGCCAATAATTGTCCGGATGAGCTTTTCTAATGCAACCATTCCTCGGTATTATACGTTCGTATACGCCTTATCCGCGCTATTATTTAATGATTGGCGCTGTTTTTTCTAGCCACGTATTGCCTGGAGCATTTCAAAAAGTTAGTTAGTCTCATTTTCAGTTTGTTAGTGAATTCGTAGATTCGTAGGATTATTTGTTAATTATCGATGTGTTTTTGTCCCCGTTAATATTTCATACATCTCGTGGTTGTTTTTTCCCTCGCTGGTTTATTATTGTTTGTTCAAAGTGAGAATGGCGTAATAAAATAAAATAAAATAAAATAAACTTAATAAAATAAATAATAGATAAAATAAATATCATAAAAATAAACAAATACGTAACAACGTCCGTAGTATCTTGGATAATATGGACGAGCGGAATAATCTGTTGCATTTTTGTAAGCAAAGAATAAGCGTGCAAAAGGTTGCCTAAATCGAAGATCTTTTTTTAATATAGGTATACCGATTAATCTTTTCATAATTTTCGAAATTAAAAATTTTTCAAAATCCCTGCCTCAATTCTGATGGTTTAAAAATAGTCAAAGAATTAAAAATTGCCGCAAAGTTGATGGCTCGGTACACCATTCTTCGACGTTTCTCATGGAGTTCTAACAAAATAACGAAAGCAAGAATTTTTCTGAGATTGTCTGGATTTTGTGGAAGTGGGAGGAGCATTTTGGTTGGAGGCCATAGGTGGGCGTCACCAAAGTTCTGACGGGTGCATTTACAAATATAAATTTGTAAATATGCGCATTCACATTGTGTTCTGAACGTACTGGTATACAAAGGCGTCCCATTACTTAGTTGAAAAGTAAAAAAACCTAGGTGGAGAAAGTGACAATGTCATGATAACGAACTTAAGATTATTCACATGAAAAAGGTAACATTCTTAAAGTGATAATCGTTTCTAGGCCCCGGTACAGCTCCTCTTTGCATCCACTTTGTGCACTAATGTGCCACAATGTGCGATTATTAAACCGCACTGTGTTGCGCAGTTACGCACACTTGGTAATTGGGCAGTGCACTGTGCGGTATGTTATTTTTTGTTTTTTCTTATGCCTTAAGCAGACCCTCAGAATTTTATCGCTGCTCTTGTATAGTTACGCAGTATTAGTATTGTAATGTTGGGCAATAAAACGCTCGAATCTGGCCCTCTTGATGACTTTGTGAACAGGCATTATTTCAAATAAAAATTATGCCCTATTTATTACTTTACCAGCAAAACGTTCACAATTTCTTTGCATTAATTGCCTTTTTTCAAAAATTGAATTCGGGGGGGGTATTTTGGTTTCTGGGGAGGTGCATACTCCCAAACCCCCACGCCCAGGTATGGTGGAGGCTCAGACAAAAGATGCGTATCATAACCGATAAGAGAAAGTCCAGTCAGGGAGGCAATTTTGATCCAAAATGGCCTCGAAAACTGGAACAAATGCTGAAAGACCGCAAAAAGACGGTAGTTTACAGTTCCCAAGTGAATTTTAAGTTTAATTCGTTTTTCACGCCTTACTTCGTCCGGAAAAATCCATTTTTCTATTTTGGGGCTCTTTTAAATTCCCTGATCAAAGTTTCGCTCATGCGCATATTTATTTTGTAAGCGGCTACTGGTGAAAGTTTGTGTCATTGGGTACACAATACGAAGTTCGTAGGTAGGTAGGTACCTACAGTCTGTTTCACATAACTTCGTGTATGAATTTCAAGAATTTTCATCTACAATTAATTGAGAGGTTACGATAATTATATATCAGATCAATGCTATAATTGCAATCTGTCGCTTTCGAAGAAGAACTCGTACATAAGTTACGTTTGGCAGTTTCGCCTCATCAGTCACCCCTTACAGAATCAAGCTACTATCCGCTATCCACGTGTGTGGGCTTTGGATCCCGATATATAAACGCCGATTTAATCCAATTTTTCATTTGATTCTTCCATTTCTTTCGTAATTTTTTTAGCTCTGACAACTGATGAGAAATCCTTCAAAATATAATTTGCCCTTACCATCTATTTTTTTTGTTTCTTACTGTTAAAATTTACTAACCAATAGAATCTAGGTTATGCTCGCGTGCGTGCACATCAGTGTGGTCGATCTGAGGGAAACAGCTGGTCCCTTGGGGTCAGCCAGCTATAGTGCTTTTTTGAGTCGAATTTGCCAAAAATAAACGCTAAAATAGTTTCGAAATTCGTCGCTATTTCTGGTCAATTTTATGCACTTTTGGAGAAAATTACGATTTTAATCCTTTTTTGGCCGTTTTTTTCCAGAAATTTTCAATTTTTCTCTTTTGGGGTCTAGAAAACACGTGAGTGTAGGGGATGCAATGCATCCCCTAAGAGGCCGAATATCCCCTCAGAAACCAAAATACCCCCTCACCCAAAATTCAATTTTCGAAAGTTGTTTTGTTTTTTTCGCAATTTTTTGATGCCAATAATAGTGCTCGATGAGAAACGTTGAAAAATAGTGTTTTTTCGCCATATCACCATTTTAGAGACCATTTTGTGACCTTTGAAAAAGTGCACACCCCCAGAATTTTAGTGCTGCCCACCTATGATCCAGAACTTCAAACCTCTTTACGTGCATTTCTATAGTCTGTTTCACACAAGTTCGGTCATAAATTTTAAAACTATCTCCGACCATCAACTGACAGATTGCAATTATAGCATTGATCTGGTATATATAATTATCGAAACCCTTGGCTTACTGTCGATAAAAACTCTTAAAATTTATGCATGAAGTTATGTGAAACAGGCTATAGCTGTTTAGTACACTATTGTAAGTCAGAACTATTAACGACAAATTTGCCTACTCTGTAATGAGAAGTAAGGCACTGTAAAGTATGTTTGGTCTGTTTCATATAAATTTTAGCATAAATTTTAAGAAATTTTTCCAAACGTAAGCCGACGGATTACGATCACACATGGGCGTGGGGATTTGTGCTCCCCAGATTATTGTAGACCCCCAGAATTCTATTTTCAGTAATAAATTTGTCAATTTCACCCATCCTGGCATTCCAGAATTTTCTTGCTGCCCATCGTGTGATTACGATTATATGTATATCAAATCGATGCTTTAAACGCAATCTGTCGGCTTATTGTCGGACATAGTTTTAAAAATTTGCCCAAACTTGTGTGAAACAACCATATTGCTAGATCGAGGTGGCCAGAATATTCTTTAATCCCGTTCTATTTTCAAAAAACCCGAAAGTTTCTCTCACTGAGTTAATGCAAAATATGCAAAATATTATATTGTTGCTGACATGAAGAACGTCGGAAAATTCGAATAAAAATTTCAAAAAAAAGATATCAGACACATAAAGGCGATATAGGAATTTCGAAAACTAAATTTTTCTTGAATTCGAAAGTCTCCAAAAAGATAAATTTTTGAAAGTTTTTCGCGATTTTCATAATGCCAACAGATAGAGTTGAAAAGAAACGTCGAAAAATGACGGTTTTTCGCCCTAACACCAATTTTTCGACCTCTTTTGACCCTTGGAAATTTTCAGACCTAAAACCCAGGCTGCTAAGTCGAAATATGGTGCCTTTTCTCAAAATTGCCGTCGTCATTTTTGCTGAAATTGCTAAATAAATTTATAATGCAATTCTAAATCAAGTAACATCGAATCCAAAATATTGCATGTGATTAACGCAAATGACTGAAAAATTCACGAAGCCACAAAATTATGGATTTAAAATCTCAACTTGTAGAATCATTCCAGCGTGATTGGAAGAAACAGTAATAAAATATAATGGAACAGTGTAGTTAAAGTTCAGTAGAAAAACGTTGTTCGCGTAAATCTAAATAAAAAGATGATTTCAGCTACGAATAAAATTTTTCAATAAAATTTATAGAAATTTTCTTTTACCATATGTATTCGGAATTCTAATAGACGCCAGACTTACGTGCTCCTCATTCAGCGTTTTCCAGAATTAATAATTCATTTATCATCAGGGGATAAAATTTTTCAATGAAATTAAGTTATGTCATTATTACACACGTTTTCAATAAATAATTTTTTAATCAACTTGCTGCTCTGCGTGCATCCAAAAAACACGGCATATAAGAATGACAATCCTTTCCATTTGACTGATGCCTGCCAGAACTCTAGGGAGCGAAACTTGTTTTCTTGAAAAAAACAAAAATAAATAATTTTTTAATTTTTTTACGATTTTTTTCACATAGGTGCTAATCAATGGAAATCAGAAAATTGCGCGAAAGGCTTGAAATCTATAAATCTGATTAATAAATAAAAATAGGTGCACACATAAATATAGACTATGCTTAAATTAATATGAACGAATTTTAAATTTGCAGCACAAAGCCAGTCGTTTTTGTCCTCAAAGTTATCATAGGTAGCGCGTTAGCGCGTACCTATAATATACTTGGGTACTCCTAACACCTGTGCACCCCCTACAGATATAACGGGACACTTCTGGAAGGTGCGGTTTTTTTGAAAGAAATATAATAAAAAAATTCGCTGCCCGTGTTTTTCGTTTTTCTTGAAACTCAAAATTGGCTGTGTAAAGAGGGTGTAAAGTTTTTGTGTAACGTTATAACATAGGATCAATTTTGGGAGGTTTTTTAGGCGGCATGTGGACAACTCAGTATTGACTCGTCAAATAAATTAATGGCACAGATTTGTAGAGGAAGGATGTTCCAGAATGGCTTTTTTTTGTTTGTTGAAATTCGCATTAGTTCTCGAATGGGAGTGTAAAGAGTGCGAATATCTGGGGGTGAAAAAGCACATTTTGGTCGAGTTTTCAACTTGTCTATGTCTGATACTAACTCCGGTTACGAGTTTTTAAAAATGTTTTCCGACAGAAATGTAGAGCGGATCAAGGGCTACAATATGCCTACAAGCAGACTTTTCTACGCGCAATAGGGAGTTAGTTCCTGGGGTTTAAAGTTTACACTCTTGTCGATGGTGTAAAAAACAGATTTTAACTAAGAATTCTCTGCCAGCTTTTTCCGCTCATGAGTTGGACTTAAATGAGTATAACAGTAATCAAGCAGCTTCTAGGGGCTACACGTCGCAGCAAACCGCGTTCAAAAAACGCAATATTGAGTTATTTATAGGGGTGTAAAGTTCGAAATCGGACGTGAAAAATGGGCGAAAAAACACGTTTTTCCCCAATTTTGATTGGTAAATCATATCGAATAATTTTTGCAACAGAATTTTTGCACATAGAAACGTACTACGACTTGAAAGCTACAAACTGTACCAAACCGAATTTCTTTACACTCAATAGGGGATACGGTACGGATTTTTAAAGTTTACAATGTTCTGAATGATGGAAAATATGTCTTTGTTTGGGTTTTGTTCGCCTAAAAGTGCCTTATATGGGATGTATGTCATAGCGAATCGCGTATATCTAAACCAATATTAAGCGAGTGTAAAGTCAAGAATGGGGTGCTTTAAACAGGTTTTTGTTTTGTTTCTTTCTGCCAGCTTCTCCGGTTATGAGTCAGGGACTTGATTCTCAAGTCTGTAAATGAACCTGAAACCAAATTCGATAAGCGATTTTGGCGCGTATGTTTACACTCAACAGTTCAGTAAAGTGGTTTAAACCAATGTTAATTTATCCTTACTTTATGGAGACTTACTAAATTCATAAAAGTTGGTCGTAATATCGAAGCAATATTAAAATTACGATTCTGACTGAAATCTTTTTTACACTAGGTGTTAACATATCGTTTACACTACATATTAATCTTCGTTTTAGAACCTTGCGGAAACCTAATTTTTTCCTTATGACTAGAAATTTTTAGGAATCAAGTGTGAGAAGTCGGTTAGACACATTTTTTTACACAACAGTATTGTAAACTGTTTTACACCTAATGTTAATTTGTCATCAGACCATTGTTGAGACGTAATGTCATTATAAATGTTGATTGTAATATCCGCGTAATATCTGATTTACGTATCCGACTAAAATCTTCTGTGCATTCTGTGTATGTAAGTAAACACTGCATATGAACTTTTGACCTAGAGCCTTGCAAAACATAATATTTTTCTTAAATTCAAAAAAACAATAAATCAAGTGTGAGATGCCAGTTGGGCGCGTTTGTTTACAATGAACTTTATCGGACTAAATAAGAGTCAGCGAGAAGTAAAATGACAAAACGTGAGATTATTTGTTGAAGTTGCATCATGGTCGAAGTAAGCAACGATCAGAAGCGATAAGTGAATTCCAGTTTGAGCACAGAAAATAATGCTGCTTCGAACTTCAGCCAGTGATCGGACCGAGGCCTCGGCCTCGGCCTCGGCAAGCCTCGGCGTTTTTTGGAGCCTCGGCCTCGGCGCCGAGGGCGAAGCTGAAAAGTGCCGAGGCGCCGAGGGTTAAAATCAAGTTTGAATAAGTTTAATTGGTCCGTTGAATATTAAGTATTTAGAATGCATCTGCAGTACAAAGGCTATTTTTTACCTATAGACTTTTTTTGTGGTTTTAGTCGCGTACCCAGTTACACAAAGTTACATACAGCAAAAAGCCAATTTATTATTCATGTGATGACTAAGTTTTAATTCTAATGCTTGCTACATGGATCGGAAACACACATTCCCGAAGGGAGGGGTGAGGAGGTTTATTAACCCCCTCTCAGGGTACAAGACTCAAGTCACTGTCAGACGATTTTTGGTGAAAACCTTTTGAATATTTTTGAACCTAATTTTTACTATGGCAAAAGTGCAGCTAACTATTAGAATTTCCCGAAGTGATACAGTATTTTTGAATGTAAGCAAGAGTAAATAGACAAACTGTCACTATAAAACATGCATGTAACAGCTCAAAATTTTCGGGAGGGGCTCCTCGGCATACATGTAACGGCTAGAAATTTCGGGTGGGGGATTAGCGACTCTAATTCTATGTCAAAAATGGCAAAAGCACCTAAAGTAGCCAACAAAGCGCAAATTTTCGCCAAAAATGGGGAGGGTGGGTCAAAATTTTCTGACGTTGGAGGGAAGGTTTAGGGGAGGACGTCCAACCCTGGGTGGGTGGGGAATTCCCCAAAGCCCTCCCTGTTACACGTATGGTTTTCGGCCATTTTTATGGAAGAGGGCGTAAATGATTACGAATTTTCGGCCGAAAATCGCAAAAAACGCACCTAAAAATGGTTTTGCCAAAAATCAATTTCGGCTCGTGCATTTTTTGGAGCCATTTTTATACAATGTTAAAATACTTTCTTAGACAAAGTGATATTAATTTTATCGTTTTTCAGTATTTTTCATGGAAATTTCAAAAAATTTTCGGCGCTTCGCGCAAAATATCGCTAATATACTGTATTTGGATTGAAGCAGAGGCATTAAACACTCAAAAATCAATTTTTGTGTAACCTAGGCATCTTTATGCAGATTTAAATATCTTTTGTATCCATTTATACTGTTTTCAAAAATTTTATGCAAAACAAGTACTATTCAATAACTCAGCACATTTAGCCGCTCAAATATAAAATTGACTAATTTATCCTGATGTTGCATTGGATTTCTAAGCACAGTAGTGCTTATTACAAGATTTAATTGGCATATTACAATATCTGTAATATTTCTGATTTTGTAGTACAAGTTGTTTAAGCTTTCTCAGTCAAGTTTTATGTGTAAATTTCATCAAAAGCTCATAAGAATTTCGGCGCTTCGCGCCAAATAATCTTATGAACTATATATCCAGCCCGAATTATCACATTTAGGACCTCGGTTTTTTGTTTTCGGCAAAGATTTTTCATTATGTACAGAGAGTTTTCAGGACTGTCTTTGCACGTGCACAAAGATATTTGGAGAGACAAAAACTGTAAAAAGGTGTAAAATTCCCGAAAATTTTCGGCGCATCAGTAATTGTCTGTCCTATATATCTTTAAAATAGTAGAATTTGCATTTAGAATGGAAAAAATGTCAAATATTCAGAGACCCAGGAATTAGCTAAGATACGCTACCGAAGGTCGAAAACCCCTGTTGTACCACACTAAATCGCTACTGTACCATACTATAATAGTACACAAAAATTTGCATGTACAAAATGTTCAAAGACTTTTGGATACCATTTTTGTACACGTAAAAAGGTATCTTGCACAAAAAAAACACTGTTTAGGACTGCATGCCGGTTGCAGGTCGCACAATGGCAGTATGTAAAAATGTGTATGTTTAAATATATATTTATATAAAATATCTACAAAAATTTGTCCGCTCATACAAAGACACTACTTAATTTACTGGTCCCCCATTTTGGGATTTCACCCTTCCCTCAACTCTGGACCTTGGGAAACTATCATCGGAAAGTACAGTGCAGTTTCTGTCATATTACCTACCACACCAGAATTGGATGACTCAAAAAGCGTGTTTAAACATGCATTACTGCAAAAGCGAGCACAACAATGGCTACAGTTATGTCTTTAGTTAGCTTATTTCGTTTGTTCGTATATTTCTTTGACACTGTTTTCTTATTTATGTGTAGTAATAAAAGTTTTTAAGTGCTTGTTCAGCCATATTTTTTATTAACTTTTCCAAGTCTTCAACGGCAACTTGTTAAATTAAGTATGCTTTCATTCTGTCGACTTTATTCAATAAATCCTTCACACATTTAATCTACTATTATTGAAAATGACATTCGATAAAGTGTTCAATATTACGATTATTCTCTAGCTCATGTGCATACAAAATATTCTAAGAGCACTATTTATGGGTATAGGTGTATAAGCTTGACCCTCGGCATTACCCTCGGCCTCGGCCTCGGCCTCGGCCGAGGCAAGGATTTTAAGGCGCCTCGGCCTCGGCCGAGGCCGAGGGTCCAAAAAGTACCCTCGGTCCGATCACTGACTTCAGCTAAATAATATTGCAAACGCGCGGAGTCGGAATATAATTCATACACAATGCAAGTATAAATTGCTAAGATGGAAGCAATACCTGATGACATTCGCTACAACACTGACAAAGATAGGAATAACTACTATTTTTTGCTAACAAAAAGTTGGGTACTAGCAAGAAAAATGCTCCGATGGAACAAAAAAGGGTAGAATATACTTGGAACAAAGAATTATCAAGGACGTAAAAGCAGGGGACTAGAAAAAGCTCCTATCTACAAATGTCACTAAATTTGCTAAAAGTCAGAAATTTCCTAAACAAAGAAAAAATGAAAGTAAGTAAATCAAAGAAAAAACCTACCTGTGCCTAAAACTGCAAAGATCTGCTGAAAATCAGACTTTTTCTAAGCAACGCAAAAATCGAAGTATATTCTGCGGCCTCTGAAAGAAATAGGTGAACCTTCTCATATTGTCCACCATACAGTGGGCGGTTCCAAAATTCTGAGGGGGTTTTCAAATTGGAATATTGGCCTTAAAAATAGTGCTATGGCGAAGAAAACACCATTTTTGAACGTTTCTTGTCGAGCTCTATCTATTGGTACCTACAAAAAACCCAAAAAGAACAGAAAGATTTAAAAAATTGAATTCTGGAGGTATTGTTGGGTATTTGCGTTTTCTTGTTGGGTATTTTGCCTTGGGGTGCATACTCCCCAAACCCCCTACGTCTAGGTATGGTGTCCAATGCCTAATATAAAGCTTATAAAATAAATCTCAAATCTGCGTTTTTGCTAATCACTTGCAACGTTAATTTATTCGATATTGTGGCTAGATAAATATTACAAAAAGTTATTTCCTATGACTATTTGCGATACCGCAACGAAAGACTGTGATTTCTATATAATGCATGCGTCCATTCAGTACTCTTCGGGCGTTTAATCCCACCAGACCACCCGGATTTCATTCCTGCCCATGTAAACTGATAACCATTAGGCGCGGGAGGTTAGGGTATGCACCAGTGTTCAATCAGAAACGTCGAAAATTGCCGTTTTTCCAACATACCATAATTACTATTTTTTGACCCAGAAAAATATTGCAACATGGCGCTGCTCAGCTATGGCGATATCTGCTTTTGCAGAGTGAGTGGTTAAGTTATCTAGCCCAATGTTTTATCTTTGTTCGACATGATGCTGCTTTCTTCTGCAGGCCGCAGAATATACTTCGATTTTTGCGTTGCTTAGAAAAAGTCTGATTTTTTAGCAGATCCTGCAGTTTTAGGCACAGGTAGGTTTTTTCTTCGATTTACTTACTTTCATTTTTTTCTTTGTTTAGGAAATTTCTGAGTTTTAGCAAATTTTGTGACATTTGTAGATAGGAGCTTTTTCTAGTCCCCTGCTTTTACGTCCTTGATAATTCTTTGTTCCAAGTATATTCTACCTTTTTTTGTTCCATCGAGCATTTTTTCTTGCTAGTATATAGCTATTTGAACATACGATTCTTAAATTGCCAACCAGAAATATTTATGAAATACTGATTATACTATTTATCGTATGAAATAAAATAAATGTCAGACCCGCTGAAGCGTAAATGAAAATAAGAGTCTATTGACCAAAAACGCGTAAATGACTCAAGTCGCCTAAACAGGCTTACAGAATTTTTCATAAAGAATTTCACCGTGTTTTAGCCAACATCTATAACTTAACGATTTCTGAAAATTTGGAGCTCTTAAAATTCTCCAATAAGAATCGAAAAAATTGAGTATAATGACAGAAAATATTATTTTCAATATTTCCGGAAAGCTCTAATGAAAAAATTTAGATACCAAGGTAATTCGAATATTCAAATTCTACGACAGATTTTTAATACTAATTTATGTGGGGTTTAGTCGGATTAGTCGCGAGCCAGGTATGCATTTTAAAAATTATGATCACTTGGATACAAACTATAATGATTATATAAGGTGTCTGAAACAAAAAGTTTCCATGCAATTGATACTTTAGCATATTTATGATTCTCGTGATTCACATATCGAAGATAATTTTTTACTTTTTCGCTCAGTATTCGGGCTCTATGTGCATATAATCATTAATTAATAGGCCAATTAGCAAATAAATGTGCTCCAAATCAACCATAAATGATTATGGAAAATAAGAGATCAATTAATTGTGAATAATTATAATTCGAAGTTTTTGATTAGACAAATTATAAAGATCGGAGTCGTTTTTGGCCGAAATAAGTTATTTAGCCCTTAGTTTTTTTGACCTTACCTTGAATACATTACGATGATGATGAACCATCAGCTGACCCGGCATTCCAGCAAGAAATGGGCTACTTTTGATGTGAATGTCTTCATCCGAATAGCCTTCAGTCGTTCTGTCTCCAGTCAAATTAAATTTAACCCTTATTTCATTTCCCCATTTTCCGTCGTATCTCGCATTAAAAATCATCTATAAATGAGTCATTCGCGTGAAATTAATTGTTTCTAGCACAATAAAAAAATTTGTCGTGATAATGGGCCTGAGGGTCTTACCATGGAGCAGTGGGTGATGATGGGGTCTCTACTAGACTCTGTCCAGAAAAAAACCGAAAATTTTTGGAGAAATTGAGGAAAAATCAAAGCCAAAAAAGGAATGAAAATTGATCATTTTCCTCGAAAGTGTTCGAAATTGACCAGGAACTGTGAAAACCCATTTTCTACACACTAATTCAGCATTTATGCAAGCTTCTAAGATCCTTTTTGGCCCAAAAACTCAATTTTTGACCCCCTCCTCACCAGATCGGCCATGCTTTCCATCTATGATCCTTACTATATACTCTTGCACATAACTTGGTCGGTCAAAGGGGTCAGCCAGAGTGCCTTCTTGGGTCAAAATGATATCAAAAACTGATATAAATGTTAAAAAGCCTAAAATCATGTTAGTTCACAGATTATAATCATTTCTATGCTCTTTGCAGAAAATGTTTTCTCTATCACTCACTAATGTTGTGGCTGCCTTAATGAACTTGGCCGTTATTGGATCAAAATGATTCAGGGTATCCTGAACGCCCATCACATATACAGGGGTTCAGGAAAAAGGTACAAATTTCCAGTACATTACGAGAAATACCTAATTAATATTTTGTCCGTAAAAACGAGGCACACCGCCAAAATAACTTTGTAACATTTTCAGACCTGCGATTTCTATCATAATTCTTGCAGCATGACTTGCTTACCATCAGAAGCTGTCAAGAGAAAGTAAAAATTGATTGACTAAATTTTACCGAATTTTCATAGAACTTATAAAAAATGGAATACAGAGACTGAAAGATTAAGTATTCCAGAAGCAGCTTTGTTCATGCCGACAAAATTTATATTTTAATTGGTAGGTAGCGTGTTGGTGCGTATTTATAATATAATTTGGTACCCCTAACATATGACACCCTGTAGCAACATCGGGACATTTCTGTAAGGTGCGGTTTTTAAACAAACAGATAATTAAAAAAAATTATGCAGACGTTTTGTTTACACTCAATACCGAGTTTGTAATTAGCGTGTAAAGTTTACGGTATAAGATATAGAAACCTTTGAAGTCATCTCGTACACAGCTCAGCGTGAATCCCTCAGATCACTCCCAGATTTTGACACTCTTTACACTCCCACTCAAGGCATGATGTGAAATTTGAAAAAACGGCTCTTTCGTTTTTTTTAAAATTTCACATCATGCCTTGAGTGGGAGTGTAAAGAGTGTCAAAATCTGGGAGTGAAAAGACAGATTTCGTTAGCGGTTTCGTTTTTTAAGTTTACGATAATTCTGCTTATGAGTCGCAAAAAACTTTTTCGATGAAAAGTATTACGTTTCAAGGGCTAAACAAAGAACTTGACTCTTAAAAAGACAATACCGAGTTAGTTCTAGCGGTTTAAAATTAACAATCTGTTGGTGGACGAGAAAACATGTTATTACCTTCTTTGTTAGGTTGTCAACCGCTTCGCTTCCTAATCGGAACCACACGTGGGCGTGAGAGGGGAGTGGTTTGGGGGTATGAACTGCCAGAAGGCCGAATACCCCAAAAAACCAAAAGACTCAACCCACAGAATTCAATTTTTGAAATTTTTTCGTTTTTTCGCGATTTTTTATGCCAATGGATAGAGTTCGATGATGAAACAGTTAAAAATGGTGTTTTAACGACATACCATCTTTTAGATTATATTTTGACCTTTGAAAAATCTTGCACCCCCAGAATTTCGGTGCTGCCCACCTATGATCAGGACCAGCGGAATACTACAAAAGTGAACTATGTAACAGGATTTGCACATTTCACCTGGAAGTGTTTCTTTAAACTCTTCAGAGTTTGTTCCGGAGGCGTTAAGCATAAACTCTGAAGTGAAAAACGTGGTTCTGTCCGTTTTTTGTCTGTCAACTTCTCCGCACATGAATCGAGTCGTGCGAACTATTTTAAAAATAAAGTTCGTTCCTAGGGATATGGTACACGCTGCTATTGGTCGCGTTTTTTACACTAAATACAAGACCTTTGTGCAATTATTTTGTCTCGCCAACTTATCAAATTGTAACGTCGCAACCTGCCAATCACGTTACTCAGTGAGCAGAATTTTACCCGCATCCTGTTTCCCGGATTTTCCGCTTTAACACGCGTGTGTAGTCCAAACGGAACTGGGGCTCTTGCTCACTTCTGCACAATATATTTATTAATAATATGTTTCACAACAACATCAACCACACAAGTTTAACACCAAAATAGACAATTTCCACTGATCCGTAGCTTCCCCGCTACAAAATTATGAATTGCTGGGATGTCCAGAAAATAGAGAACGTGGTCTACACATCGCAGTGAGATGCATTTTTTTGCACTCATTATTGAGTTATTCCTGGAGGTGTAAAGTTCTAAGTCTAGGGTAAAAAATGGTTTCTGCGTCAGTTTTGCCCTTGATCTTATTCCGTTGTGAGTAGGGCATGATCTCAACTCTGATGAATGCTTTATAGGTTTTGTATAAGATAAGTTTTTTTACGAACTGTCCTCCGTAAATCAGGATTACGAATTTAACTTTGTTTTCTTTTCTGACTCAATGGCTGTATAAAGTTTTAATTGAAAATTAATTTAAATCTTAAAAAGGTTGCAAAAGGTAACGTTTCAAAAACTGTTCTCAATAACATCGAAATTACGAATTTTAAATTTTATTGTGAATTAACTAACCATCTTGTTTTCTGTGTTGTTCCACTGTTACATTTTATTCGGCAAGTTGCCCGATGAGTTTAATGATCGTTTCACTCAAATCGTTCTTATTAAAAGTAGAGTAATAGCAAAAAATGCTCCGATGGAACAAAAAAGGACAAATACAATTGGAATAGCGGATATTATTATGAAAGGCATAAAAACAAAATTAGATAAAGCCACTTATGCGCGTATAAAATTATAAAAATTTGCTGAAAATTAGACTTTCAAGCGACACAAAAATCGAAGTTTATTCTGCGGCCTCATAAAAAATAGTGCGCATGTTTAGCGCCTTGCCGCACTTCTGAATCATTGCAATAGCGGTCGATCGGATTTGCGCTCAATTGAAGTGAGTAATTTAATTTAATATTAATTTTTCAAACTAAAGCCACAACTTCCTACTGTAGGCCACAGAATATATTTCGATTTTTTTGGGTAGAGAAAGTCTAATTTTTAGCAGATTCTTATGATTTTTGCGCGCATACGTGGCTTTCCCTCGTCACTTTCCTTTTCATGTCGTACATGATCCGCTGATCCATGTATATTTGTCCTTTTTTGTTCCATAAAAGCATTTTTCTTTGCTAGTAAGAAATATACTTACCGAACAAGGCTCTAGCTGTCAGTGTGTCACAGGCAAGTAAGTGATTCAGAAATGATTACTCCTCGAAATTTCAATTTTTGCTAGCTCCATACATATTTTCATCTTACAGCAGCCAATTAGCATACCATAGCGCTTTTAAATCTGGCAGAACCGTGTCACGTATTCATAGAGCACGATTTTAATAAAATAAATAAAGGAAGTGGTTGTGAAATACAATGACTAAACATGATGAAAATCCTGAGATAAATCGAAAAACAGACTTCATTACGCAATTTTAAGCACATTTGCTAAAGGACACGGATAAGCAGATTTTTCCCCCTTAAAGATGCTATAATTTTATCTATATTTTTATTTTAATTTCATTCCACTTTTGATGAAACAGTAGCAGTACAGAGTGGAAAAAGAAAATTATCTTTTTTCACCAACTACGTTCATCTATATTTCTGAATAATACAAAACTTCCTCGATGGCGATCGACCTTTTATTTCTTTTATTTTTTAAATAGGAAATTTTTTCACCGGGATCATTAAGTATTTCGAAATTTGTGGAACTCAAAGTCGGGATCAGAAATTGCAATATACAACAAGTACAGGGATGCATGGAAATTTTGGATCGTTGACCCCGAAGATTGTCTAAAGTGCCTTTTATTTTAAAACCTCTAGTCTCTGTCGTTAATCAAATACAATCTAAATTGAATACAATTAAGTTATAAATAAAATTAATGACAAAATTAAATATATTGCTCCTTTTGCGGATATAAAACGTCTCTAATTTAAAAGTAGCACGATTTTAGTGAATTTTAGAGGGCTAGGCAAGGTAAAAAATTGTTGAAAATTGTCAGGCTGAGCCGCAAGGCTCTGGTGGATAGTTACTTAAATCACATTAAACGTGTTGGGTTGCAAAGGTAAAAAATAATAAAGAAACAAATAAATAAATAAAGATAAATACATGAATAAATATATAAATCAATGAATAAATAAATAAATAAATAAATAATCAGATGGCACAGTACTTATGACTAGAGACACGGTTTCGCCATTATCAGCATGGCAATTTATGAAAAATCTGAATTTTGGATTTTCGTTTCTGAATCACCAGATTCTCTCTAAATCGAACGTCAATATTTAGTAAAACTTGACCATCAATAGAAACGAATTCCGTACTGACATGTCGATAAGTGACCACATCTAGTTTTGATATGTCTCTATACAGCATATAAAGTCGCTTGCCAACTGCAAATTCGTCATTAGAACACGAAAAATTCACTTGTTGGGGGCCTTGCGAAAGGTTATCATCGATAATCTGTTAAAACAATCCTGCTGCAATAAATTGTAGAATTCTGCAATATGATACTCATTAAAGGTCCATACGTGGGCAAAAACCGAATTATGGGCGTCTTATATGGTTAAAAACGCCAAAAATTCAATTCAAAGGTCAAATGGATACGTGAAATCTTCGATTTTCTTAGGATTTTAATCATACAAGGACAAACCGTAGAACTTCATTCACAGTCAGCATCAAACGGAACCCCTTCCAGTATCAATTGGAAATTTCGCAAATACTGAACAAATCAAAGAAATATGATAAAAATACGTAAAAACGAAGCAAGACCATGAGTCAATCGAATAAAAAAAGATGAATCTAGTAAAATGCTTAGAAATGATTTAAAATCAATTAATCCATAAGCCAATCGGTCAACGACTGAACAACTAATTGTCATTAACCAATCAAACAATCAATAACTAATTGATCACTACACTCCAAACAAATGCCCTCCCCATACATGTGGGAATGGTAATCATAAATCGGCAGCAACGAAATTCTGGAGGTCCGATGGGACGAAATTGCCAGAAAGAGCACTGAAAATTAAATGAAGAGGTCTAACAACCTTTAGGGTGTCTGTTACATTTTGGAGGAGGTCCCGACCCCCATACGACCCCAAACGCCCGTGTGTAGTCAGAATGAACGACGTCTGATGGCATGAGTGTGAGTAACGCCCACGGATGCACAGCATAACCGATTTGAGGGTCAACCAGTAAGTGGTTAACAGTCAGCTATTTTGGGCCAACATGACCTCCAAAAAAACAAGAATAGATGCTAAAAGAGTGGCAAAGCTATATTAGTTTGTTGACAATTAATTTTGCGCTTTTGAATAAAATGAGACGTTCGCTCATTTTCGGCCTTAATTTTGCCTCATTCATCGAAACCAATCCAGTTTTTTCCAATCCACGGATGTTCAACGACCCCCAAACCGCCAGGTTGCATGTCTAGAGAAGGTTCAAAATTTTGAAAGTGATCTATGTTTACTGATATAATTAAGAATTCTTTTCTACATGATCCCTTTCGCTTATAGCATCGATCTCTGGTTCTTTCCACCCAAATTTAATGTTAAAGTGTTCCAATCGCTAATGTTAAATATGAACAAATAATTCAGAGAAAGCGCTATTCAAGTGGAAATAAGCATCAAGAACAAAAAATTTGAACGAGTTGATCTATTAAATTAAGCCCGTCCGTGTTTTTACTTCTGTGTATCGTTGCTGGGAATCAATAGTATGCTGTGAGGAGTCAGCAGCATACAAGGGCAGCAGTCATATTCAGCGAGGTTGGACAAATGCAAAACTGTCAAAAATCCAAAACAAACATTGCAAAAATTAAAGTTCCGTGAAATATGGATTCTGGGGGGTCTATCGATTTCTGGCGGATTCTAGGTTGTCCTATTCCCTTTATCAAACCCTCTATCCTTTCCGACGTCTACGTTTGGTCAGGAGCTATGTTGGCAGATAGAAACACCCGCTGTCACTTTCGTAAAAGGCACGAGTATAGTATAATCAGACATGTGTGCGAAGGAAATTTTGGGGGTCTATATGTCTTCTCGGACAAACAAAAAGAGATCTTCCGGAAAAATGCTTTGAATCGACCAAAAACTGCCAATAATTTAAGCTTCTTCACCATTTTAATTATTATAATTAATTTTAGGATCGATTGAGCTAAAATGAACTCTTTGGCTGACCATGATGCTGCGCAGGTAGATCCCATAGCTCGCAAGCATCCCTGTGCAGCTAAAGGTTTCAAAACTAAGTGTTTGAAGGAATAAATTTTGATAAAATACCTTTCTGAGCGCCTCTCTTTCGACCGAGGCAAAGGTTTCATACAGCTCAATCTCACCAGAGAACCTAATATATGCTAAACCGCGCAGAAGAGTCGGTGACCGACCCACTAATTCATTGCGATTCGGCTTAGTTATTTCGACCTTGAATATAATTTTGACATATCATTTATTCATTTGTAAAATAATACTATTATTTTTATTAATATTAATATTATATGTTGCAATTATAGTTATTATTAATATTATTATTATTATTACTATATTATTATTATTATTATTATTATTATTATTATTATTATTATTATTATTATTATTATTATTATTATTATTGTTGTTGTTAATATTATTAATTATTATTATTAATAATAGTATTATTATTATTATTAATATTAGTATTATCATTGTTATTATTATTATTATTATTATATTATTATTATTATTATTATTGTTATTATTATTATTATTATTATTATTATTATTATTATTATTATTTATATTTTTAATATTATTAATATTAGTATTATTAATATTATTATTATTATATTATTAATAATAATATTATTATTATTATTATTATTAGTATTATCATTGTTATTAATTATTATTATTATTATTATTATTATTATTATTATTATTATTATTATTATTATTTATATTATATTATTATTATTAATATTAGTATTATTAATATTATTATTATTATTATTATTGCTATTATTATTAATAATATTAAAAGTACGAGATACATTGTGTGAGAATGCGAGATACGTTTTAACCCAGATTTTGAATTAAGTTTGATTGATAATTACTAATGATAGCGTTTGAATCATTCTAAGAAAACTCTTTTTAATACTTGATTCGCATTTTGCATTTTTTCATTAATCGAGCATAAAATTAATTAATTAGTTTGAAAAAGTAAATTGATAAAATGAAGTCATAGTGTTTTGGCTTAAGATTCCTCATCCAAAAAATTTACATATAATTCTTTAGGATATTTCTAGGGACAGATGTGCGCTAAAAAATTTCGCGCATTAAAGAGGATCTATTTTTAGCAAATCAATAAAATTACCCTGTATTTATCTTTCAGAATATAAATTTTCATATCTAATCCGTCCCTTGGTTTCATGTTGTAGTTGAACCATTTTAACAATTGGTACTTCATGTCGTTTGTATACGAACTCACATAAAGCGTGGCGCTAATCGGACTGTAGTTGGGAAGAAAATTGGAAACAAATTTAAAATAGAGTCATGATGTACACGATTCATAAGAATAACTTGTTAGAGATTAAAAATAGTGTTTTCTTATATTGGAGGTCGGTCGGTAGCAGCCAAATTCTGGAAGGAGGGAGGGGGATCCGACGGAGCAAAATTGTCGAAAATGATAGCACCAAAAATTCAATGCTAGGATCCGTGAATTGGCGGGGCTGGGATCCGTCGGAGTCTTTGGTTTTCAGCCCGACCCCAACACGATCATGTAGGCATACAACTATTAGTGGGCAGCAAGAAAATCCTGGGGGGTCAGGAGGGTGAAATTCACAAAAATATTACTAAAAATAGAATTCTTGGGGCCTACAGTAATCTGGAGGGAGGGGTCAACTTCCGGAACTTCTAGGAGGGTTACCAATCCCCAAATCGCACTCCCCATGCCCATGCATGCATAAAACCACGCACATTTGTACATGGATTATATAGTCTTAAGCCTTTCTACCCAGGAGTATACCTACTTAAAATAAATATATCTCAGCCGCCCAGATAAAACATTACACCGCTTCAGAGACAGTGATACAACTTTTTCTGATCATTTTCAAGTACTTTTGCAGAAATTCTGATTTTAATGCTCTAGACAGTAGATGCGTAGCACAGCTTATCGGAGAGAGTCAAATTCTGGGCGTCAAAAACTGGAATAAATGCTACGATAGCTGTAAAACTACAAATCTACAGTTTTTAGTCAAATTCAAGCACTTTTGAAGAAACTTTTTTATTTTCATTATTTTTGCATTTCGTTTTTTATTCCATTCTATCAGATCTTTTTCATTTTTCCATTCGTGGGAATCCTACCCAACCATACATGTACAACATAGAAATTCTGGTGGGGGGAGGAACGTTAGGCCCAAAAAAATTTCAAAAAGTGCCGTTTTTGGAGTAAAAAACGATGGTTACACTTCGAAAACACTCTTTTTGACGTTTTGGGCAATGATTGTTCTCTAAAGAACATAGAAACGGAATAACAAATTTCGAAAAAACTCGAAAAAATCCAGTAAATTGAAGAAAATATGGTCAAATATACGTATATGGCTCAAAGCGCCGAAAATTTGAGAATTTTTAGCCAGAAATGAGCAAAAAGCGCTTAAACAGGCACTTTTACAAAAAAATTGACGATTCTGGAGATTGGCATTTTCTGGGGTCACTTGTCATTCTAGGGTGGAGGGGTGAAACCAACCTCCCCAAGAATACATATCGTCCCAACCTCACTGCATTAGCTCGAGGGCTTACCTAAAATACAGATCCAGCAAAATTTCGGCATGTGGTCCTTTTGGGCCCAAAAATGACACGTTAAAATTGCTAGCCGATTCGCTGTAAATCCGAATGTAGTCGTAAAGCGAATTTGATGGCAAGGATAAGAAATACGGTAAGGTCTGAATGACATATCGAGAATCCTCAACATACAAACGCAATACGATCACCCATAGGCATGGGGGTGGGGGTGAAAGTTTTTTGGGGTAGACTCCTCCAGAAGAACGGCCTTCGATCATTCATTCTTAGGCAGCAGCCAAATTCTGAGGTTTTGATGGGGGGGCAACATCGCCAAAAACAGCACAAGAAGTTCAATTCTGGGACATCTACAGATTTGGGGGTTTCGCCGGATTCACGGGTGGTCCAGAGAAACTCACATTCTTAATTGCTTCTGACCCCCAACAGTGTCGATTTTCAGATAAAATCGCAGGTGTGCTTTTTAACGTCTCAAGCATGTATTTCGGATCAAAAATGTGGCACTTATACAGTTAGCAGGTACGGAAATATATCATTTTTTTCAATTCATTTTTTTAAATTTATATTTTATTACAATTAAGCAGTTTTGTACTAGCAAAGAAAAATGCTCCGATGAAACAGAAAAAGACGAATATACTTGGTATTACACGGATGGATGTGAAAGGAGGGACTAGGAATAAGCTACCTATGTATGTGCCTAAAGTCGCAAAATCTGTTAAAAATTAGACTTTCTCTAAGCAACGCAGAAAAATGAAGTGTATTCTGCGGCCTGCAGAATGAAATAAACTATTAAACCAAAAAACGATTGAAAAAGCAGCAAGTTAGCCATGCAATAGTTATGATAAAGTAGATGGAATAAAGTAGGAGTGACTTTGTAAGCCAGTTGAATGAAATTGCAAACATCGATGCTATCAGGACAATCAAAGATATTGTTCGGTTTAGCAGTAGGGAACACGTAAGCTTATGTGAAACAGCCCACTTGAGGTACGCTTGCGTGCCCACAACGACTTGTAGCTCAAACCAATTGGCGCCACAGGTTTGCTTGCAATAATGCTCATGATAACAAAATAAAACAGCTCCAAATACAATTGCACTTAGTTCTCTATCAGTCACGATGCGAAGCAAGTTAGCGTTGCAACTTGCAAACAGTTTACAAAAAGTACACATTTTAGAGATTATATTTATACACTCTTATATGAAGCATTAAAAAATTATTTAAAGAAGGTTGCAGTTTTTCAGAGGCCGCAAAATATACTTCGATTTATTTTGCGTTGCTTTAGAGAAAGTCTGATTTTTTAACAGATTTGCGACTTTAGGCATTTACTCAGGCATATGCTCGGGTCTTCCTATTACCCTCTGCATCCTTAATAATCCACAATTCCAAGTATATTCGTCTTTTTTGTTCCAACGGAGCATTTTTCTTTGCTAGTAACCCATTTTTAATTAGCATGATTTGAGTAAATTAGTCAGTAAACACATACGGATATATGCCACAATCATGACAGCAGTCCGAGAACGCGGAAAACAATATCCCTCCATTTATCATCATGTTTTTTCATTCGAAGTGCACCATCATAGCAAAAACTCCTAGTCCATATTAAGCTACACCTTCTTTACATGCTATGATCAGTTTTTACTTTCATTTAGTGCAATTTTTTATGCTTCTTCTAAATATCGTATGTTATTTTCTGTGAAAATTATTTTCGGAAAAGAGATAATTAAAAAAAATTTTCAATACATAAAAGGGTTGCATTTAAAAAGCTGGAAAGGAATAAACCGCTAAATTGTTTCATTAGAACCTTATTTTCTCATTTTAAGTTTTTGTGACATCACTGTAAATAGGCCAAAATATGCTTATTTTTTACTACTCTATAACTTTTCATCATGCTAAACCATTAAAAACGATGTAAGTGAAGCCAAAACGAGGCTACACAACGTTTTAGACACTTGGATAAGGAAGAACAGAAATAAATGGCAATAAAGTTATTTATTATGCCTCCAGCATAGAGCACGGTAAACGGAGGGATATTGTTCTGAACATCAGCATTATTTTTTTAAACAAGGCAACATTACCTTATTTAAACAGATTAAATTTTTCCAGCATAAGCTTTATGCAAATACTGGGTGTAAAGGACACTTAAACTTAGATTCGTAATCCTGACGTTACATGGAACATTTTAAAATAAAATTAAACTTCTGCAACGCTCTTAAACTAAAGTTAATTTTAAGTGTAAACTTTACACAACTGTTGGATGTAACGAAGACATACAGCCAGATTCGTAATCCTGACCTTACGGAACACAATTTGAAAAAAATCACATTTTGCAACGCTCTGAAAGTAAAATAAATTTTTAGTGTAAATTTTGCTCATTGACAACAAAGAAATAGTTAAACTTTACACAACTACTGAGTGTAGAGAAAACTGGCAGCCAGATTCATAGTTCTTACGTTATATAGAGCATTTTTTTAAAAATTAAGCTTCCTCAAGGCTCTAGAACTGAAGGTAAATTTTAATGTAAATTTTACACAACCCCATAGTGTAAAGAACATTTCAGTCGAATTCGTAATTCTTACATTACTCTGATAATACGATAAACATTTATGAAAAAATTATGTATCCACAATGGCCTGAAGACAAATAAACATCTGATGTAAACCACTCTACATCACTGTTGAGTATAAACAAATGCGTCCTACAAGCGTATCACAAGTTGGCAGAAAAAAGAAGACAGAAACACGTTCAACACACCTAGTTTCGGGCTCTACACCTCCCGAAAAACTTAAATATTTGATGTAAATAAACGAAATTTGCTGCAACGTGTACCCCTCAGAATGTAATTTATTTCGACTCCATTTGACCTATCCCCACTTCTAACCGGAAAAAAGGCGAACAAAAACGGGACAAAAACGTGTTTTTCTACCATCCACCACATTGTAAATGTCAAAAATCTGAACCTAACTCCCCATTGAGTGTAAAAAAAGGTTGAGGCCAGTTAGTTGCCATCAAATTGTCGTACGTTTGTGTGTGACAGACTTCTGTTCTGCAAAATATTTGAGATATCAACGAATCGAAAAAGGTGAGAAAACTTTTTTGCTCCTTGTTATATCACTGATTTCAAACTTTACACCTCCATAACTGACACAATATTGAGTTTTTTAAACGCGGTTTGATGCGTCATGTAGCCATTGAATCTTACTTTATTTTTACTCTATTTAATATATCCCGACTTCCTTGTAATCGGAGGAGTTGACGGAGAAATCTTAGACAAACCTGTTTCTTACACTTTCCGCTGGAGTATAAAGTTCAAAACCCTACATCTAACTACCTATTGAGTGTAAAAAAATTTAATGGTAAGCAAAAAGTAGCTCTCAAGCCGTAGTATATTTCTATTAGAAAAAGTTCTTCGACTAATAGTGAAGCTGTTGGCAGACATAAGCAAGTCGAATACTCAATCAAAATGTGTTTTTCAACCCAGATTTTCATATTCTTTACACTTCCCCTCAAGAACTAATGCGCGATAAAAAAACAAAAAATATATATTCAGAGAAATCTATCCTCTATAATTCTATACCATTAAGTTGTGTGAGACATTAAGAGAGACTTATATACAAGCTGAAGAACAAATCACCGTAACTTGCTGTATGTTATAACGTTACGCCAAAACTTTACACGCTCATTACACACTCGGTATTGCATGTAAACGAAAAAAAGATTATTGAGTTTTTCTCATCTATCTGTTTGAAAAAAGCGCATTTCAGATATGTCCCTTTATAGTTGTAAAGGGGTAGACAAATGTTGGGGGTACCCAAGTATATTATAGGTACGCGCTAATGCTCTACCTATGATTAAATTAAATCTCCACAATGGCCTGAAGACAAATAAATGTTAGATGGAAGCAACTTAACACTACTTTTGAGTTCAAACAAACGCGCTTGACTGACTTTTCACGTTTAATTCCTATTCTTGATATCTTCATTTTTAGACTTGAGATTATGTCCCTACTCATACCTGGAGAAGGTGGCAGAAAAAACAATACAGAAACACGTTTAACCCTTCCGTTTATCGTGTCCTAGGACGGAGTCATAGTGGATAACTTTATTGGCATTTTTTTCTGATCTATCCCTGTGCCTAGAACTTTATCTAGCCCCGTTTTGGCTCCAGTACATCGTTTTTAATGGTTTAGGTCTATGAGATGTTCTAGAGTAGTAAGAAATAAGCATTTTTTGGCCTATTTACAGTGATTTCCCAAAAACTCAAAATGAGAAAATACGGTTCTAATAAAAAATTTAGTGGTTTATTCCTTTTTAGCTTTTCAAATGCATTACGTGGTTGTGTTTAACCCAACAGAGATCTAATTTTTCTTGTTTTTGCATGGATATCCAGCAGGTGCCTATTCTTATGCATTGTAATAGTTTTTTAGTTGTATCTCTTTCAAAAAATAATTTTCATAAGAGGTAACTTACATATTTATAAAGCGCATAAAAAATTGCATTAAATGAAAGTTATAACTGTCCGAGTAAATAAAGAATGTGCAGCTTATTATAAACTAAGAGTTTTCTCCAATGATGGTACCCTTCGACTGCAACAACATGATGGTAAACAGATGGTTAACACTAGTGATCGAGCGCGGAGCTTCGGCTTCGGCTTGCCACCTTCGGCCATTTTTGGGCCTGGCCGAAGGTCGGCGGAAAAAATGGTTTAAGGCCGAAGGTTCCTGTGAATCTTTGTTTTGAGTTTATGAGAATCACTTAGGGTGCGTTGTAAATTATTCAGCTTATTTTTCACTGTACATCGTTTTTGGATTGCATCGATTTGTGTTATTTGCTGCAATATACCTTCCAATCGACTTTGTCAGCTCTTGTTTGCTTATGTATGTAACACTCCATTTATATAAATCTATTTTTGATTACCTATCCATTTATATGAATGTCCCATTTTTGTAACTTAAAGAAGCTATAATTTTGTGAACCTAAAGGTTAACCTAAAGGATAGTGATGAAGCTGGCACTGAGAATGTCAGTGAAGCTCACACGACTGATTCTGATGGTGATGACAGTGAAATCGAAGTTGATCAAGATATTTAGTCACACGATATAAATTTTATTGCGCTATATTTGACAAGAATAAACTTTGATGCGATCTGCTTACTATTTAAATGTATGCAAACCTCGTGATGTTCTATTTATTCTTTCTATCTACACAATGTACATTATAGGGCCGAAGCCGAAAGGTATGACAGGCCGAAGCTTCGGCTTCGGCCGAAGGTGAGAAATGGACCTTCGCTCGATCACTAGTTAACACCTTAATTTTCGACCTTACACCCTACGAAAAGCTTAAATATTGATGTAAATAGACGCTATTTTCTGTAACGAATACCCCTCACGAAAGAGATTTTTTAAAATTCTATCCGACCTTATCTTAATTTCTAAACGAAGAAATTTGTGAACAAAGAAATGGGCGAAATTGTATTTTTCCACCATCCCATATCATGAACTTCAAGAACTTCCATAGCTCCCGATTGATGCAAAAAATTGATTTTAGCCAGTTTGTAGCCTATGAATCGTAGTGCGTTTGAGTTAGAAGAACTTCGGTTCCGCATCCTATTTGAGATATTGACCAATCAAAGAAGGGAAAAACACGTGTTTTATTGCATATTTTACACCCCTGTTTAAATTTAAACCTCCATTAGTGACTCAATATTGAGTTTTTTAAAACGCAGTTTGCTACGACGTAAAGCCCTTAAAACGTGCGTTGTTTTTATCTTATTCAATGTGTCTTAACTTAAAACCGGAGAAGTTGGTGGAGAAATCTGAGGTTAAACCTGCTTTTCACTCCATCCACTAGAGCGTAAATTATGAACCCCTATATCTAACTCCTTACTGAGTGTGTAAAAGTTTGCTGGTAAGCCGAAAGTAGCCCTTGAGTCCTTGTGCATTTCTACGAGAAAAACTTTCTTGGGACCCATAAGCGGAGTTGTTGGCAGACAAAAGACAAGTCAAATGTGCTTTTCCACTCTCAGATTCTCCACACTCTTTACACTGCCACTTTCGGGGTAAGTCACATTTCAAAAAATAAAAGAGGATTTAGGAAAGTTATGTGACAAACCAAAATTTAAAAAAGTGTATGTCATAATGTTACAGTAAATTTAACACGCTCTTTACACCACAGGTAGAAGTGTAAAAAAATTGAAAAGCTACATCGAAATTTTTTCATTATTTATCTTTTAAAAACATCGCACAAGTGTCCCGTTATAGCTGTAGGGTGATTGTTATGCTACTTTTTAGGGGGTCTAAGTATATTATAGGTATGCGCTAATGCGCTACCTATGATTTATTTAAACTCTAAAATATTACAAAATTTTCTGAATTTTTAAAATGTTTCGAATTTTCTCACATGATTACAGCCTAAGTCCAAGCCTGAACTACAGTGTTACTTCCTATAGGCCTGGCTTAGGCTTAGGCTTAGTTATGAATATTTTTATTATTATTATTACCTAAACAGCTGAGTTTTGCGGAAATGACGGAAATTTATGTTGAAAAAGTGAAATAAATAAAATCTGAATAAGTCAGATGACTACTTAATTGTACGGATATCATATGCGTCATCCCGTATAAGATTTGACCATAATCCATCAAATTTAGAAAAGTTTGAAAAATTTTGCCGTATCTGCAAAACTGTATAAGTGCCGAAAATATTAAGTTTTGTGCACTTCGGGCCATGTACTCGTTTTTTGACTATGTTTTGTTCAATTTACTAAATTTTCTAATGATTTTATGCACTAGAAAGAACGAACATCGTCTCAATGTCGAAAAAAGTTTGTTTCTGAGGTGTATCCAGCATACAAGCGAATTCTGAGAGGTCTGATTGGTCTAAAACCTGCACAAATTACAAAAAAACACCTAACAAAAAATCAATTCTAGAAGTGTCTACTGATCTTGTAAGAGTCAACTCGATTCTGGAGGGGAATATTTCCCTACCCAACCTCCCACACTCACGTGTGGTACCCAATTGATTTCAGGCCGAATGAAACAAATATTTTAAAACTTTTCTCGGGGCTCCTCCCTAGAATTTTCATGCTGTACATGTATTTGGTGGGGGGTAGGAAATTTAAACCCCCTGAATTCGAAACATCTTGGAGATTACGGTAGATCGCAGAATCAAGTTATTGACATTTTTCTTGCGATTTTTCCATTTTTGCCGCATCCAGATCCACCAATATAATTCGATTTTCAATGTCTTCGGCATATAAACTCGATTCGCTCATAGCTTTCCTGCTCTTTTTTTCTTAAAAGGTCAAGAAAGGATTAATAAATTTTGGTATTTCAAGTGGTATTATACGGCGCTTTAAAAATAAAAAATTTGGAGATCAAAAAATAAAAAAAGGAGGAGAAAAAAGATGTAAAGATAAATAAAATTAACACTTAGCAGATTTGTTTATGAAAACAAATTAGTTCCTTTACCAGAGGTTTTTTGCCCGAAGTCAGGATAGATACTAAAACGATGCCGAAAAGCGCAAGCGGCTGCCGAGCCATTCAATAAATATGAATAAGAAAGCATTTAGACCATAGTATTCAAAAAATAAATTACGAACTATATGTTATCTAGAAAAATATGTACCCGAATTTCCCGGCGTTTTTAGCAGATTGTATACCAATAAAAAATAACTGATTCATTTTGCAATTGCGTTTTATAACCTACTTTAAGAAAAAACGTACAGCGAGCGAGGCGCTTTTATCTAATCTTAAAACTTAAATTAAAAATTTAATGCGAATAATAAAATTTAAAGGCACGGAATACAATAGAGCTTGCTCAGATATAGCGATCAAATGAATAAGCAGAATTGACGATAAACGACAAATCGAAAGGAGATAATTTTGCTGACAGGAGTTTTGTTCATTCAAGTGCTAATTTATTCAAGAAGACTTCATGATTGAAAACTTTCTTAAAAACTACAAGAACGTCATACGCTCATGCATGTGAAATTGGGCGGGATACACTTTCACCGAGCAGGGCCGTGCTTAGGGTTCCAGCGGCCCTGAGTGAAGGTGCCCGCCAGCGGCGGATTTAGGGGGAGGCGAGTGGTGCGGCCGCACCTCCCCCATTGGCCCGAAATAGTGCGCAAAATTAAGGATTTGTGAGCGATTTTTAGCGATTTTTGGATTAAAACGGCTATTTTTTCCGCCCAAGTCAGGGTTCCGCCCTCCCCCTTAGGGGTACCGCACCCCCCCGTAGGAAAATCCTGGATCCGCCACTGGTGCCCGCCTCCGAAAGTTCAACTTGTACCGAGTTAAGCATCTTTTAGGCGCTTACTAACAAATTTTTCGTCGTAAACAAGCATACTCGCAGTGAATCCAAGGATTGAAATTCCATGAAAAGTAAAGATATGAAATAAATATAATACTTAAAAATATGTAATGGCGACACTGGTGCCATATTTTATCGCGCAACATATTAAGCAATAATTCTGACAGGGTCAGAAAGCAACATTCCAGAAGCAGCAGTCAAAAATTCTGGATCAAATTTGAGCAAAATGCAATGTTTTCTTTAATTGAATGTTGAATAGTCTAATCATCAGTCTGGCCATCAAATGTCATTCAATTACACGAATCTATGATCTCGAGGTAGTAATAAAGTCTGTAAATAAATAAGAAACTTGTAACAGTAGTTTTTCACGAAATAGTAAAATATTTCAGATTTTGCGGCAAATCAAAAAAAAATTTTTTTCTCAAATGCTCAATAACATTCCTTATAGGTTAGTTAAGATGAGAGATAACAACAAATTGGCATATGGGCCTAGGCTTTTTCCCAGAATCTGAAAGAGCCCCAAAAATCGATAGAGCCTCTGGAGTTAAATTATAGTGCTGTTCTTGGCGATCGGGCGCGTCCCATTGAATTCCCTAGAATCTGGTTTGCTGTCGGTGCATGGAGATTACCGATTGTTGACATCGATAACACAATGAATGGAGGCGTTTCCAAGAATTCAAAGAACCCCCAGCAGATTATAGTTGACCCTGGAATTGAATATTTTTGCGCTTTTTTGCAGTTTGCAGAATTTCAAATTTCAAATTCAAGTTTTCATTCAAATGTCTACAAATAACGCTTCTGAATTTCAATTAATGTATTCTATTTTTAATTTATCAAAATTTAAATAATTATTCTCTCTGCTAATGGCTAAAACGTCCGACTGATAAAACAAAGCAAAACGGAGATTTTCTAGGATTACGCAGTGTATAGTAGGTATACAGCAGTTATGTTCCAGAGGGAAGGTCCGATAAGGCTGAACCGCCAAAAAATAGAAGCAGAAATTCTCTTCTAGGGTCAATCAATTTTTCTTGCAGGGGAGGGGCTATGAGTCCAGTCCCCCTAAGCCCTTGTGCGGATAAAACCAAACATTGACATATAGGGAAGGTAACTGATTCATAAACAAAGCATGACCGTCTTGAGAGCAATGATGGGCGGCACCAAAATTCTGGAGGGGGGTGCCATCTTTTTCAAAGGTCAAAAAATAGCCTTTAAAATGGTGGTATGGCAAAAAAACACTGTTTTTCAACGTTTCTCATCGAGCACTATCCATTGGCATTAAAAAATTGAGAAAAAAAAACATTTTTAAAAATTGAATTGGGGGTGGGGTATTTCAGTTTCTGGGGGATGGGGGCATACCCCCAAAGCCCCCCACGCCCAGGTGTGCTTCGGAAGCAAAGTTAAAAGATTTTTAGGGCCAAACTAGTATGGAAGGAAGGTATAAATTCTAAAATGGCACAGAAGCTAGTATATTAATCTACAGTTTCTGCTTAATTACAAGCATTTTTGAAGACGGTTTTTCCATTTTTCGTCAGATAATTTTTCATTATTCTATTTCTGGGGCTTTGATTCCCTAATCCTTACCCGCATTTCTGATATGCAGTCTGGACCCCAAGATATTGAAAGACACTACGCAAAGCTGGGGGATAAACTTAAAAAATCATGTTTCTATCCATACATATTCAATTTTCCGGTCTGTCCCTTTGGCCTTTAAAATTGTTGCACACCCAGAATCTATAGTCTGTTTCGTACAGACTGAAGCCAATTCCCTTACGATTTTCAACAGTTGTAAATGAAACATTCTCTGTTTTTTCTGGTTTTTAATAAAGGTAGACGATGAAAAACGGCGAAAAAACGCTATTTCGTAAGCGAATAGCGAATTAACGAAAATTTGAGGTATGTAGGAATTTTGGGGGTATTTTTTTAAATTTTTCTTGAAGAAATTATTTTTATACTTTCACAATTTTTTACTTTTTACATAAGGTTCACTTTTCATCAAGATTCTGACCTCCTCTTTACGAAAATCCCCGATTCGCTTCTGACGATAACAAAAACATCGCAGCATAAAATGTCAAAGATATTTAAGTACATAAATCCGAATTTTTAAAGTAATGCTAAAGGAAATAAAATATTCATAAAACTTTCAGCGCATTTGATTTCTCATGCCAGCATTCTCATGATGCATTACAGATTTTGAAATCTCATTTTTCAATTACTTTCCCGCTCTTGATTGGAATAAAATTTTTCCAAAAAAAATCGTGGGCTTTTAATCGAATCGCGTGACGCGCACGTGCAAAACTAATGAACAGTAGATCAGAATCAATAAACACGCATATGCGACTATAATTAAAATAACAGATTTTAGCAATTAAGCCAAATTGACCGAGATAATCATTCCAGCAGCGTTAGCACTAACATTTAGCATGTGTGGTACGCCAGTGGTGTAATTAAAGTCGAGTAAAAATATATTATTCACGTGAATCTAAAACCAAATAATTAGTTAATATGCAAAATTTCTAGGTTTCTAATTAGAAATAAAAAATTTAATTAGGTTTAGTTATTCAGAGATCTTATTTAGATTTTTACAACAAATTTAATTAGAAATTCAAGGAGATTAGGAACTTTCAAGACATACCCGGAGGCGAGGATAAGATTCATATAGGTGGGCAAAACCATAATCTAACGGCAAGGGTGGATTTAGGGGGGAACGAATCCAATCATCTTTAAAAAATAGAAGGGAGCAATAAAGAACATGTGTATATTTTCTGATGATGTTTACTCATTTTTGCCTTTAATGTTAAAAAGTCAGGCCAGCCTTAATTCCCATTATTTAAATAGGAGGCTAATTTGCGTTAAATAGCTTAAGTCATTATGTAAATTTTTGTCGACTGACATTCACGTGCTTTTAATTTGGTAATGAAAAATTTTATATGTTAATTCTATCTTTTAATTTTGGGTAAAAAATATTTTTTATGATAATTCTATTATAAAGGCGCATACCCAAACATTCGATAGCATTAGAATTTAATTTTGCATCTTGGCTACTTCAAGTAGAGTCAAGATGAAACATTTATGTATCTTTGCTTAAATTTTAATGACAGAAAACGTTAAATCGAATGGAGTGAACAAAATAGAGTCATCATGTATGGCCATCAGCTATTCTGCGGGAGGGCGGGCTAAGTCCTTTGTAGAACACTTATGGCAGCGACCCAATCCAGGAGGTCTAATAGGATATAAATCGCAAAAAAACCAGGATTAACTTTTGGGGGTCTTCCGGACTGCCGAACTCTACTGTAGTTTAGATTTTGGGGGTAGTCTGGATTCCGGAGATTAGAACCAGTGTTCCATGTGGTTTGAGTACCAGCAACGGCTGCTGACCATGCGTGTTCTTAGGGAGGACTTAGGGAGGGTGGGTTTCTGACACCTCCACAGAATGGCTGCTACCCTCCCCTGCAAAATTGATGCGACCCCTCCAGAATGGAACTTTTTAACAGGCACGTAGCTGGCCGTCCTATTTTGGGGGACCAACGACTAATTTTGGGGGGACTAAGCCCAAAAAGGCCAAAAATAGCACAAAATAACGTTTGAAAAGTACTGTATTTCTGATTTTTCTGACTGTGTTTTGGTGAGAGGTTCCAAACCCTCTTATTTCCCCCAGAGATACGTGCCTGCTTTTTAAGCGTCTCAGGCTCATTTTTGGCTCAAAGTATCAATGCGATACACATTTCTTGACTACATTTTGTTCAACTTACTCATTTTTTCAAATTTAACGAGATTTTTTCGTTTTTGTCTTTTTAGAAAAAAACGAGCATTGTCTAAAGCGTCAAACAGAGAATGTTTTTGACAAGTGCCTATCGCTTTTAGCCCAAAAGACGCAATTTATAAAAACTTTCGTGGCCTGAGCCCACCAAAATTCCATTGTTATGTTGCGAAATGGCTTTGCTAAAATTGCTCTCAAAATTGTCTAATCTTCATAAAAAATGTGTTTAAAGCTATTCTTAATTCAAAAGTGTCAAGTTTTTGGCTCTTCGCGCCATATGCTCATTTTTTGTTTTTATGTTGTTAATCAAATCTTTTACAAATTTTCGCCGAAATGTTATCATGTTTTTAACATGTTCCAGATGGAATGAGCCCAGTTTTGAACATCGAAAAAAGTATTACTGGCATGTTCATACCCGTGGTTTTTGAGCCTAAATAGGCATTTTTTATGAATTTTTCGACGCAGTGGCCCCTTCAGAATCCTCATGCTATACAGATATAGTCTAAACGCTCAGATGCATGGGCAGTAGACAAATTCTGAAGGGGTGTCTTGATAGTGTGAAAGCGGCTAAAATCGAAAATAACGTGACAAAAATTTAATTTTTATGGGGTCCAGCAATTTTGGGGGACAACCGGATCCTCGGAGTCCAAACATCTTAAACTTCTACGTCCGTATCTGGCTCAATTCTTACGTATATGCCTCATAATTACCTTGAGAGAATCAGGATGATGAAGAATCATTATCTGGCAAGGAGTTCTGCGGAAAAACGGGAAGTGTTCTAAAAAAATTTCGGAATCTCCACTTCCTGTCATTCTTCTTCCGTCAAAATCAAACGCGAGCTTTATTTCGTTTCCCCATTTATTTTCACGTTGCCCATTGAAAACCATCTGTAAATGAATGCGTTTTAACTTTTAAACGACTCGAATTTGGTTAGAGGTAACTGGAACTTTTTTAGAAGGAGTAAATGTCCTACAATTATGTGGTAAAAGATGACCAAAAAACACTTAAAAACTGCCGAAAAATCCAATTTTTGGCTTTCAGGGATGGGAGACAACCAGCTTTGGTTGGGGGATCCCCCATCCCTTTCTTACATGTATGTTCACGGCTGACTCGCGCGCATAAGAATGATAAGAATTATAAAATTAAAAAATTCATCAAAAATTGAAAATTAATTCAAAAATTAAGTAATTATGAAAATTATGAAATTTTCAAAACAATTACCGTACGTGGACGCGGCGCCTGAATTCTGTCGGACATTTAGGGTTCCAAAATTTTCAGAGGTAGAAAAGTGCCAAAAGCTTATTATAAGTGAAAAAACACTGTTTGTTTATCGAACAAATTGAAGAATTTCGAAAATTTAACTTTAGGAAGGACTTTATGAGAAATCTCTTGGATTCTTAGGGTCCGTAATCGCAGAGATTTGCGCTTGTGAACCATTATGCATCCGAAGTTAACACATCGGTATAATATATACAAAAGGAGAAGTTATTACTCTTAAATGATCTTGTGTCAGAATTGTTCTTTTTGTGCTAGTTTTGGCAATTTTGCCTAATTCCTTACCAGAATGTGGCTGCTGCCTACCTATGGTCCTGGACCCCCGATCCCGACTACCCTCAAGTGTGCCTGCAAGTTAAGGCATAATTTGAAAAGGGGTACCTACATTTTTATTTACCCACTGAAGATTATAAGATAACCTAAACATGCAAACGAGTATGTGCCTTTTTACAATGTTTCTACCTAACGTAGCCGGAATATTAAAATAAAATAATCCATAGACCAATGTTTATTCTTCCTTCTCCAAACTGATATTCGCTCACTGTTTCTAACATTTTGACCGACGTATGGTATTCCAGAAAAGAACAGTTGTTATTGTAGCGAATTAAGAACCGTGCTTACCGAATAATATTCATTCTTTCAGTGGCAAAGCATAAGTGATTCAGAAAAGTTTTAGCCAGATTATTTTGTTGTCAGACGGTGCGTAAGTGTGTGTTAGGAAGAGGGAGGGGGGTGGAGCCATCCGTCCATACATGTAACGGCTTGAAATATTGGGTGGGGTCCTCGGCTATCTTTATAGGTCCTTGGCAATCAAATTTTTCGGCCAAAAACGACCAAGAAAACAATTAAAAACATACAAAAAAATCCATTTTTTCCAAAAATTAGCGGGTTGGGGGTTGGGGTAGACAACCACAATTTGGGTAAAGGCATCTTATCCCCTGTTGTGTGCATGCACTCCTCCCAAGCAAAAATGGTAAGATGGCCCGCCGCAAAATGTTTGCTCAGCCTTCAGAATTGCCGACTTTCCGCAAAAATCGAAGGAAGTGTGCTTTCCTACGCGTTTTTGACGATAATTTTGGGCGAAAAGTGTCAAATTTTCGGCACTTCGCGCCATGCACCTTCCTGCTGACTTAAGTGTGTTCAATTTTGAAGTAATCAAATTTTTTGAATTTTTGCGAATTTTTTTATGTTTCTGTGTTCTAGAAATTATGAGCGTCGTCTGAAACGTCGGAACACAGCGTGTTTGACGTGTACCCACGATTTTTGGGGCCGAAAATGTTCTTTGCAAAAGTATATCCAACGCTAAAGCCCCAGAGTTTACATACTTAACATCTATGAAAGTGTTTGCATGGGTCATCCACATTTAAGAATAGCAAAAAAGCACCTAAATATTGATTGATTACTTTTTTGCTAAATTAGTGAGCAGAGGCTAAAAATCTCATGTCTTGATATATGGAGGATGACTGACTTTAGGATTAGGGTCTCTATATCCATACTCTCTTGCGTTATTAGTTCAATAAATTATAGTCAGCATACCCTACAGAATATCAATTTTTTTTAATTTTTCGCCCGATTCTCTAAAGATGACGGTTATTTTGAAAAATATCGTCATTTTTGCTCTAATATGAAGCATTTGGCTCCTGTTTGACAACATTCAATTACTTTTATACTCCCCTACCCGCCTTTTGTATATTAGACAAGAAAGAGTTACCGTAGCGTGTTGCATCAATCCGAATACACACTGTTCTATTAGCGCCACGGCAATGAAATTTGCTCCATGCTAATGAAAGTTTTGGCCGTTAGCACGACGTGCTAATGAATATGAAGGCGTTTTTTGGCAAAAGTATAATAATTTGGACGCTTTTTAACGTATTGTTTAGCAAAAATTCTGAGAATATTCCGGCACTTCGCGCCGATTGTAATACTTAATGTTTGTTTAGCCTTTGGTGCGCGATTTAAACACTCCCAATCTACGTACAATCTAAAGGATTAAGCAGTCGTCTCGCCTATTTTCTTACCAATTTGTAGCACATAATAATTACTTTGTAACAACTTTGCACTGTTTTCTCTTGTTTGAAAACAAAATTATCTTTTTTCGTTCATTTATCATTTAATTCATAAGCGCAGTCTCGTCTGTTTTTATATCAAATTAGTATACCGACCGCATTATCATTTCTAATGTTGTAATAGGTACAAAGGTGTCAATTTCTAAGTTTATCGAGCATAGCAGGAAATTTCTTGATTTAATTAAATTTAAAAAATGCTTATTAAAAAATCATTGATCTGCAAAAAGGAACTGCATCAATGAGACTATATGTAGATATGTATTATACAGGTAAAAAATTGGCGTGCTAATGTAACCTAACCCGTGCTAATGCAAGAAATTTTCATTAGCACTGGTGCTAATGGAAGTCGCGCTAAAAAAACGTTGCCGAATATGGCGAAAGTTAAAAAAACCAATGATTAGTCGGTCGTCTCCTCCCCATAAAGTTAGGATTTTTTAATCCTCTTTTTTGGCGTTGCATTTTTTGGCACATGCATACGTGGGCGTGGGTGGGGGTAGTGGAGGGGTGGGAGGTTCAGACCACCGAGAATCTCGAAGACTTCCGCAAAAATCGATAGATCCACATAATTGAATTGTGGACATGTTTTTTATATTCCTTGGTTTTAAACTACCTAGATCACCCTTAGGATTAGACTGCTGCCCATATATGGCCATATGCGCATTTTTACACTACATGGCTAAACAGCGAAGGTCGTTCACCCCTAAATATAGCCGGCTATCTTTGTCCCTAAATTTTGATCATTTACAACTATGTCCGGCTTTGCCTTTATCAAGGCTTCTAAGTCAGCGAATGCGTTTACTGAATATTTTGAATCCTAAGCAACAAAATAAAGTCAGAAATGAGTTTACGGTGTCAAAGCGCCGAAAATTGACACTTTTGAGCAAACAGTAGCTAAAAACACTCAGAGCAGACATTTTATAAGAATTATTTTGAAAATCGCGAATTCTGGGAGGGGGAATTAAAAACCTTTCTGGGCGCTGAAAAAACCCTAAGATCAAGGATGGCCTTAACACTTCTTTTCTGAATCACTTTATGCTTTTCATAAAAGCGTATGTCCACGATAAGTAGAGTTTGACCACCGGCGGTCTTAAACTCCGTTTGAATATGTCTATAGCTGCTGTGGTAACTATAATCCGTCGAATCTTGAAGCACCAAATAGAGCCGTCCGCCGACTGGAAACACATTCCTGCCGCATGGCATTTTCAGTTCTTGGACACCTTGCTTAAGGAATTAATAAATCGACAATCAATTTAGCTGAATTATTGATTATCGATGGCTACAGATCATTTGGCCAAATGACCAATTATTGATCATTACTGATCATTCAGCCGAATTATTAATCATTGATAATAAATAATCATTTAGCCGAATTATTGATTATTACTTATTTTTGACCTTTAAGCTGAATTATTAATTATTGATTCCAATTGATCACTTAGTCGAATAAATAATTATTGTTTATTATAACTTATTTAGCCTCATCTAATCGAATGACGGAAAATGTAGCTGAAGACACACAAAACAGCCTAGAATATGGCGCAAAAAACTTTTCAGTGTGTTAAAAGGAATAAAATTGATTAAAATATTATTAACCGTAAATAGGTGCCATAGAAAATTGAGCCTGCTTACGTTAGCGCATCACCATATCGTTTAGAATTTGCATTTAGTAATTATTCGAATTTCTTGAGTTTAGACTTAGCCGCGGAATATAATTTAATGAAATTTTGGCCACGCATGCATTTTTCGTAAAATTTGTCAAAATTTCACAAATGTCGTCATTTCGACATATTGTCTATCTGTCGATATTTAATGGCCAACATAAATATATTTATTTTGCGATGAATATTTCAAAGTTTGTTTATTTAAAGTAAGTATTAAAACTGGGTTTTATTAGAAGTATTATATTTTATTTAATTCAATTATCATTAAAACTATTATTAGAACTATCATTAAATATAATAAATACAAATATTATTAATAAATTAATTCAATTAGTATTAAAATTAGGCATTAGGCATTCAAAAAATTTATATCATGATGAAATGGCGCAAAAACGATGTCAATCAACTGTTTCTAATCATTTGCACTACCTTTAAGAAAATACATTTTTGCTTTAATAGAAGAAGAAATCTGCGCTTGAATAGCGGTCTTTATATGTTCTATGAATCAAGTCTGGGGTAATGAAAACGTTGATTGCTACAAAATTTATATTTCTGACGTAAGAATCAAACATCCAGGACGCCAAGAAGGTTAATTAATTCAAAGAACCATAGGTGCGAAATTCCAGGAATTAGTATCAGCTATGACCAAAAATCATTATAAATTACATACTCAGTACAAGCGTTTAACAAAATTATTATTTAAATATAAACATAGAGTCACTACAAAAACTAAAATTCACTAATACCGCTACTAACAATCACACGTGGGCGTAGGGGGTTTGGGGTATGCACCCCCAGAAGTTGAAATACCTCCAGAAATCAAAATACCCCCAGAATTCAAAATTTGAAAATTTTTTATGCTTTTTCAGCGATTTTTTGATGCCATTGGATAGTGCTCGATGAGAAACGTCGAAAAATGGTGTTTTATCGCTAAACGACCACTTTTAAGACAATTTTATGATCTTTGAAAATTTTTCCACCCCCCTCCCCCAAATTTTGGTGCTGCCCACCTATGCTAACAATTACTAATTACGTTATTCTTACTAGTTCATTAACCATGGCAATACATCACTGATATTGTTAATTACACAATATAACATCAGCAGAGAAAAATACTCTGATGGAACCAAAAAGAATATCTTGGATACACGCATCATTTATCACACACGTCAATGCGTCCTAATGACTAAGTATCAATGTTTGCATTTTAAACACTTCAACCCTTTATACATTATATTGACAAGTTTATAATTGAAGGCATGTTTTAAATAGCACATTATTCAACGCGTTTGGCATTATGCACGTAATTTATAATTGACTTCGAGAAGTCTCAACAATCAACAGATGTTTAGAAAATTTTAAAGCCAAATTTGTAATTTTGACATAATGGAGAAGTTTTTTTAAAAAAACTTTGGCCGCCTGCAATACTCTAAATAAAAAGTTACTTTTAACATTAAACTTTACACAACAACCGAATGAAAGAAGATTATTTTTCGGATTCGTGAGCCTGATATTACGATCAACATTTATGACAAAATAAATTCTCTTCAATGGTCTCAAGACAAGTATATGTTAGATGTAAACCGCTTCACACCGCTATTGAGTTTTAACAAATGCACCCAACTGACGTATGACGTTTGATCACTGGTACATTTCTGGACATCATATCGTGTCCAGACTAATAACAGAGAAGCTGACAAAAAAAACAACAAGAGAAAAATATGTCTTACACCCGGACTTTTGAATTTACACCTCCTGAACTAGATCAATGTTGATGTAAATAAACACAATTTAGTGTGACGTGTACCCCTTACAACGTAATTTATTTTTGTTCTATTCTACTTATCCCGACTTCTAGTTCGAGATATTGGCGAACAAAAAGGGACAAAATGTATTCTTCCACCATACACTGGATTGTGAACTTTCTATATTTGAAACTAAATCCACATTCAGTTTAGAAAAATTCGGTTTAGGCCAGCATGTTGCCCTTGAGTCTTGATACGTTCGCGTGTGAAGAACTTCAGTTTCGCGTCCTACTGGGGATATTGGCTATTCAAAAGAATAGAAGAAAACGTGCCTTTTCACCCTACGTTTGCCCAATGATTTCAAACTTTACTCCCCCAGTAGTAACTCAATATTGAGTTCAATTAAACGCTGTTTGCTGCGATGTGTAGCCCTTAATACGAGTATATAGTACTTCATTTTTGTTATATTCGACCTATCCCGACTTATAAGCAGAGAAAATTGCGGAAGAATCTAAAAAATCTGTTTTTCATACTACTCAATAGATTGTAAACTTTAAACCTCTTTACCTAACTCCGTATTGAGTGTAAAATAGTTTGCTGGTTATCAGAAAGTGGCCCTTTAGTCGTGGTTGATTTCTAATTAGAAAAAAAATTTGGGACTTATAACCATAGTCGGGCGGCACCAATGTTCTGGAAGTGCAAAATTTTTCAAAGGTTAAAAAATAGCCTTAAAAATGGTGGTATGGCGAAAAAACACAATTTTTCAACGTTTTTCATCGAGTACTTTCCATTGGCATCAAAAACTTCCGAAAAAACAAAAAGAAATTTCAAAAATTGAATTCTGGGCGAGGGGGGTATTTCGGTTTCTGGGAGGAGTGCATACCCTCAACCCCCATGCCCAGGTATGCTTATAAGTAGAGTAGCTGACAGAAAAAAAACAGTCAAAGACTTTTTACCCCAGAGTTTACACTATACTTTACCTCAGAGTTCAAATTTTACACTCTTCGAAGTAACTCTATATTGAATCTAAAGAAACGCTCTTAAGTGCGATGTGTAATCTTTAAGACATGCTTTCTTTTTATAATACAATATTTATAACTGGAGACGGTTGAAGAAATGAAAAGAAGGTAAAAACGTGATTTTTCGTCCACAGCAAGCTTTTAAACACTGCCATATTTAAATCCCTTTTGACTTTATGCAGATAAGGTCAAGTTCATAGTGTTGCCCTCGAAACGTAGCAAACTATTTTGCGGACTCTTAATCGGAGGAGTTGACAGACCTAAAAGAATTCAAAAACTCGACCTGAATTTGTTTTTCATCTATAGATTTTTATACTCTTAAAAAATAAAAATTTCTATCGAGCTAAATCAATCGTCTACAATTCAAAAAAATCAGTCTAAACAGAAGTAATTAGGAATGTCCCCGGGTCTACAAAGTTTTGGCGCTGCCGTTTTAAGCCAACAACTTATAAATTATTCTAATTAAATTAATTTTTAAGCAATTTTGAAATAAATTATGTATTCAGAAAGCTAGTTCCACAAGCTACAAAATAGCATATTGTTCTTTCCGATTCGATGAGTATTCATTTGGGCATGAATGAAAGACTGTAGAAAATCCAGTATATTTTCAGAGGCATTTAATTATCTGACTAAATTCAAGGATATTCTAAAAGTAATTTATACTATCACGAAGAGAATTGAATGGGCCTTCAGAATCTGAATAATACATTTATCATAAATGAAATGTAAATAATTATTAATATTACAAAGAGTGTGGCGCCAAAATGGCGACGCCAAAACGGTGACGCAAAACGGCGGCGCCCAAACGTCCCATTTCGAATGTCCCCCTGGGTTTGCAATACTCAGTATAGCCCATGGTTAAGCATAAGCAATGCTTTAGCAAAGTCCTGTGTTGAAGCATAGGCAGCATACTTTGTACACGCGCAAGGTGATGACGTCATCTAATGACGTCATGGCATGGTTATCCTCAGCAATAGAGTATTCTGTAGATCTTGTTAAACTTGCGAATCACAGACAAAAGTCTTACTGTAGCTACACAAACTGAATTATAGGTGGGGATAAGTGTACTTACTTAACAGAATGTACTATAAACAGTGGCGGATCCAGGATTATCCTAAGAGAGAGGGGGGCCGTACTTCTGATGGGGGTGGGCGGAACCCTGACTTGGGCGGAAAAATTAGCCATTTTAACCCGAAAATCGACATCCTTAATTTTGCGCACTATTTTTAGTCAATCGAGGGGGCAGGTGCCCCCTCTCGCCACCTCCTAAATCCGCCCTGTCTATAAAAAGTATGAAGAACACAGTATACTGTAGATTTTTCTAAACTTGCAGATCAAATCAGCGAAGTGTACTATAGGTATATTAATTCACTTTGTACTATAGAACGCAAGTTATCTATGTATGTACAGTATAAAAGTGTTTGCTTAATATGATGCTCATAATTACAGAATTAAACACCTCTAAATTCAATTATAGTTAGTTTTTATTTTTGACGATACGAAGCAAGTCAGCGTTGCAACTAGCAAGCAATTTACAAAAAGTAAAGATTTTAGATTATGATTATACACTTTTAAGTGAAGCATTGAAAATTATTTTAAAAAGGTTACACTTTTTTGAAGGTCAGAGAATATACTTCGTTTTTTCTGTATTGCTCAGAGGAAGTCTGATTTCTAACAGATTTTGAGACTTTAGGCGTATATATATATATAATATATATATATATATATAGGTACTTTTTTCCTAGTCCCCATCTTTTACATCCTTAATAATCCGCAATCATAAGTATACTCGACTTTTTTGTACCATTGAAGCATATTTCTTTGCTTAATATCATAGATGTTTTGCAAAATATGTCAGAGCTTAAAATTTGGTTAAAAATGTACTCCGAGTAGCCAACGTTCCCAAATGGTAACATATGCATAACTTGACAGGGAGAAGAGCTTCTGCTCGCAGAGCAGACTTGAAAAGGGTGAACTTTCTACAATGCTCTGGGACTAATGCTAAATTTTAGTGTATACTCGAAATCCTGATCTTACACTGAACGTTTTAAGAAAACTTTAAGCTTTTTTATCACTCAAAAGTTACTTTGCAGCGTAAATTTTTCATAAATATTGAGTGTAAAGAAGATTTCAAGTCAGATTCGTAGTCCTGATATTAAAGAGAGCATACTAAAAACAATTAAATTTCTGCAATGCTTTGGATCTAAAATCGATTTTTAGTGTGAACTTTTCACCTCTTCAGTAGCTTAATTTAGGGACATATTAAACGTCTTTTTTATCCCAAAGTTGGGAATTTACATCTCTGAAACTAAGTGAATGATGGGTGTATAGAAACGCGACCAAGTGTGGCGGTTGTCTTAGAGACGTTCTCGCACGACTTGATTTATAATCGGGGAAAATGGAAGACAAAAAAACGGGCATAAACACGCATTTTAACCCTAGAGTGTAAACTTTACATTTTCAGATCAGATTATTCAATTTACCTAAACACGTCAAAGAACCATTTGTAACCCTTAACTCTCCTTCATTTTCAAGATGTTTGGCGCATCCTGATTTATAACTGGAGAAGCTGGTAAACAGGATGTATTTTTTCATTTACCTCCAGAGTGTAAATTTTAAACGCTGGAGCTAAGACTATATAGACTGTATTCAAAAACAGTCAAATTCCATGTGCAGTCCTTGAAACGTACTATTTTTCTATCAGATAGACTTTTCCTGACTCTTAAATATCGATGCTCAGTATGACAGATCTAATGGAGGTCAGCCGGTCTGGAGGTGAGTCAAAAATAGAGCTTTTCATGGGCCAGAATAGCTTCAAAAGCAGGTATAAGCGCTAAAATAGCATTAAAACTACTATATAATACATTTTCTGATCAAATTGAAGGTCTTTTGAAGTAGCAGAAATAAATAAGACGAAAATGCGACCGAAATGTGATTTTTCATCCCGCAGAATTTTACACCCATTACACTTCTACTCGAGAATTAATTTAAAACTAAAAAAACGAAAAATGTGCAATCAGAGTATTTTATCTTAGACTATTCTTTTCCATTGAATCGTATTACACATTTACCCTGAGATGTGTGCAAGATGGCTAAAAAAGCCTCAATGACTCGTATATGTTATAATATTATATCAAAACTTCACACGCTTTTTACAAACCTAGTACTGTGCGAAGAAAAACAAATAAGGATGCATTATCTTATTCGATTATCTATCGATTTAAAAAACCGATACCTCGCAGACAGCTGTAGAGGGGCCAGGGGGAACAGGTGTTAGGGGAGCACAAGTATATTATAGGTATTATAGTAGGCGCTAACGCGCTACATATGATTAATAACCATTACTAACCATTACTAATACATTACTTTGCCATAAAGCCTAATTTACTAACCGCATCTTTTCCGACCCCAGCAAAAGTCGTACCAATTTCGATTTCTCCACTTATTTTTAAATATGTCACATCATTCATTCTATTCAACGACTGGTCAGCAATAGTTATGTTTTCAGCATCATCTCTTACAGCCTCGACCCTAAAAATATAGTCGATGCTTATTGTGCTATGATAGCAACTTTTATAATCATATTCAATCATATTGATAGTATTTATGCGATAGTAGTAGTAGTAGTAATAATAATAATAATAATAATAATAATAATATTATTATTATTATTATTATTATTAATATTAATAATAATAATATGAATATTAATAATAATAATAATAATAATAATAATAATAATAATAATAATAATAATAATAATAATAATAATAATAATAATAATAATAATAATAATACTAATAATAATAATAATAATAATAATAATAATAATGAGGATAATCATCATCATCATAATAATAGTAATATTAAATATTAATAATGATAATAATAATAATGATAATAAAAATAAATTTCAATTCTATTTTTTTGCTTGATTACTTTTCTAAATAGCTCTCGCAAAATTTCCCGCGTTTTTTATTATTTCACAAACTCGACAAAAAAATTATCTTTCAATTAGAATGAATATACAAAAGTAGAAATAAATAAAGAAGTTGAATCGATTAGAATGTCATTGTCAAACATATTTCCTGTGTTGCTTTACAGAAAAATTTAAAATAACTTGCAATAGTGGAGCATATGCAATTTATGGATTAGAAGCATAATTTTACGCCCAAAAAATAAAAATAATTACCCTAAACGATATATCGTCTGGAAGATATAACTTCAACTGTAAAGTAATGTTCGACTTCGCGCCGTACTTGAGCTCTTTCACCGAACGGCATTTCCTTCCGAGAAAGCATGATCTGATGTAGATCTTAGCTCTTCTTGGGCTATATATACAAAAATATAAAATATCTGCATCCACGTGTTGGTGTTGGGGAAGGGAAGGGAGGCTCCACATACTCCCCAGAATGAAATGTTTACTTGTTTTTTATGGTTTTTGGTACTTTTTTGACACCAAGACCGCCCGAAATTTAGCTGCGGCCTATGTATGCCTGCGCGGCCTTCAACTTTTTAGTGCGACAAACAGTTGATATCAAACTATGAAATACGTTGATAATGAACAAAACTTAGAAGTGGATTAAAAAAAATACTGATACACGATTGTAGAAAGTTACTCAGCTGAGAGACGGAGTTGCTTTTTCTTGTACGAGTGAAATGATAACAAAAAATTCGATGCAAATATTACACGTTTGTAGCAGTATTTATGTACCCGTGCAAGGACAGTAATAAATTTCTGGGGGTCCCATGAGGCGTAATTGTCTATAATTGCACCAAAAATTCAATTTTGCGGGGGTCTATCGATTTTGACTTTGTTTTTTAAGGTTCTGCGGGTCCTTGAGACCCTCCTAGAATCCACGTTTATGTGTGCATGTACCTCCATAGTATACCGGGCTGCTCTGGAGCCACATGATATAACATATAGTGCTTAAGGATAGGCGGGCGGGCCTAAACTTGCTACCTGGGGGTAGGTCCAGGTAGCAACGCTGTAGTATAGGCAGTGACGAAGGATAGACGGGCGTGACTGGACCCAAGCCTTAGCCTTAAGGAAGCACTTCTAGGGAAAGGGGTTTTCCGGGAAACTATGATTATTGATTGTTTTCCATGAATGAATGAAATTAAAGCCTAAGGGACGAAAGCACTCCCTATGTAGGGTTCCCATAGGCCTAAGCGATCCTGGGATGGTGGAATAAAGTGCGCCCAGGCCTACCCCTAGGGAGGGAGAAAGCACAAGGGGAGCAGTCCAAGGGAAAGGGGTTTCCTGGGAAACTATGATTATTGATTGATTTTATTGATTTTTAATCCATTCGCGAACCAGTAGTCGGATTCATGTAAAATTTAGAGATCATGACAGATATCCGTCAAATATGTTACATATATGACTGAGAGAGGGAATTGTTCTAGTAGAGAGGTCTTAAAAGAAGAGGCGCCTAATTATCAATTAATTTTTATTAATTTTTTAGCTATTTATCAACATGTTTTTTGAAAATTTTGTTGATCATTTTAAGATTTGTAATTGAAGATCACTGAACGAACTATGTCTTTACAAAATGGATCTGGTTTAAAGTGTTTAGTAGGCTCAAGGGATCCAGTGAGCATTCCATGTCGGCATGGGATCCATAATTTCACCAATTTAACATTTAAATTAAATTTTTCTTTTATTACGAACATTTTAATAGTCATCCTTGCTGACAGCTATACCTACCATTAACCTTTTGGAGTCCGCTCTATGATGCAGATGTGCTACAGCAATGCAATCTTAATATGTTTCAAATCTGTAAAATGTAAGACTGCATGCAAAAAATCAGAGCAAAAGCTCTCCTCTCTATCATGTTGTTCATATGTTCCCATTTGGGAACGTTGGCTTCTTGGGGAACATTTTTGCCAAATTTTATGTCCTTTTATGTTTTGCAAAACATATAAGATTAAAGCGATCTGCTACAAACATTGATAACACAAGTAATCTAAACTGTCAAATTGTCAAATAGAGAGCCTACAAGGGTGTGGTTTTGAGTATTTGAAACCTTATGCGAACCATAAACCTCAGAAAACCAAGAAACTTTCAGTAGACACCGTAACTTTATATTTGTTTTTTTGTTAGATTTGCTTGCTATCTAGATAACATTGAATAATGTCTAGCTAAGATGAGTAAAAAACTATTATTGAGCTATAATCTGTATTTTCGCTTTTTCTGGATTTTTCAAAATTTATTGGTTTTCGCATTTCTACGCTGTTGAACTAATGCCCGTGATCTCAGAGCTATTTACACTGCATCGACGTATGTCGGTATACTAAAAATTAGAAACCATGAATCAAGATTCGAGAAATAACAGGAAGTCAGGGTGTAATATAGTCAATTTGGCAATTTCATACAATTTTTAATAAGTAAAATTTTACAGTGAATAAAAGTAAGTCATAATATCATACGTTTACTCATTCGGACATTTACCTATCCACAGTTGTTATCGATAGTCCAAAAAACTTGCACTCAAAGTTTACTTATGTTGCTAGCATGCTTCTGAGCTATTGAAAAATGTTAGAAATCAGTAGTTATAAAAAGTTCGATAAGTACATTGCAAGTTCTACATATCAAAAACACATGATATTGTGCATGAATTCAAGAAAATTTGGCTCTAAGCCTCTAAAGATTCATGGCTCTGTAACTTATAGTAAAAAAATAAAGCAAAGTAACGTAGAGCAGGTAATTTCTGCAAAAGCACCTAAAATTATTTACAGAAACACTTGAATTTTTGCTAAAAACCGCTAGAAATCAAGAGCTACATTGTTGTGTAATCGTAACACATAGAATCAAGTAAAGAATCCCATAAAACTGCATTTAATATTTTGAATATGTGCATTGGAGTCATACCAGAATGCTTGTGGAGCTCTTGAAAATTGAAGGAATGCATGAGAGGTCACTAAAGAGCATAGCCGAGGTTACATATGCTGCCCCATAGATTTTGTTCTCATTCCAGGAATTAAATATTTTTGCACTCCTAGGAGCCAACGTTCCCAAATGGGAACATGTCAGGTAAAACGACTATATGCTACTACAGTAATCTATTGACATCTGATGCGCACGTTAGAACAACATAAATTCATCGCATATATTGAAGAGACATAAAAATCGAAGGGAACCGGTCCGAGCCTAGCACGTAAAACCTGCTAAGTGAGGAGTCAGCGCTGATAAAGGCACCAGTTTTATTAATGCGTGTGCGCGCGATAATATATACAGCTGCACAACCCGCAAGACAGCTCAGTCCGAGCTGGTGACTATAAACAAACATATGGTCAGCCCGTTAGGTGGTCCCAGTATATTGACCTAAAGATTACTGATTGAACTCGACTGACGTGCACAGAGACACGCGGAGTATATTACTAAATGAATATTATTATGGGGCTCGACAGACGTACAATACGCGGAGTGACCCATGTTATAATGAATATGTTGTGATTATATATTGACCACTACCGGCGTGACATATTTGGTGACAGGAGTGGGATAGTCACATATCTAGTGGAGTCTGTAGCAGCTATTATTGATCAGGGATGATCAAAGCTAAGGAGGGAGGTGTCAGGTAAAACGACTATACGCTACTACAGTAATCTATTGACATCTGATGCGCACGTTAGAACAACATAAATTCATCGCATATATTGAAGAGACATAAGAATTGAAGGGAACCGGTCCGAGCCTAGCAGGTAAAAACTGCTAATTGAGGAGTCAGCGCTGATAAAGGCTATTGGGTGGTTTTATTAATGCGTGTGCGCGCGATAATATATACAGCTGCACAATCCGCAAGACAGCTCAGTCCGAGCTGGTGACTATAAACGAACATATGGTCAGCCCGTTAGGTGGTCCAAGTATATTGACCTAAGGATTATTGATTGAACTCGACTGACGTGCACAGAGACACGCGGAGTATATTACTAAATGAGTATTATTATGGGGCTCGACAGACGTACAATACGCGGAGTGACCCATGTTATAATGAATATGTTGTGATTATATATTGACCACTACCGGGCGTGACAAACGTTCATATAAATCTAACCATTACTTTTGATGAACAACTAAATAAAAATGAATAACATACCAAAATGATCAGAAAACGTCTGCAAACATGACTGCATGACATTTGGCTCAAAAATGTTGTATGTCGATTGACAATATACAAATTTCTAAACATGACAAACTTTCGCTATTTTTGTCCAACTTAAGACAGAATAGCATAGCACATACTAATAACTGAAATTTGGAATTGCTCTCAAAGGATAACCAAACATCTTGTTTCTCATCCAAAACAAGTCTTGTTTAAATTAGATGATTAGTTGCTTTGCAACAAAATTTTGAAAATATGTTCCCGATTGGGAACGTTGGCCACTAAAAGGTTAAGTAAGTATGTAGAACGAGTGTGAAGTGTAAATTGAGCTTAAGAGAGCAGAACAGGCCTTGTAGGGTGTTTTCAGCAAAATTTATTGATTGATTTAATTATTTTTCTAAATAAATCATCAACCAGAGCTTAGATCAAGCTTAAATTTTGTATTTATTGAGGATAAATGTGTGAATGTCAGGCTTTTAAAGCGTAAGATATTGCAGAGCCAACATACTTCAGCTATCCAAAAGTGACGAGATTAGAATTCAACATGAAAATAAAAAAAAGTCAAAACTCAATAAATTTGAGATGGATTTTCTTGAAAAAACTATAAAAATAGAAACTTATAGAACCTCATACTGAGCCCAAATTAAAAGGATTAATATAAAATATTTGAAAAACGAAAAAAAACAACATTCACTGAATCAAATTTAATTGTACATGAGCAGGTCCAAATTCTGCGAAGGACCGCAGGTCCTAAAATTTTAAAAGTTGACAAGGACGAAAATTCATTATCGTTGTGCTCTATCAATTTGCGTCAAGAAAATCGAGGAAATACGAAAAAAATTTAGAATTAATTATGCGGTTGTCCGTTTTTGAAGGATATTTTTGTATTTTGGTTTTTAAAGGTATCCACCAATCTCCCATTTGCCCATCTTTTATCGTAAACTGAAGGCATCTTGGAATTTTTAGCAATATTACCTAAAACATAGGTCCATCAATAGGTCACCATTTGCTGCTTCGCGGTTGAAGAGTGACAGGTTGAAATTGCTGGCGTTTAGACTATTAAGAGAAATATAATCGTAAGTCGACTTTGGTGGCAACAATATCCAAAACGGCGAAGTCTGAAGCGAATGAACGAAAACAGCTAATGAATACAATAAAGAAAATAAAAAATACCTGATAAAAACAAAGAAAATCAGGAAAATAGTAGATTATTAAAATTATAAAATTATAAGGCATAAAATAAAATAAAATCACACCCGACCAAAATAAATGATCATAAGGCAATTAATTTCACATTTAAAGTATGCTAATGTAAGATAAATATGGAACTTTGTCAAATTACATCCGATACCCAAACTCTTTTTAATCGGCGGACTTATGTCTGAAAAATTTGTCATTCTGGATGTGAGTCGTATTGCTTATAATTTTTCTTTTCTCTTTCGTCACAATTTACCTAGAATTTGGAATCGTAATCTGAATGAAAACGGGCTTTAAGGAACATAAAGATTAATACAATCAGTGCACCGCTGTTTCGTTATTTGTCAAACTAAAACAGTAAATTTCTTTTAAATCTTACTGAAAAATTGAATAAACATCTTCACTAAACTCAGATTCGTATTTCCAAAACTTTGCTATAAAATCTTCACTGCCTACACACATTATATTTTTTGGCACAAGAATTGCGATCAGACTTCAGAACAAGTCAATACTCAGAAGCCAAAAAAGAATTTGAACTATGGCCGAAAGGCAGATAAAAAACATATTATTTCTTTATCTCTAACCCTAGCTACATATACAACTGTCGGACATACATGGACGTGGGGAATTTCACAGGGGATCTAAATAGCCTCCCCAAAAAATTTGAAATAAGTACCTTCAAAAAATCGATAGCCTCCTCAAAGTCATATTTTCTGTGCTCTTCTTGGATTTCGCTCCAGTCGAACCCGCTCTGCTCTAGAATTCGGCTGCTGCCCACTTTTGACGGTGGACTTTTTGGCATAATACATGGACAACGACCAAAGTCTATGAGATCTCAGTGGAGCAAAACTGACAAAAATCCCGGAAAACATGCCAAAAATTTAAGTCTGCATTGAGTTTTGGGGGACTAACGGATTCTCGGGAGAGGGAGGTCTGATCCCTTACCCTTTCGCGCTAATGTGCTCTTGGCACTCTTCCACTACGTCATTTTTTCATCTGTAATATTTACTGTAATGGGTTTTTTGACAGCGATATAACCATATCAACGTGTCAAAATAAATGAAATAAAAATTAATAAGAACGATATCTCTCGTCAGACTTCCTAAAATACTGTGAAAACCTAACGAAATAATAAGTAATCGTCAAAAATTCGTTACACGACTAGCTCAATCAGCAATAATCAAATTTTCCTAACCTTCATATCGTAAGATAAATTTTTCAAATTGCAATGAATTCAGAATTTACTTACAAAATTAATCTTAATTGCCTGAATTTTATTCGAAGGCCCCATTTTTAATTTTTTAGTGAAAAATTAAGAAGCCTACCCTAAGACGGCTAGGGTAATCATATTCCAATTTTATTCATTTTGACACTTAGGAACCAAACACTTTGAGCTACAATTTAGAGATATCAACGTTTTGATTTTGCATTTTGTTAAAAATTAAGTGAAATGCTTAAAAATTAATACTCAATATTTTTTTATTAATGTAAAAATAGAATTGTAGATTTGAATTTTATTTTATCAAAAAGTACTATAAAAAGAAAAATTTTGAAGCTCGAATTTTTAAAAAGAGACGAAAAACTCTCTTTTTGGGGCTTGCAAATAAAGTACAACCCATGGAAATCGGAGAAAATTCTATCAATCGCTTCTAGAATTTAGATTAAAATTTCACGATTTCAAACAATCTTAGAACTGAGGTGCAGTCAATTTAAAATATAAAAAGATTACTAGAACTTTTTCGGCAGAATTCAAGATGGACTTTCGGCACGCTATCAGCATTATTAAGGCAATATTCAAAATCAAGAAAGACTGCCGAACCATTTTGAGTTGAACAGAATGAAATGCAAAAATCGTAATTTTTTTCAAAACTAGCGCAAAACTATACATATATGTTGGTTAATTTGCGATCTTATCGCAGAAATTACGAACACAAGCGTTATCTTATAAAATTTGAAACCCACAAAGTCCGTATGTAACTTTTTTAGTATTGCTCAATATTACGCCGAGCCGTTTTGCGGTCGTTTCAATAGTCAAAATCACGAATGCACTACAAGGTCGATCTGGATTACCTAGAGAGCCTCCTTGTGTTAAAATAGACTGAAATATGCACAGTATAAATGCTAAAAAGCGTAAAAGCTATCTTAAATCATTTTCTGTATCTAATTTCAAACACCTCAGCAGAAAGTTTTGTTTCCATGCGTTTTAGGACTCGTCGCTTAAAACTGAAATATCAATAGCAATAATGCCAAGCAAAGGCTGTAGGAGCAAAAGATACATGTATACAGCAGACGAATAAATGACGAATCACTTATAGACCGTTTCATTTGACTTTGCGGTTTTCTTTTGAATTTAATCCGCATGAATCAGGCTACAAAAATGATTTGAACTTTTAATGCAGTGATACGGTATAGCTATAGCAAGCGTCTCATTGCATCTCGATATGCTGTAGAATATCGCAACTATACTATTAGTTTAAACCAGATTTGAAGGCATTTTATATTTTTTAAAAAACCTCAAAGGCAAATGAAATGGACTATAGCTCGAGAGGCGGGTAAAAAGACGCATTTTGGCCGGTTGGCTGCATTGTTTACACTTTCGAATAACCTTACTTTTAAAGAAATCTCAAGAGCTTAGAAACAGACTATTGAAATCAATGTAGGCGCAAATCTACACCCTCTCTTCATTTACCGAGTGGTTTTACTCATTTCTTGATCTAGCATAAGCATGTTGCCATGAACAACACTTTTCTTGTAATTTTCGTGTCTTCTACGTGCTTTAAGTAAGCTGGAACACCTGTAGTCTTTTACACGTAAGCTTGAATTCAGTCCGATATAAATTAGACTACACCCCCAACCCCTTCGTTGGCCAGAAATAATTGGTGAGATAACAAAAGGTGATTTTTGGCCGTCAGTGATCATAATTTCTCAAATTTTTGCGGCTCTTCGCGCCGGGTATATTTATAACATTTATTTCCTTTTTGGCAATCCTGAACGCATTTAGTTTTGCTCAAGGAATAGTTTTCAGACGATCAAGAGCAGGAACAGCCCCATGATTTTCAAGCATAACTTTTCAGAAGTTTTGATTGGTAACTGCTTCAAATACCATAAATATAGGCTATCGAACAGTAATTCAGGCTCCTGAGGTTCTTCTGCTTTAATTTCACGAAATTTCCGACGCTTCGTACAAGATTTTCGCTAAAGTCGATGTAATTTTATATTTTTTTCGGCTGAATCCGATCCTGGAGGGCACGCCGCCAGTTCTGACCGGGGTAAAGTCTCGTTAGAGCACTTTTGAGCAGTATCGTTGGAGCACTTTGTAGCGTTATAGCACCAGTTGCGTTATGGCACTAAATGTCTCATTGGAGCACTCATGTGTCCCGATTATGGCACTTCTGTGTCAGTATTATTTAAATCGTCGCTCAATAAATTCGTTAAGTGAATAATGCTTTCACGGTCGAATCGATACCTTTGATACAAATCAATATCGTTCAAAAAATCAAGAGGATTTGAGCGATCTCGAAAGAATTCTCTCCCTTCTTAAGCGATTTTGTCGCCGATCTTCATGTGCCAACAACAATAAACGCGCAGCCATCTTTTGCAATTAACAGCGGAAATTATGATTTAAGTCTGCCCCTACCCAGTCTTAATTATTTCGAGGTTAGGATGTAACTTAAGCTTTTACTTACTTTCGTAATACCGGTGCTACTTAAACTGTTACTTAAGATAATGCTTAAGTTGTAGACTTAAGCTCTAGCTCAAAAAATTAAGTTCTAGACGTTAGTAAGACCGATAAGTTGCAACTTAAGTTTTTATCTCGAACTTAAGTCCTATTTTTGACTTAAGTCGCGTTAGTAATACCGGCCCCAGATAAAGGTACATTTTACTAAGCTAAAAGCTACTGAACAGGCAGTCAAAATGAAGGAGCAACCGCTTTTATTCGATTACTGTTCGATTTTATGGATTATACATGTTTCTTTTGATTGTTTTAATCTTGTGGCACAAACTTGATTAGGAGTCTCAACCAACGCGTGGGTGGGGATTCAGGTGGTTTATGTAGGTCCCCGTGAATCCGACAGACCCCAGAATTAAATTTCTGCATGTTTTTTTCGGGGGGTTGTCACTTTTATACCGCTCGGATATCAGACCGCCACAATTGGGTTGTTGCCTATGATGGCCTCCAACCCCTAAACTTCTTTCCATTGCATATGTGGCAGTCGTACATCAATCCCCTGCCGTTACCTAATGAGCTTATTGAGAATAAGGTCATTTTCTAGGTATATTTTGTAAAATTGAAGTTATTTCGATTTGCTTTATTGTCATTTCGTGATTATTTCTCATGACTTGAATATTATATTTCGCATGTACAAAGTATTGTGCATTATCTCTTGTATACACCATTTCAATTTCCGTTGTATAGCTTAGATTGTTATTCATAGATAAGTTTATGCCAATCTTATGCAGTGAATCATTGATAAAATTTGTATTTTGTAACGCACGCCCTTTTTAATCTTTTCGCATTTTTTGTGCCAAATTTTTGATAGAAATATTGATATCGTCCTTTTCTCTTTTTTCCTATCAATTCGCTAATTATCATTCGAGTCGAAATTATGATATGATAATGCATATCATTTTCGGTCCTTCAAGGGCACGTCATTTCTCCGCGTCGATTCATATTTCATCGTAGTCGTCGTTCAATTTGATTTGTGCATAGTCGTCAGAATATTTTTGGTTAGCTTTTCGTAAGGCGAACATTATTGTGTTGTCCTTTTTACGCTAATATAATTATCTATTTTAATTTACCACATGCGCTTTACTATATGGCCGATATTTTCTATACATTTTCAAACCATTCCTTCTAATTATAAAAAATGCTCAATATTCTCTCAACATAATCAGGACGGCCCTCCAAGCAGTTGAGTACAATTTCTCTCACTCATTAAGACGGCAAGAGTTATAAGCTTCTCTCCAACTCAAATTGAACCATTAGTAGAAATTAAGAGCTCCCGCTAAAGAATCGTCATTTATGCCGTTTTTTTGTTTAAACTTATAAATGTAACGGCAATTTTCCTGTGATGGCGTCATAATCACCTTTATGTAAATAAGTAATGTGGGTGGCCTCGAGCTGCCAGATCTCACCCTTATTTAATAATTGTGCGTAATAGTAAATACCTCAGTGTAAAGTCTGTCGGGGTCTTGGTCGTAGGACAGTAGTTCGAGTTAAGAGCAGTCGCAGAGGCAGTAACACTAAGTATATTGTAAGATGTAGTGAAACCATGAATCTTACATAAACTTCCATTTTATTTTGCGGTCTAAGACAATTCTATACTCGTTATGTGTATGTTTAGTCAAAAACTTCGCACCCATGTGTGATTTTGACTGTAACTTATGGAAAAGACGCAAACCTCATATGTACAAAGCTTGTGTCGCTACTGGGATCAGTCTAGGGAGAAACATATCTTTAGTTTCCTATATTTATAGTCTCGGTAATGCTGCAGAAATTGTGTTAAGAAAATTCATGAACATCAAAATTTATGGAAAAAATGATAATAGATATTGGTCCAAACGTATGAACGACCTAACTAAATTTCGAAATGGAACAGTTTTTTTAAAAAATCACAAGATTGTAAGTGTAGAAATCTCGGACAAACTTATTGCCTAAAATTTATTGCAATTAGCAAACCGATACCAATCATTGGTTATTGATTGGTGTCGTTTTATAATTAATTACTTAAGACATAATTTAGTAGTAAAAGAAATTAATTTCCGATTGTGGTTAATTTTTCACCAACCTCTTTTCATTGCAACAGATTTTTTCAGAAAAGAAATGATATCAATACGTAATTTTGCTAGAAAAATTTTGTTGAAGCGACTGTTCACTAAGTAATAGTTTTGAAAAATGAGCTTGCTAAGTGAGAGTTGTAAACCAAGAGAAACTTCAAGTTTAAACATACGATTAAATTATGAAGAGAATTATAAAAAAGATTTTAAACTATAAGAAAATGAAAAAGGTGGGATTTTAGTAAATTAAAACAAATTTAGAGGATATGATGAAACATTATTGTTGAGAATAGGACGATCGCGTGCTATGTATAATGACTCCTTGATTAAAAGATCAAAAAGAGTTGGATGCTCGACTAATAACCTTGAAGCAATCTGATGTAATTGAATGATTGCTATTTGAAAATGCTTATCTGCTATTCACAAACATATCTCAAATAGCAATCATTCAATTACATCGGATGCTTCAAGTATTAGTCGAGCATCCAACTCTTTGATCTTTTAATCGGGTCGTATACATAGCACGTGATCATTCTATTCTAACAATATGTCTCATCATATCCTCTAAATTTGTTTTAATTTACTAAAATCACCTTTCATTTTCTTATAGTCTAAAATCTTTAGTAATTTAATAGTATGTTTAAACTTTAAGTTTCTCTTGAGTTTACAACGCTCGCTTAGCAAGCTCATTTTTCAAAAAATTTTGTTCCTTGATTTTGATAACAAACTTTTTGCGCGTCGTAGACTCCATTTTTCTGACGTTTCTATATGTCATTTGCATATTTCTCAATCAGGTTCCAGCTTTTATGAAAAATTAAGATCATGTTTAAAATCCACATCTTCTCAACTTAAGAGACCTTATTTTCCTAACGATTCACAGGATTTTGCTGATAATTCTAGGATATCATGCATATTCCTGAAAAAAGGGTTGTTCAGCCCTTAAGAATGAGTTACTGACCATCCAAAGATTGAATAGACCCCCATGCAGAATTGACGATAGTCTTAAAAAATCAAAAAAATATATTAGCATTCTTAGCTAACTTATGGCTCAATAGCGCCAAATTTTCGCCACATCGCGTCACATACTCATTCTTTAGCTACATTTCAATGCAGTTACTTCAAATTTTAAATTTTTTAAAAAAACTCTACAAGTTTCGTCAGAAAACATTAAAAGCAGTTTTTGATGCTTACATATGTTCATTTTCACTTTTACCCCAAAAAATCTGTTTTTCAAAAATATCCCAATAATGACCCTCAGAAGTCCCATGCGGTCCTTGTGCGATTTTAAGTCATAAAAAAGCGGACACGAAAATTAGAAGACTGAATCGATAAAATTCGTTTCCTTAAAAATGAATTCAAACAAAAATGGTGTTCTGAAAATTCAAGAAATTTCAAAATATACATTTTCCTTGGGCATTTAGGCGTGAGTATTCCAATTTTCGCGTTCTACCTTCCTTTTTGCTTGATTAGGCAAATTCTTCTTTGAATTAGCATATCTGACTAACATTATCAAACAAAACTGAATTAATAATCATCGAAGGAAATCAAACGCATACACTGATAATAATTCATTCAAGTACGCTGGAATCATCCACTTTCAACGTCGCAATGTACGATGAACGTGGCATTCACATTAAGTAAAACGCTTTCACCATTTCGGGATGAGTGGCATCAATGAAGAGCGTATCTATTACGCCAGTATAGTTGAAATCGAGCAAGAAGATGTTGTTTGCATAAATCTGGAAAACAATTCAAAAATTGATCTCTTTTAATGAAAAAACGCCAGTCTGGTACGAAACTAAAACAATTTGATAATTTAAATTTTAAACATGGATTTATTGGGTGAACCGACATTAAAGCGCACGACATTAGAGCGCCGACATTAGAAGCGCCGTAATTAGCGACATTAGAGCGCCGTAATTAGAGCGCGCAAGATTAAACGCAAGGACATTAGAGCGCAGCAACATTAGAGCGCGCGACATTGCATTAGAGCACAGCCATAATAGATGTTTTCACTTAACTTTACAAAATTTTTATGCTGATAAATGAAAGAATTCGCCGCTTAAAGCTTTACACACAAAAGGAACATGCCTTTGAAAAAAGTCCTACTGTATCTTACGCTCGATCAAGACTATATGCAATGATTCTTATACCCTGTGATTCAGGATACGTTTTTTATTATAACGGGGCAAAGTTAACTACTTACGCATGAATATCTCGGTATCAGGTAGTGATAAATGCATGCGGTTTCTTTTGCTTTGTAAAGCAATGAAGAGATTTTTGAATTCTTTCTTTACTTTCTGGTTGAGTTGCACACTGATTGAATTAGTGGATGTACGAAAGTAGTAATTTTTACTTTTTTACTTACCTTTAGAAAAAGGACAGTAACTTTTGAAGCAGTAAGTTTGTGTAAAGCCGTTATACCCTTTTCACTTATTTTCTTGACACAGATTACGATATTCATTTCACAATTTTTTCAAATTGTACGCATTTACTAATAAATTATGCAAATGAAGCGTGAAATTTATTGCTGCAGTAAACAATCATAAAACTGCAGTAAAAAGCAAAAGATCAAAACTTGTGTAAACTTATTCGCATTTCTTTGTCAAGAAAACATGTGAAAAGGGTATAATTTCATTAGAAAGTGCGTGAAAAGCTACAAAATAATGACATCCTTCTACCATAGTTTTAGAGCTGTGGGTGTTAGGAGACAGACCAGTCTTACTCCATTGTACAAAAGATGTTTTAAATTAACGTCAAATTTTGTTTTAAATAAGTGACACCTACAACTTTAAAACTAGCAAGAGTGTTTTTTTACTTTTTATATGTAAAAAACAATCAAGGACACCTTCTACAGAAAATTTGGCAAAAAAGTCAAAAATCCACATTTTCACATATATGCAAATTAGTTCCCAATTTCTTTCATTTTTGTGAAAATCACGAAAACCTAATTTCATTCCAAATCTGAAGGTAAAATATTATGTCGTAGATCTTGACAGGGCCTTTAAAATGAACCATATCACAAAAGTATCTGCTTAATATATAATGTGCAAAAATGCTTCAAAGTCACCGACCAAAAATATGGAGCCTATAATAAAAGGTTAAACAATAAGTTGTACTTAGATTGAATCACAGATGCCTCCTGGATGAAATGGTAATTTCATTACTCAAAATGGAGAACTACAAATTGTTATTTATTAAAAGAATACGAAAAACGGAAGAAATTGAAGAAAATAGCATCACAACATTAATGGTTATGGTCTGAAGAAGGGTACAAGATTCGTGGTTAAATTTTTCCCAGACATTTTCTCCTAAATAGTAAATAATACCTGTCAATAAAGGCACACAGACATTAGAATTAAGCACACGACATTAGAGTGCTGACATTAGAGTGCCGACATCAGAGCGCACGACATTAGAGTGCAACGACATTAAAGCACAGCAACATTAGAGCGCAGCAACATTAGAGCGCAGCAACATTAAAGCGCGCGTACACTAGAGCGCGCGACATTAGAGCGCGCGACATTAGAGCGCAATGACATTAGAGCAAGCGAGCGACATTAGAGCGCAGCAATATTAGAGCGCGCAACACTAGAGCACATGACATTAGAGCCATAGGTGGAGGCAGCACCGGAATTCTGGGGGAATTGAAAAAATTTTTAAAGGTATGGTCTTAAAAGTGGTCGTATGGCAAAAAAACACCATTTTTCGAGCGTTTCTCATCAAGCTCTATCCAATGGCATCAAAGAATTGCTAAAAAAAAAGCAAAAAAATTATTTCTGGGGGGTATTTTTGATTTCTGGGGGGTAGTATTTCAACTTCTGGGGGGGTGCATACTCCCAAACCCCCCCGCCCATGTGTGATTAGAGCGCGCGACATTAGAGCGCCGACATTAAAGTGCAGTTACAATGGTGCGTCATGGAGGCACACATACACTTTTCCTTTCCCGCAATAAAAAATTTGTAACTTTTGTTTCTAAAAATTGGTGTACAAAAACATACCTGGCATACATTACGAAAATCAGTTAAATTTCTTGTTTAGTTAAGAAGTGGCTGGTAAGTGACATAAATGCTCTAAACAGTGTCTACAAACGACCCTTGCTATGCTAGTTTTAAAGTTGTAGGTGTTACTTATTCGAAAAATGTTGACGTTATAATTTAAACATCTTTTGTGCAATGGATTAGACTGATCTGTGTTTCTCTTCCTACAGCCCTAAAACTACAGTAGTAAGGGGTATCATTTTATGACATTATTTTGTAGCTTTTCATGCACTTTTTAATGGAACTACACCCTTTTTCACTTGTTTACTTGACACAGAAATGCAGAATAAGTTTACACAAATTTTGATCTTCTGCTTATTTACTGCAGTGTTATGATTGTTTACTGCAGCAATAAATTTCACGCTTGATTTGCACAACTTACAGTAAATGCGTACCATTCAAAAAAAGATTGTGAAAATGAATACCGTAATCTGTGTCAAGAAAATAAGTGAAAAAGGTATAATGGCATTACACCGAACCTACTGCTTCAAAAGTAACTGCCCTTTTTCCAAGGGTAAATAAAAAAGTCAAAATTTCTACTTTCGTACATCCACTAATTCAACCAGTGTACAACTCGACCAGAAAGTGAAGAGAGAATTCAAAAGTCTGTTTATTGCTTTACAAAACAAAAGAAACCGCATGCATTTATCACTACCTGATACCGAGATATTCATGCGTGGGTAGTTAACTTTGCCCCTGTTATAATAGAAAGCGTATTCATAGCTGAATCGGAAAGTATATGAATCGTTGCAAATTGTCTCGAGTGTAAGGTACAGTAGGATTTTCTCAAAGGCATGCTCGTTTTGTCCGTGAAGCTTTGACCAGCGAATTTTTTCATTTATTAGCATAAAAGTTTTGTAAGAGTTACGTGAAAGACATCTATCATGGCTGCGCTCTAATGTATCGCTGCGCTCTTATGTTGCTGCGCTCTAATGTTCGCACGCTCTAATGTCGCTGCGCTCTAATGTCGCGCGCTCTAATGTCGTGCGCTCTAATGTCGGCTCACCATCAATAAATAAAACCATCGTGAGTCAACTTTCACTTTATCTTTTGTGATTGCACAAACATATCATTCATTTTTAAAGAATCAAGGTTCTAAAAAATAGTTACCCCCCACTTCTTAACCATACGAGATATTTGACGGATTTTTTTGTGATGTATGCTAGGCATATTTTTGGAAACCAATTTTAGAAACAAAAAGTTACAAAATTTTTCGTGACAAAGAAAAAGCCATATCTGCCTCTATAGTGTACCATTGTAACTGCACTTTAATATCGGCGCTCGGTGCTTCAATGTCGGTGCTCTAATGTCGCGCACTCTGATGTTGCCGCTCTAATGTCGCTGCACTCCTAATGTCGAGCGGTCAAATGTCAGCGCTCTAATGTCGTTCGCACTAATGTCTGCGTGCCGACTTATTGTGTGTGGATCATAGGTGGGACGGCAGCCCAAATCATGGGGTCCGATTGAGTCAAAATCACCAAAAAATAGCACCAAAAATTATGTTTTTAGGAGTATATCAATTTTTGAGAGGGGGTATCTTTTACAACCTTAAAGGTGATCCGAGTCGTTGAAGAATAGGCGAGTAAAGTTTAGAGAGCAGATGTCAGTCGGGTTCACGAAAAAGTTCACCATGGCTTTATCTGCCGGAAAAATTAAAAAAAATACTCTCTCTAGCATCCCCGAAAAATCCCATTGCTGACATTGTATCCACCAAATTATCATATTTTAATTTATGCTCCTCAAAGTGCTAGGAATGCGACATTTATACATGAGCAGCGCCTAAATTTAAGGGGAGGGTCAGGAGTTCAAAAACTTTCCAAGGTAGAACAATGCTAGAAAATTAAATGTCATGAGGCAAAAAACCCAATTTAACATTCCTCACAATGCTCTAAAAATAAATTCAGGTATGATTTTGGCGGGCCTTTTCTAGTTTACCAATATCGCATTTTAAGTAATGGGAATTCCGGTATTTTAAATTTTTATAATGTTTGAAAGTTTGGAAACTGTTTAATGTATGTACCCTACTTATGTCTGATATAATTTTAGCGTTATTTTGGCATAAACTGCAAGTGTCTCAAACCATTCGATGAAATCAAACCACAGAAATATAGTTAAAAAACTCACACTTTTGAGTCCGAAAAGTGACTGAAAACGCTTCGAACAGGGCATTTTCTATTATTGTTCAGGTAAAATGCGAATTGTCGGGAAAGAAAAATATTTGGGGGGACTGTAAAATTTTTCAGGAAAATCCCCTTTATTCCACTAAAATTATATATACATATATCATGCACAAAAACACCGGCTCTGATTGGCTGAAAAAGAAAATAGTTAGAACAAAACTCATTCAGATTTTTATTTCTTATTGTGTGTTTTTCTAAAATTTTTTATTTTCTATATATTCTATTTCAATATTTAATTTTTATGTTTAATGTTCATTTATCGCATGGCTTGCACTTTAGCATGGATGTATGATGAATTATCACTAAATTGTCCTGGAAAACCACCATGTAACCGGGAAATCGTTAATTTTTATATTATCGGCTGATCCGCTTGTTCTATGTCCATCATCATCGAAAAAAAGTGATATTTTCGGTTCCCCAATTTCCCATATGTTCTTCGTTAATAACGATCTGCACGAATAAATGCGAATCGGATCACTCAACGATTGATAAAGTTCTCATGCCAAGCTCACTCCTTCCAGATTAATAAAGGTAACATTGGATTAGATTCGGCCATTCAAAGTGAATTAACATCGGAATTATTTCCAATAAGTATGTTAATTGTGGAAGTTAATGCTGATAAACATCTCAAAGGCACCATTTTTCTACGCTTCTGACAATGCCTCTGTTTTCTAGAACATAAAATCGAATAAACTCTTGAAAAAATGTTAATATTTATGCTTTTTGAGATTTAAAGTTTCTACACATCGCCTAGAACTTTTTCTTTGGAAGAGCAGAGAACTCTGAGGAGTCAACAGCATTTTGCGATTTAAGAGCAGCTGTGGTCCGAGCAAATTCTGTGCAAACAACATGCCCTTGTTATTACAAAATGGTGAAAAATAATAGAGCGTAAAAGCATAATTGTAAAAAAATACATTGTTAAAATGATGCATATTTTATAAAAAAGAAAACTGATTGTAACAAACAGAAGCGGTGGAGTTTTTTCAAACTTCCGCTACTAACATAAACTGAAGCTACGAGCTCTCTCAGGCTACGCAGATGAAAGACGTCTGTCGTTCCAATTTCTATAAAAGCCAAAATAGCCTTCAAAAATTCTCGTACCCTTTAAGCTGCAAATTTTCTAAAATATTCGATAAATCATAGAAAAAGCTTTTCGTTGAGAGATGACACTGAAATATGAGCTTTAATATCGACTATAGACAATGTGCCATCTTCTAAGATTCAAACATCAGGTATTCAAAAGCTTTCTTCCAAAAACTGAAGATGAGATACTTATATATGTGAATTCCCTGCCGATTATTTTAGCAAATAAAAAATGAACGTCAATCAAAAAATTCACAAAACATTTCAAATTAAAATTAAAATATGAAGAAAAAATTGAAATTAACAAATACGCTTACCGCATATTTCGTAGGCTGTCAAAGGCAAGACTGGTGATTCAGAAAAAATTCCGACTTCGTGAAACTTTCTCAATTTCTAGGAAAAAGCTGAAAAAGCTGCGCTTATGCCTATGTATATTATATGAATCTTAATTTAATTACAATAGAAAATAATGCTTTACTATCCAGTGCAGCATTGGCTTCATACTGTTTACGATTTAATAATGAAATTATGTAATTAAAAATTTTAGGCGCTTGGCGCCCTGTCACCACGCATGGACGCAAGAGGAGGTGGAATTTGGGTAGTCTAGACACCCACCCCACCCTAAAATCCGGAACACTCTCCCCTGAGGACCCGAGTAGGTCCCTCAATCCCCGTACATCAAAGGCTCGAAATTTCGGGAAGGGGTAACCGGCCTGCGATTTCGAGGATTGAGAGACTTTTGAAGTAATTGATCTACGATTTTTGCCAAAATGGTAAAAAAAACACCTAAGCATGGGCTGAGAAACACGAAATTTTGTCGAAACTAGGTTCTGACTTTGGGAGAAAGAGGGAGCAAATGACGTTGGTTAGGGTCATCCGTCCTCCCTCTTATACGAATGCCTATCCCGTGTCACTTGCTTCGCGATTTCGCCTCATCAGACCTCCCAAAATTGTTGGTGTTGCTTATATATATATATATATATATATATATATATATATATATATATATATATATATATATATATATATATATATATATATATATATATATATATATATATATATATATATATATATATATATATATATATATATATATATATATATATATATATATATATATATATATATATATATATATATATATATATATATATATATATATATATATATATATATATATATATATATATATATATATATATATATATATATATATATATATATATATATATATATATATATATATATGTACCTGTCGTCGTTGAGTGGACTTTTTTCTGTTTAGGGAAAACACGAGTTTTTCTGCAGAATCTACATTTTGTTGTGTCTCAGATAACACTCCTAGAGTACGGAATACAAATGTTTCGAGAGATTACACCTTATTGCACTTCTTAGCTTCACACAACTTCAATTGAAAAATGCAATATTAATTCATGGATTTTTTTTACTTGTTGTTGAAATCCTCTGTCAGGAATTTTTAATCTAACACTGTGGCACACAGACTGAAAAGCAGCTGTACAAAGATCCATTTAGTGAGTTGATCATCAGTAAATACTTAATGTAGGTACTTAGTGAGTTCAAGTTTATCCTGGTACAATCTAAGACTAAGTTAAGAATTTTCTATCTATGTTGAAAATTCAGATAACGACAGTTATTGCTATCAAGATATAAACTATTCCTTTTGTCGTGAACAGTGGATTAGAGCCCACATTGGTAAATTAGATCTAAAGTTTTTCGGGTTGATTATCATTCGCTATAGTAATGCACTTTGTGCCTCTTTGTCGCCTCTAATTGTCTCGCAATACTTTTGTCAGATCTGATATTATTGTTTTACACGTTAGAGATTTTAACAGGATAATATTATTTAAATATTTTTCAAAACAATTTCGCCACCACCATGATTTCTTGGATAGATCGGTTGTATTTACACAACATTTTTCGCTTTTATTTGACTCTTATGCATACCTAGCGTGGGGCGGGGGAGTATGCACCATCCCCCCGAGAAACCAAAATACCCCCCCCCAGAAATCAAAAACACCCCCAGACATTTTTAATGCCAATTTTTCGACTTTTGAAAAAGTCTTGCATCCCCTCCCCTAGAACTTTGGTGCCGCCCACCTATGCTCTTATGGCTTCAATATGTTTTATCGATTCTGTCTATTTCATTTAAAATTTTCAAGACGCAAAAAGGCAGAAAAACTGGACGAAATTTGTAGACATGAAATGTCAGGGGATTTCGTAAAAACATTTCAATTTTTGGCGACGACACGGCCTGGGAAAATCAGAAAATAGATTTAAAAAACCTCTGCGATTATTCCAGAGATTAAAGCCTAGTTTTACGTACCTCAATATTTCTGAGCTAATGCAAGTAAAACAAATTTTTGAGCCTCAAACGATTTTTTCTGAAACACCTGTCGTGGCAATTGAAATCGAACATCCATATGGAAAAGAGCATGGCCATCTTTTGACCTCAAATCAGTTCGAATACGTCGCGGAGTAACTCCAATTTTCATATCAATTAATATCAAGTACAGACGTCTACCAAGTGGGAATACGTTAGGAACACATGATATGTTCACAGGCAGAGGAAGATTCTGAACAAAACTTACTCTTAATTAACCTGTAGTCTGTTTAGCTGAATTATGGGTGATATAATATATAATAAATCATAAAATACAAATTAATATATCGGATCTTATGTAGAGTTTCCTTAAGACGATTTAATGCGAGCTACAGTAACCAAATATTGTACGCTGCTACAACTATTAAGACTTAATTTAGCGCTAGTTCCTTACAGATGGTTAAAAGTTTTCTGAGCTATATGTACTTCAGTGTTCATTCGAGCTGGCGTTGGTTATGCTGTTTTTGCTTACAGTATGTCTAAGCTTAATTCCTTATGCTCGGGAGCTTCTTTAGATTCGCTTTTTACATGAAGTTTGAATCAATCAGCCAGGCGCGTTAGTAGACATTCAGATTCTGATTCGGATCATTCGCCAGTCAGTTTTCCAGCTCTTCATCAGACGTACTCTGTGGAGGAAACAGATCCTTTGCTATCTATGCCTGCGTTGAAACTTTCGTATAATATTGCATCTGTAGCTGGCTCATATGCAATCACCAAACCAAAGCGCTTGATTCTGCTTCCGAAAAATCGTTTAGCGGCTCCGTTATCGTTCTGCCACCAGCCAGTAACAGTTCTTACTCTTTCTGTTGCTCTGTTTTGAAGCGACTGGCATCTCTATTGCCGATTTTTTTCAGAAGAGCCTTTAACAAAATACCAGCATTTGGCATTACCTTCTAGCATTATTGATATCGCTATTAGGGAGCTTGGTGGCTTGGTGGCACTTTCGAGTCTCCTATCCTACGGTGCACTGGAAGCGCTGTGAGCGAGTAGCATTCCCAGACTGCATTTTCTCGTTTACCTCCGTCGTTAATGAGGATTTACTCCATAGGCGTAGCCAGGGGGCGTTGGGGTGACATGCCACCCCTGAAATTTTTCAGAAATATTGTTGATTTTTCTGTTGCAATACTGTTTGTCCAGAAAACTGAATTCAAAAAGGCAAAAACGTCAAAATTTCCGGCGCTTCGCGCCGAGCCATTATTATTTATTATTATATAGATCCAATGAATTTAAAAGCTTGAATCAGCTAAAATAATCCAGCACTTCACATCACTTTAGCAATTTAACGCATTATTTGTTCGTTGAATGAAACGGCGCATGCTTGTTGAGCATAATAGTAAAAGTGTGAAAATGATTTTGTACCAGTTTGTCGATTCTCTGCTTTGTTTGTGTTTTGTAGCACCAGTTTGACTATTCTTTGCTTTGTTTGACTTTCTTTACAAGGACACATAATCCTATTTTAAATGAAAGGAATGGCCAGATTTTCTTATGCTTTTGCGCATTTCCTGTTTTCTGAATTGCATCTTTTTAAGAAGAAGGCCACAAATGAGCCTGAAAACGGTAAGAACAATATTTTAATTGATACATTTTTCTATATCTGATTTGCAGCGACCCGCTGCTGCACTATGTAATTAGCTGAGGTCGAAAAACGCATTTCAGCTCAGAAGTTTTGTGCAATGTAGGACATCATCAATTTTAAGTGTTTTTGGGCTTGATTTAGAACTGAGATTTGGCCGATTTTGCGAAATTGTTAGCGTTACTTTCAACATTACGTTGCTTTTTTTACAAAATTTTCCGGAACTTTGCCCCGGACTCCGCTGGGAATGCATGAGCGCGCCACCCCAGACTCCCCGCAGCCGTGAAATTTCGTTGTACATGTGCAACGAGATTTTAGGGAGAACAAGCCAGGTAAAAGGGTCAAGAATTTCTGAAAATTTCCAGCGTTTCGCGCTGGCATTAATTTGTCTGTTTTGTATGATTTAAGCGGCATAAATTGAGATTAAAGTGCGAAAATGTCAAAATTTTCCGGCGCATAGCGCTGCTACTTACTGTTCTTTCTTTTTGTAAAGCACCAGCATTGCGTTTAAAAGCCTGAATCACTCAAAACCTCTGAACTGTCAAAATTGTTTCGTACAAATTTGATAATTTTCTGCTCTGTCAGACTACTATTATTCACAGAGCTACAAAATGTTAAGGGCGATAAAAAATGACTAAATTTCTTGGTACTTTGCGCCACTTATGATTTCCGAAGTGTTTGTCAATAGAAAGGCCGTAAATTCTAAATGAATAGGGTAGAAATTCCAGAAATTTTCGGCACTTCGCGCCGCTTTGCATCTTTTGTATTTTTGATCGTCAAAAACCTATAAATTAGCTAGGCTACACTACTAAAGGTCGAAAAACTCAGTTTTACTAAACATAACGTTACTGGCACTCAATGCAAAGTAGTCTAAAAAAATTGTTGTTTATGCCCCAAGCCATAATCCTTGCTACGCCTCTGATTTACTCTTCTGCTTGTAGAAATTAGGAGCCTGGCCTCCGAGAAAAGATGAGCTCCTGCATAAATTACATCAAACAGCACTTCGAAATTTCTTTTTCGGCTTATCGTGCTCTTAAATAAGGCAGATAAAGGCCACCAGGACGTATCTTATGCTTAACGCGCAGCTCGGCACCATAGGAGGGCGGCACCAAAGTTCTAGAAGGGGAAGGGGTGCAAAATTTTTTCAAAGGAATAAAAATGGCCTCAAAATTGGTGGTATGGCGAAAAAATTCCACTTTTCAACTTTTCTCATCGAGCGCTATCCATTGGCATCAAAAAATTGCGAAAAAACAAAAAATTTCAAGAATTGAATTCCGGGGGTTGGTTTCTAGGGAGGGATATTTTGGTTTCTCGGGGGTGCATAACCCCCAAACCCACCACGTCTAGTTGGGCTCGGCACTCTTTGCGGCATTTGTACTTGGTCTTATAGGATATCTTGTACAATCGCCGATACGAAATTCTTCCCCTGCTTGACGTTAAGGCAAAATCTTTGTCGGAGAGTAGCTCGAATCCCATCTGTGCCGATCCTGCTGTGCGGTCCATGGATACTGCTAACAAAATCTCTCCGCCACCTCTTTTTGACAATATGGTGGTCAAACAGCTGAAGGAACGTGGCCACACATACTGGTCGCTCCAAGAAGCAGTCCATATTCTTGCAAGGGGCTCGCTAGCTTCTTCTAGACGCGTCCATTTTAGTCAGAGAGCTATCTCGACCTACCGTGGCCGCTTTGCCAGGCAAGAGCCTCGCTTTCACGATAGTCCGGAACAAAATCGAGATAACAGGTACTGCGATTTTATTAATCTTGATTTTTCTGTGCCTCAGGCAGATTAAGATATTATCTTACAAACTGGAAGCAGATACGTAACTTCAGATTCTTGGACATTAAACGTAATTAAGGGCTTTGAAACGATTCATTTAGAGTAAACAACTATTTCAGCGATAGTTTCCTCCTACTTTTAGCATAGGATCTGAATATTTTCGACAATTCACTTAAAATGCTTTCAACGGCTTGGATATATTGCTCCTGGTGTACAAATGCAAGGAACAAAAAATAAAATGAAGCTTACTTCTGAAATTTCACAACTTTTTGGCACTCTCTTTTTCGCAAAAAGATTGCACAAAATTTGGAATTTTCTCTCAAAAAATCCTGCATTTAAAATGCTTCTTGAGACAATGTAAAACAGCTAGCATAAATATATAAACGCAGTTTAAGTTTGTAGATTCACTTAACTGCATCAGCATAAACAATTTTAGACAAAACTTTTGGTTTCTCTATTTATTTATACAAAGTCGAAATAATAATTTCTGCCAATAGCAATTAGAGAGTAGCCAAAATATTTTTCATTTGTAACCGTTTATCCATTGCTAGATTAAAATTCAATCCAGCATTTTAAACACATTACTTTATGCTAATAAGTTGATTTAAAATCAGGGTCCGCAAGTCTTTGAAGAATTTGTGATTGATTATCGTTAATAGTCACGTACGTCTATCTAGAACCTGCGCTGTGCACACCATATTAACCCCTATATCATGACGTCAGCGGGAGCGAAACCGACCTAAGCGGGAGTACTACCACCCATGTGGAACTAAGCCTAAGCCTATGAACAATAGAGAACTTCGAAAAAATCGATAATGTTTACGGCCATACTTTGCACAGGAGCACAAAGCAGGTTTTTGACGCTCGTTTAATAGTCACCATCATACATGTACAGCATGGGAATTCTGGGGGATAAGGCCAAAAACAAAGTTAAAAAATGCCTTTTTTGGTCTAAAAAATGATGTGTACACGTCAAAAAGACCGTTTTCTGACGTTTCAGACAATGCTCGTTCTTTCTACAACAAAAAAACAAAAGAAAATTTCCACAACAAATTTGAAAAATTGAGTAAATTGAACAAAATATAGTGAAAAATGTGTATATGGCGCGAAGCTCCGAAAAATTGAGATTCTTGAGCCAAAAATGAGCTAAACACGCTTAAAGGGGCACATTTTCAGCAACTTTTTAACAACTTTTACAAAAAATCGACAATTCTGGGGGAAGGGGGTAGCAGCCAAACCTGGGCCTGGGGGTTTAGGGGGTACGCACCCCCGAGAAACTAAAATACCCCAGAATTCAATTTTAAAAATTCTTTTCGTTTCTTTTCGCAATTTTTTGATGCCAATGGATAGTGCTCGATGAGAAACGTCGAAAAATGGTGTTTTTTCTCGCCATACCACCATTTTTAAGGCAATTTTTTTACCTCTGAAAAATCTTGCACCCCCCAGAATTTTCTTGCTGCCCACGTATGGTCGCAGCCATTTTGGGGGGAGGGGTCAATTGCCATTCCGGGGGTCCACTCCCCAATAACACGTCTGGTCATCATGATTCTATTCAGTACAAACTTCTTCATTCCTAAGTAGTATACCGTGCAACCCTGGCGCCTTCCGAAACTATTTGTTCGGGAACTGGGTTCGGGAACTTTTTCCTTAGATCCAGAACTTTATAAATAGTTGTCTCTGGGAGAGGGGTAGTTCCGAAACTTTAGAAAAGTTGTCCCTGTGGGGTCCTGAAAAAGAGTTCTACAGTAACAGCTGGTTTTGGTACAACTTGTTCCAAAACAACATTGCCAGTATGTGTGCATGTGTGTGTGTGTGTGTGTGTGTGTAAAAAATGGTGGTTTTCCACCGCTAATAACTTGCTCGTTTGGCCGTTTAATGCACACATAATAGACTGAAGCATTATAATTATAATAGTCTATAAACAGACAGAATTAGGTAGTAATATCGCGCATTGGCGAAGCAGTGTGACGCATTAGTAATATTGCGCATGGACTAAGCAATTTTTTGGCAGCCTGTTTGGAATTTATCAAATAATAATAAGCGCCTTGGCGAAGCATTTTTTATGATACAAATTTATCGACGCATTTTGTCGACTAGCGCATTAGCGAAGCGATTTTTTTACAATAGGATTAAAACGAGTAGAATTAATGAAAAATTGATAATTCTGAGGTGGCTCTCGCAACGCATCAACACGCCTAAATTTGAAATATTTTTTGTAATGTCTAGAATATGTTTTGTAGACTTTGGAAAATTTTTTGCAGACTTTGGAAATTTTTTTGTAGAGTTTGGAAATTTTTTTGTAAGGTTCAAAAATTTTTTTGTGAAAAATTTGTTGTGAAGTTTAGAACTTTTGCTATTCCATACGGCATTTCTCAAGTATTGTTGAAACTAATTGAAAAAAATTTTACCCGCTGAAATCAGCGAACGCCACCTATTTGTGGGTTCTGCTTATTTATGGTATAGTATTATTCCATGTAAATTTTATGAGATGGTAAATGGGAAATGCATGTACGAAGTAGAATTGTTTCCTGGTTTAGTATACAAATTTTGAAATGTACAATTTTTTTCTTTACAAGCGGAAAAATGATTCTTAAGGGTGCTTTTAATTGCATTAGGACTGTTATTAAAATGTGGTAGACATAATATACTGTGCAAGTGGATACATGAGGAACAAAAGCTCAAACTGATTTGAAATTTAACATACAGATCATACACCTTATACAAAGTGTACTATTGTACAGCTGAGCACAAAACCACCTCAGAGTTTCATGATCGCTCAGGCATTTCTGAGTATGTGAGGCCCCACAATGCATGATATAAGTGCCTGCACATACCGATTATAGACTTTGCTGGGTATGTAACTTGTATACCATAGGTATTATGATTAGTTAGGTCTATGAGGATATTCTTCTATGCTGAGGAGTTTAACAAAGCCTTTAATTTCAATATAATTTATATCTCAGAATCATATTTATCAAATCTAGCAATCTAGCTTAAAAGAGTTCAGCTTGGTCACTTGGAACAAGCTCAAAAACTGTTATAACATATACTATCAGCCTTAGCTGGCTCAGAAATGCAAAATACTTCTACGTTAATACAATTTAAAAGAAACAAAGCGAAATGTGCACCTTATTTAATTATACGTGAGCATTGAAAATGGTTCCTGGATTGTAGACACATAGAAATAAAGCATAGACAAATTGTGCAGTGTTCAAGAAAAAGTGTGCAGAGTTCTGAAAAAAGTGTGCAGAGTTTTAAAAAAGTGTCTTGAATTTGGAAAAAAAGTGTACAGAGTTTGGAAAAAAGTGTGCAAAGTTTGGAACAATTTTTACACGTTGTAAGATAGGAATAGGTGTTATCATTAGTTAGGTCTCTGAGGCTATCCTTCTCTTCTGAGGAGTTTAACAAAGCCTTTAATTTCAATATAATTTATACCTCAAAATCATATTTATCAAATTTAGCAATCCACTTCAAAAGAGTTCAGCTTAGCCATTTAGAACAAGCTCAAAAACTGTTATAAGATATATTATCAGCCTTAGCTGGCTTAAAAATGCAAAATGCTTCTACATTAATACAAGTTAAAAGTAACAAACATTGAAAATGGCTAATGGATTGTAGACACTCAGAAAGAAAGCATAGACAAATTGTGCAGTGTCAAAGAAAAGTGTGCAGAGTTCCGAAAAAGTGTACAAGCTCAATTCTAAGCGCTCAGTGCAATGTTAACTCTTTACCATGCTTACACGTAACCAATAAGGCGGATAAGGCAGCCCTAGAAACGCAAATTTCTGTTCAGATGCCTAACAGTGTATACGTATGATGTTTATCTCTGCAACTTACCTTATTAACTTGGGCAGTAAAAGAAGGGATTTTTGGATGCAATATGTGCAGATCACTTTAATTGTGGCTGAATTCGGATACCTGAACATTTATATAACTTTCTTCTGGCTTTTACAAGTTAGTGTTATTTTGATATACCAAAAATAAATTTTGGTATGATTTTGGTAGGCACCTGCTGGACTATCAATATTATATTTTAATTCTGTGAATTTTGGTATATCATATTCTTATCATATTAAAAATCTGGAAAATGTGAAAATATTTTTGATATAATTTTGGTATAACTTTAGTGTAAAGTGGTAACACTTTTTCCTTTTTCGCTCTGTATCTTACCTAGGTACTTATCTTGTACGCATGATGCAGTAGGCATTTACCACAGGTTGTATTATCATATGGAGACTATACGTACAAGTATGTGTATACCTCATACATATAGTCTCCGTTGAGGTTTGTACATATATACCAGCGTTATTCGTGTGTACAATTAGTGCAGCGTAGTATGGGTGAAGTAACATCTGTCTGTGTTGATATATGCGTAACAAGGTGAGCTCATCTCATAATTAATGTTAGCCTATAGTCTGTTTCACTTAAGTCAAAGCATTAAATTTAAGAATTTTTTCGAAAGTAAGCCAAAGGATTATAATGGTTATATATCAAATCAATGCTATAATCGCAAACGGTCAATTTGTTGTTGGACATAGTTTAAAATTTATGTTAAAACTTGTGTGAAACAGACTGGGAGATTACAAAATATTAGGTAGGTAGGTAGGAATGATATTGACCATTAAATTATTTGTTTTCTTCATCCTTGTTTGCCACCTGCATTGTTGAGCGTTGAGCTTCGCTGACTGTGATTTAAACTACCTACCAAAAACATATTAAATATATACCAAATATCAAAAATATATCATATTTTAAATAAAAAAATAGCGAAATATCATATTTATATCATATTAAAATTAAGCTAACTATACCAATATCATATTTTAATTATTTTTGGGCTACCAAAATAACACTATAACAAGCTTTGTGCAAAATTTTACAAGCTTTGTTCCAAATTTCACAACCTTTACAAAAAAATGTTCCAAGCTTTACAAAAAATGTTTCAAACTTTACAAACTTTGTATGTTATAACGTGTAAAACATGTTCCGAACTTTACAAGAAATATTGCATACTTTACAAAAAATGTTCCAAACTTTACAAAAGATGTTTCTAAGTTTACAATTATCCTCCAAACTTTACAAAAAATATTCCAAATTTTGCAATTCTCACAAACTTTGCTCAAAACTTTACAAGCACTCTTATAAATTCTACAGACATTGTCTACTGTATGCAGTATACTGTTTAAGACTACCAAGCAGTATTGTGATCTATATGTCTCTTTTCCAAAAAATACAATATTTTCCTACATTTATGAAGGGTTGCAATAATGAATGCTATGGCCAACAAAGCCTGGACAGTAATGTAGCAAGCATGTGTGCAAATAATACCTATTTTCTATGAAAATTGGCTGACCGATAAATTATTTCACAGCTACACTACCCACTTTTTCCAAACTCTGCACACTTCCTATCTTATAACGTTTAAGAAATGTTCCAAACTCTGCACACTTTTTTCCAAACCCTGCATACTTCTTCAAACTCTGCATGCTTTTTCAAACTCTGTATACTTTTTTCCAAACTGTGTACACTTTTTTTCCAAATTCTCTACACTTTTTCCACAAACTCAGTACACTTTTTTCGGAACTCTGCACACTTTTTCTTGACACTGCACAAACGTCTTCAAATGTCTTGGCAAAAATTTTCTGGTGTTTTGATGCAAAAAAATTAACAAGTTTGTGTAGAAAATAAAGTTTTTGGGTACATAATATCAGACAATTTATTGGAAAAATGTTTAGATATCCTTATACAATTAGCGTATACTTGTATTTGGGTGACAAGAAATGATTTAGGAAAAAAGACAAATTAGTTGATACTTGGAGATATTTTGTTACAATAATAATGAATTATTTTCACTGGTGGAAACGCATTCATCATAATGATATTATAGCTAAAATAAAGATTTGTTGCGGAATGAAATTTAAAAAAATCCTATTTAGTGACTATTCTGTGCCTATACTAACTCTTGCAGCGGTTTTTGTATTACTGTATATTCCGTTTGTTCGTAAGGTTTATTAATTTTTATACTTACCCCTCTTAGTTTTATTGTTAAGCACCCTTTCTCTTCATGGCGCGAACGGAATTTCTCTGATAAAGATTTAAAGAAAACACAGACATACACACATACACACACATACACACACAAACACACACTAGGTACATAGGTATCGTGCATCATAGTTGGCGAGGAGCAAACTGGCTGGTGTTCGACTGGGTGGGCTGGACACGCCCTCTTCCACATGCCTCATCATTGCCTATCCCTCATCGTTGCGCCCTGAGAAAGGTCAGGGCACAAGATTTCACTACCTCCGCCTATGCTATAAGATAGGTATATTTTTTGTGTTGCGCCCATGTGAATTCATGAACATACTAAAATTTGAGCTCAATACAGTTGAATTGGTTAAAAATTAGGAAAAAACTTTTCTACATAAGCTTGCTTTACACTACTTTAAACTTTACACTAGATCAACTCTGACTCTTAGAAGAAGAAAAATTTTTCGTGCAATGGACAAAATAGATAAAATCAGGAACCCCCTTTACCTCCAGGGCCTACCCCGGCTCCCCTTACACTTGCTTTACACTTTACACTTTACACTAGTCCCCCCACCAAATACGACAATACTCCCTTCCTCCACGACCTGGGTCTGGGCAACTTATATTGCCTTTGTTCCGAAACCAGCTGTTACTGTAGAACCCCTTTTCAGGACCCCTTCCATTACCTAGGCTTACTGACGGGACTGGGCAGGTGGCGGTTGTGGACCCCACTGGACGCTACCCCTAGCACACACACACACACACACACACACACACACACACACACACACACACACACACACACACACACACACACACACACACACACACACACACACACACACAGCACCCGGG